>CM054816.1:2216619-2630148 GCA_028984105.1 Lavandula angustifolia
TACATTAAATCGGCCGTAATATAATTACAATTAATTTGCCAGGCAATGTATTTATCAATTAATTTGTGAACCAAATTGATTCTAGATCATATCTTTGTTATTAAATAATGTAAAAATACATTAATGTCGTTAATGTGAATTATGAGAGATAATAAATTACTAGAAGCTGACTAATTGGTGCGAGATCGAGGGGATCGATACAAGAAATAAAGGCTGGGCACTCCAATTAATTAATTATCCAAGTGCTACCAGTGAGCAAAATTAATTAATTAGCTGATTCATTCCATGAGAGAATCCGTCTTGACTTACCCTTTATCCCAAATTTGAAGCGAGAGGCTGTAATTTTAGACTTAATGTCGATCTCAAGTATTTAAGATAGAAATATCCCAGTTAATTAATTAAAAACTACTTGTTGCTTAAATTAATTAACATCTTGTATTCCCCGAGTAGTACCACTACGACACTTATTAACACACTGAACTTAATCAGCCCAGTAGGGTTTAGTGTGCTTTAATCACTTTCCGAGTTCCTCGGGGGATATTATCAGCAGTTTCTGGGATACGGAGTGCAAGATACGGGCAACCCCGGCTGAGCCGCAAATGACTACTAACACCCTTTGAATACGTAGATCCGGTCAGCTCATTGGACGTTCACCGTAGTAGGTGAAGTGATAGATAATAGCGAAAATGCAGCTCTGGTGAAGTCTTTACCAAGCTCCCAGAGGACCTTTAGCCAAGATCGCTGAGATCTTGGTTTTCCGCTAATGTCGGTTAGGAAGCACGTCTCCATCGTGATCGATGCGATACGCCACCTTAAGTGTACCGGTAAAGACCAGCGGCTAAGGCCAATGGCTTCTTATCTCAAAAGCTGCGGCTTAAGCGAAACTAACTTCATCTTGGAAGTTGTCTCAGGTATGTTCAGCTTGTTTATATCTTGTCGAGTTCAACCAATTTGTGTTGTCTTGCGTGATACCGAGCACACCACACAAATCTAACTTTTTATACAAGATAAAGGATAACGACATATGTGCAAATATACATATTTATCGAGATAGGAGAATAAAAGCGATTGGTAAGGACAAAAGCTAGCATTGTATCCAAGCGTAAAAGTGCTTCCGGTATACAAAATCCCAACAATTCTCCCACTTATACTAAAGTAAACTTTTAGTATACTAATGTGTCTATATCTCGGCTATTTCAGGTACAAACTAGTTACCCGATAGCTATATGTTAGCTATCTATCACATCTATCAAGACATCTTCTCCCTGTATACACAAAGTTTTAGCCCAGTAATCTGAGTGGGGGCGTCTCCACCGTCCCTACCCAGCCATGAACATGCTTCTGTCCCAGCGGCCAGGTGGTAGCGCTCTTCGTGAAAGGATTAGCTCAGGTTGACTTCGGTTCCAATTTTGTCAGTCGCCCACGTCGCCTCGATTCTACGAATGCTCGTATAATGTGGTACTTAGAGTCTATGTGTTTAAGCGCATGCTTGTGAGATCTAGGTTCCTTAGAATTTGTCGCTTGCTTACATTGCGTGATCACGATGAATCGTGATCGCCTGCTAAGGGTCCCAAGTCGAACAATATCAAGATCTTGGAGAAAATTCTTGAGCCACATCTTGCCCTCTTTTCGAGGCTTACGGAAGAAAGCTTGACGCATACTACTGCTTCCATGGTTGAGTCCCATGATGCATTTGCTTTGCACTCCTCCGTGAAATGGCTCCGCCTCCCAAGGTAAACACATAGCTAGAGGTGAGACTTCTTTGCTCGTCTGCGTCGACTAGAAATCCGGTTCCACGTATAACCCAGAAATGACATTAGGCGTACATTTGGTAAACAAGCATTATAATCTCTAGTCCCAGTTTAAGGTACTTGAGAATATGGTTGGCCATGATCCGGTGTTCCTTTCGGGGGTTAGGCGATATCTTGAGACCATGCATACGACGTGTGAGATATGTTTGCTCGTCCTGGCGTCGCATACGTGAGGCTGCAGACGGAGCGTATGGTACTAGCCTTCAATACTTTCTATCTCTTGAGGCGTTTTTTAGGGTGGTTGATTCTTGGATAGAAAAATGCCATGTCTAAAAGTCTTGAACTTATCTTGGCATTTTGCATGCTAAAAACGAGCAATAACGGTGTCAATGTAGGACAACTATGACAAGCTTAACATCCTTCTTACGCGATCTCGAATAACGTTGATCCCCGAGGATGTAAGCGACTTCATCTAAGTCCTTCATTTGAGCGCGCTTTCCCGGATAACCACGTCTTTACGTCGATAACACTTCAACATTGATTGCTAATGAGAAGGATGTCATCTACATCAAAATCACAAAAAACACCAGATCCGTTAACACAAATCGTTACGCGCCTCGTTAGGGCGGGATACAAATCCTCGTAGGATTTGACTACCTCGTCGAAAATCTTTGGTGCCCTAGCAGGAAATCTTGCTTAAGTCCGTGAATAGACTTCTTAAGCTTCAAACTAGATGCTCTTAGCCCTGCGATTCACATAACCATCTGGATTGCTTCATGTAGATGTCCCTACCTTTTTCAAGGTAGTACTGGTTTAGGAAGCGGTTTTTGGCATCATTTGTCGGATCTTTCAGTTTCATGTGGTGATATGGCGAGGAGAATCGAATGGACTTGATCATTGCTATAGGCGAGAAGGTCTCTTCATAATCGATACCTTCTTTACGGGTAAAACCGCTTCGCCGCTAAGTGCGGCCTTAAACACCATGATTGATCTCTTCATTCGGTGCTCTCTCTTTTTTTCTCTTGTATACCCACTTACTACCCATAGCATTGAAGCCCTTAGGTAGTTCGGTGATCTCGTATACATCCATGCTCGATTATGGACTCAAGTTACGAGTCCATGGTGCATCTACATCTCCAGCAGCCGTTGTAAGTCCGGGGATCCACGGTATCTTGTTAATATGCCGGGAGATAATTAAACGTCTCCATAGTGAACATATACCGTCAGGTGTAAATATCACCCTCCCGCTCACGTCGAACGGTGTCGGGAGAGCTGTGTTAACGGTTGTGCGGTTACTCGTGGAGTACTATCTTGCACTGTTGGTACATTGAAGTGGGCAACCCGACCACCTTGTAATTCCTCGAGGATGATGTAGAACTCGAGATTTTTGGTTACTAATGCTTAATCCTCTTCTAAGAACCGAGCGTTAGGGGCTAACAACGATCTTCGAGTTCTTTAGGATCATAAAAGTATCCACCTTTCGTTTCCTTCGGATGCCCCATGAACAACATTACTTACGAGCGTGATTCGATTTGTCGGCACTGCCTATTTAGCACATAAGCGAGGATAACCCCAAATCCTTAAGTGGTGCATCTTCCCGGGTTTTGTGCCGCTCCACATAACTCGAAAGGGATCTTTTGTACCGACTTGGAATGCACACGGTTCGGCCAAGTATCTTTGCGGTCTCTAGGCGTATCCCCAAAAAAAAGCGGCAAGGTTGCGCCATAACTTCATCATCGGCCAGAACCATCTCTAAGAGACTTCGGTTCCTTCTCTCGACACACCCATTCTCGTGAGGCGTGCCGAGGTGATGTCGGTGGGATGTAATCCCACGTTGCATCCAAGTAGTCCTTGAACTCGTTGGGCGAGTATTCCCCTCGCACGATTAGATCGTAGTGTTTTGATTTCTTTACCTAGCTTCTTCTCCACTTACGCCTTGAATTCCTTAAAGGTTTCAAAAGCGATCCAACTTGTGGCGAAGAAGGTAAACATATCCATTACCTCGAGGTAATCGTCGGTAAATTTTGACGAAGTACTCATACCCTCCACGAGCTTGTGTAGACATAGACCCACACAAGTCGAGGATGTATCAAACTTAATGCTACGTGGCTCTATAACCCTTTGCCTTCAAAGGCTGGTCATCATCTTTCCTTCGAAGCGGGTTTCCACAAGTTGGAAAGCGGTTCAATCTTGGAGAGACTCCAATGATCCATATTCCACCAACCTCGAGTCTCGTTAAGATTGATGTGACCCTAGTCTTAAGTGCCATAGATAAGTTTGGTTTACCTTAGAAGACTCTTTCCTCTTCTTAGGATTTGATGATGAGGAAGCATATTAATGCTGAACTACAGCGGTTTACAAGTAATAGTATATAAAGATCCGTTTAATGGTCCGCCACGAGATAAAATCATCGTCTTTCGTGATAGAAACTTCCCTATCAAAACTTGATTTATAACCATCCATGTAGTGCGAGTTTTGAAAGCAGGAAATAATGTTTCCCCGCTGAAACTTCGGGCACATATTAAGCATCTTTAAGTTACTAAAACGGAACTATCAAAGATAGATTTAAATCTCCAATGGCAATTGCGGGAACTTTCAATCCATTTGCCCGTTGAGACTACCACCTCGCCGTTGCTCGATTACCTTTTCTGCGCAGAAACCTTGCAGGTGTAACAAACATGAAACGGTTGCCCCGAATCCGCTACCCATTCGTGGGTAGAAAAGAAACGGAACGGTTTGATTCTGAGGCGACTCGCGTCTCTTTACATTTTTGCCTTGACATGCGGATTATAATTCTTCCGGTGTCCTTTCTTACCATTCTTGAAGAACCTTCCTTTCTCCTTTGACATTTGCATGTCGCGGTAGGGGCCGTCTTCTTACTCATTTGCTCTTCTTGAAATGTCCACCCTTTCTACGTTCTTTTACGGTTTCGCATTTCGGAGGATTCCTTGAACTACTAGGGATATTCAAGACTTGAGCACTCTTGCCCACTTTTCTATAACCTCTTTGGCCAGCTACCAAAGATTTGAGTAACATACTCAAAGAGTAAACTCGTTCTTAGACATAGCGGTCCTAAAAAAGAAGTTCTTATAGAACGTCTGCGGAAGCATTTATTGGGAAGGTAAGATATCTCTTCCACTTTGTAAAATTATTTAAAATTGTAAACCCGTTAGGGTTTTTGGTTGAGTGAGCTTGTTTAGGAACTCGAAATTAAAGTTTTCGAGCGGACATATGCGAAAAAATATAAATTAAAAGCATGTATAAAATTAATATTTGCACATAATTCAGTAATTAACAATCATTGTAACCTTTTGAAAAACCGATGATGTTAAAAACCTCGAGCCGCTCTAGGAATTCCACTAGCAAGCCGCGCGGTGGGCGTTTACTAGCGTAACCTCAAACCAAGCTATTTACCTAGCTCTTTAATTCCGATCCCGTCAAGGTTCTTAAGACGAATGGAATTAATAGTTCGATATTACGGACCATGTCACTATTAAAATGAGGGAAGGGACTTGAGGGGAAGTGGTGTACAGTGGTGACATCTAAGCATTGACCATTAATTTGACCAAAATAGAATCAAATTCTCGAAATTGACATACTTACTCGAACCATGCCGCATTCAATTTGATCTAATTAGCTATCTTATTTAATTATTATCTTCTAGAGTACTCGTGTTTACTAGGCACGCAAAGCCGCGCAGTGGACGTTTACGGCTTCGCTCCCACTACTCGATAATAATTAAATATTGTTTTGGAAAACTCATCTCACAAAGCGGTAGCTCAAAATGCAAGCAAGCCGCGCGGTGGACGTTTACTTCTACATGCAATCTTACTACTTTTTTCGTGTAGAGTCCAATTAATGGAGGTCCGATTAATTGTTTAATATCCAAATTAATGGAATCTAATTAAACATTTAATTTTAAAAATTGCTTAGTCTTTTTATTCAAAAGGTTTTGTAACGAATCATGCGATATCACATAATTCCTAAAGCATGCGATTTCTAAGCGCGTATAATAAAACGTGCTCGCGAAAAATAAAACATGCTTTAACAATGACATAAATCATATTTACATGCTTTTCTAATCACAATTAATCACATAATTGCATGCTAAAGCATAATAATAAATAAACGCGCAAATAGGAAATTTAAAATCGTTATCGGGCTTTAAGACACGTAATCCTAACTATTACATTGCCGTCAAAATAGAGATCTTCGAAATCTTCAAAAATCATCGAATGCAGGCTGCGTCGCGCACCCTGGCCTCGTCGCCACATCATCGGGGGCTGCCGCGTGGCGCGTGACATGGGCCCCTGACTCGGCAGTAGGGGCGCGTGGCGCGCCGCGTCGTCATCTTCCTCCCGGCCAGCCGCCGCCACCGTCTTCTTCGGGGGCGGTTTTCGGTCGGCCGTCCCACACCGGGAGGGTCGCCCCGCACGGAGAGGCCGAGGCAACGGCCTCCCAATGCGAGACGCCCCGGGAAGCGCGTGAATTGGCGCTTTGCCCTGACGCAGCGTCTGCCCCTTGGCCCAGCAGCGCCCGCTAGCGCCGTTTCCGGCGTCTCGCCCCTCCTACACCGTCTCCAGGCCACGGCCAAGCGTCCCCGGGACGTCGGATACGTGAAACGGTCACTGGAGCAGCCAGCCGCGTCGCGTGCGGCCGCGATCATCATGCGCGCCTCGCCGCCGCGCGCGTTCGCCCCCAAGTTCGACTTTTCGAGCGCGATTCGATCAATTGAAAGAGGGAAAGCGTAATTGGAACACTCACGACCACTTAGGAGTAGCGGATTCCGGTCGAGATTAGTTCCTCAATTTCCCAATTTCAAGCGATTCGCCGGGCAAATTCATGGTGACGGCGAACTTCGGGCGTCGATTCCGATCGTATCCGGGATCGAGATGATCCCTTATGACCTATCTCACGCGAGCTCGTAAGACGAGGATTCCAACGGTGCTAAGCCGGTCGTCGATCCGACGTCGGACGCGTCGGGAATCTCCGCCGCAAAGATGCGGCGGAACCACAGAAAACCAGGGTTTTCTCGCGAAAATCGATTTTTAAGTCGTCTCGATTTTCGTGCCTTCGGACCAATTACGGTACAATTAAAATATAATCACATAGCACATTGATCCTATCAACTACTCGTAGATTTTCTCCACGAGAAAAGCGTTACAACGGGGTCAGAAACAGGTGGCTCGCGGTGGCCCCCAGGCTCACGAAATAGCCCGATAACGACGAAATAAAACCTAATTATGCAACAATCGAGCCTAAACCTGGCTCGTACCAGTGAAGGAATAATAGGGTTTACGGATAAAGAAGCTACCTTCCTCCAGGTGTGTTGTCGCGGCTCGGATTGTTGCTCTGTGTCGAGATCTTCGATACGTGTCCGGCCCCTTTTTCTCCCTACGGGTGGTGGAGAGATGCGAAGAAAATAAATTTATTCTCTCTCTATAAACTCACGCCACTCTCGATTTTTATGAATCAATTGTGTGAGTTTACGAGCGAGATCCTAATATATATAGGCTTCACAAAAAACCTATATAATATTAATATATTTGTAGCCCGTTAATTTAATTATAATCCATGGGCTTCTATTAAATCAACCCATAATATAATTAATTAATTTATTGGGCTACTAATATTTATCAATTAATTGGCCCGTCGATTAATTCGGATAAATAACATTATTAAATAATGTAAAATACATTAATCCGTTAATAATGAATTCTAAGAGATAATAAATTACTAGGCGACTAATTGGGCGGGATCGAGGATTCAATACAAGAAATAAAAGAGTTTGGGCCTCCATTAATTAATTATCCGTGCTCGAGTCAGAGCAAAATTAATTAATTAACGCGATTCGTTCCTGCAGAGAATCCGTCTTGACTTACCCACTTTATCCCAATTTGAGCGAGGGCTTGTATTTTAGACTTAATCGATCTCAAGTATTTAAGATAGAAATATCCAGTTAATTAATTAAGCTTCTTGTTGCCTTAGAATTAATTAACATCTTATATTCTGAGTAGTACCACTCGACCTTATTAACACGCTTTGAACTTAATCAGCCGTAGGGTTTAGTGTGCTAATCCTTTCCCGAGTTCCTCGGGGGATATTATCAACTTCATTCTTGGGATACGGCTGCAAGATACTGGACAACCGGCTGAGCCACAAATGACTACTAACACCCAAGATACGTAGATCCGATTCGCTCATTGGACGTTCACCATAGTAGGTCAGTGATAGATAGCGAATGCACTCGGTGGAGTCTTACCAAGCTTAAGACCAGCTAAGTCACGAGATCTTGGTTTTTTCCACTAATGTCGGGTTAGGAAAACACATCAACGCGTGATCCGTCGATACACCACCTTAAGTGTACCCGGTAAAGACAAGCGGCTAAGGCATGAGCCTTCTTATCTAAGCTGACTGCGGCTTAAACCAAGACTTCATCCTTAAGTTGTCTCAGGTGTGATTGCTTGTTTATATCTTGTCGAGTTCAACCAATTTGTGTTGTCTTACGTGATACCCAGACACACCACACAAATCTAACTTTTATACAAGATAAAGGATAACATGTGCAAATATACGTATTTATCGAGATAGGAGAATAAAGCCGATGGTAAGGACAAAAACACATTGTATACAAGCATGCAAAAAGTGCTTCCGGTATACAAAATCCTCAGCACAACACGCGGTGATTGCGCACGACAAGAGGTCTACGACGTCGCACGGGGCGGCGCCAGCGTGCTTGCCTCCGTCGCCGTGACGGATCCGGTTAGGGTTTCGATCTCCTGATAATAAGGAGCATTCGCGAGATCGTTCACGAGAGTCGGATCCGAACTCGCCGGCTGTCCGGATCGGGTGGAGCAATCGGGACCCGAGAGATACATGGCGGCGCGATTATGGACGGCGGCAAGGTCGTCGTGTTGGACCCCGTCTGCCGGCGGTCCGGTGGAGGCTGCGGCGCCGCTCGGCCAGGTGAACGCGGTCGCGTGGGCGCCGCACAACTCCGCTACGTGTTAAGAAAAACAAGATAGTCTCAACAACTAATTTGAAAGAACTTTAACATGCGAGAATTAATTACTTGCCAAGAACCACTAAGCATCGCGATCGACAATTAATCAACATGAAAAGTAAATTGAGACCAAAGGATTTACGTGCTTCGGCTATGCTGCACGGGAGGGTCGGAAGGATCTTTTCACTATGAAAAGCTTGACAAAAAGCTTGAGAGATTACAATATGAGATGGAAGTAAATCTCTCTTCCTCTCTTCTTCCTCTGTATCTCTCTCTTTTCTCACCTCTCTTGTTTCTAGTTCCAAGAATGGCTTACAACACTTTCTACGTGCTAAGCACACTCTTTTCCATCTAATCTACACCGTTGATGATAGCGGTTATTTAATGGGTGAGTTAAGACCACCAAATCATGGAGAACATACAAATAACCGTTTCTTAACCACTTCTTACGGTTAAATGACATTTCGACCTTTTAGTTGTCTTGATTACCAAGCTAATGCTTGATCCGCAAATCTCACATTCTCCACCTTGAGTGCCAAGCACTTCAAACCATAGCTTCAAACCACAATCTCCCCTCAATTCAGCCCCATTACGGGGCTTTTCACACCTCTTGCGAGGTGAAACTCCTACTAACTTAAGGCAAATACCTGAACTTCTCGGCGGTATAGCACTTAGTTAGCATATCTGCCAGGCATTTCTCTTACGTTTTGATACTTTGATCACTTTTACTTGTCCCTTGTTGACTATATCTCGTACAAAGTGAAACCTCACATCTATATGCTTGGACCTCTCATGAAATACTTGGTGTTTCACAAGGTGTAGAGCACTCGGTCATCGTCGCTTTATCAACACGGACTCTTGAATAACACCCGAACTCCTCTAGGAGTTCCCCTCGGCCCAGTTGCTTCGCTTGACGGCTTGTCATTGCCATATACTGCCTACGTAGTTGAGAGAGCAACTACGGTTGTAGTGTAGACTTCAACTCGCGGTTGAACCAAATAAGCGAGGACATATCCAGGTTTGGGGCTTTCAAGTATCCCATGTTGGGCTGGCATGTCTGAGTCGGCGTAGCCAAGTAAGGCTGCGGTGTTTTGTCTTTATCATCTTTCTCAAATTTAATACCACGATCCGGGACTTCCTTTGCAGGTATGCGAGAATATGCTTCAAGCGTCTCAATGATATTTTCAGGGATCTGCCATAAATCACTAGCCGCGAGAGATAGAGTAAGCTAAATGCGGCCTTGTCTGCCAAACCATGGTGTACATGATACTTCCCACCATATTTGCATAAGGCACCTTCTTCATTGCTTTCTATCCTCTTCTGATTTAGGTTTTTTGTTCCTCGAGACAATTTAAAATCTTTGAGCTAAAGGAATAGATACGGCTCACGGCCTCGTCATATGGCAAACCTCCTTAACACATTCACACGTAATTCTCTTGAATTAGCCACGTTTGCCCTTTATCCCTTCTTCTAATAATATCCGTACCAAGGATTCTTCTTGCATCTCCAAGATCCTTCATGTCAAACTTCGATTTCGAGATTTTGTTTAAGCTTACGAATCTCGGTTACCTTTTTGCTTCGCAATTAATATATCATCTACATATAGCGGAGATATATAATTATAGAGCCTTCTTTAAATCTTCAAGTAGACACATGTTTGTCATTACTTTGATTTAGAGAATCGAACTCCATCATTTGCTCATCAAATTTCTTATTCCGCTGCTGCCCAGGGCTTTGCTTGACAAGCCATATAAAGATTTACGGAAGCAAACACGCTTTATCCTTGTGTTACGCGGTATAAAGCCTTGTGGGCTGATTCGTGTAGATTGTCTCCTCTAAATCTCCCATGCTAAAAATCTTTGTTTTTTACATCTAGTTGTTGCGATTCTAAGTCATATCTTGTCTTTGCCATAGCTAAAGATTATTCTTATAGAACGATGCTTAACAATTTGGGTTTGAAAACCTCATTAAAATCGATTCCGGGTCTCGAGTGAACCCTCTAGCCGCTAATCGGCCTTGAACCTAACTTGTTCTTGTGCCTCCCCTAACCTCTATCTTCCTCTTGAAGATCCATTTGCGGCTAATAAGCTTTGTGACTTTGGCTTTATCAACCGGAGACCATGTTGCATTCTTTTCTAGGGATTCCAGCTCCTCCTTACATGCTAGAATCCATTTATCACTTATCTTTGCAATTCTGACTTCTAGATAGTTGCTTGGTTCTTGGTAGTTAATATCTTACGCAACATTCAAGGCATAAGCTACCGGATCGGCATGCCCCAGACCCAGTAGGTGGCTTTATAGCTCTTACGTATCATCCCTAGTTAGGCTGATAATTGCTAAGATATTGATCTGTTCGACTCGACCACCTCTTCCTCTTCGATCTTGAATTGCTTTCATTTTGAGGAAGATTAGTAGCTTGTTTCCCTTGAAACTCCACCTCCATTGTGTGTCTTGAACCACTTATTGCGGCTTGATTCGGAACCTTCACTTTCTCATCTAAATATGGCATTTCTTCCTCTCCGAAGACTACATCTCTGCTGATAATAACTTTGTTCATTCTTGGCTCGAGTGCACCACAACTTATATCCACTTAATCCCTTTAGGATATCCAGTAAAACACACCTTAAAGCTCGAGGATCAAGTTTATCTTGTACGATATGTGCATAAACTCTACACCCAAATACCTAAGATATGAGTAGTCTGCTTTGCTCTTCCATTCCATTTCTCTTCGGGTGTCTTGAGCTCAATCGGCGAGGAAGGACATTTATTTATTAGATGACATCTTTGTAATGCGGTTTCACCCAGAAACAGCTTAGACGGACGATGGTGAGCATACATCTAACTCCTCTCAAGAATTGTTCTATTCATCCTCTCGATTACCCGATTTTGTTGAGGATTTCTGGCGCTGATCCCACATGCCTTTTAATTCCCTTCATCCTGAGAAATCTTGAAACTCTTGAGATAGAAACTCCAAACCATTGTCGGTTCTTAAACACTTTAGCTGCAATTTTTTCTCGGTCTCTACCTCTTGCACCATCCTTGAATTTTTTGAATGTGTCGACTTATTCCTCATAACGCAAACCCCGCTTTCTCGTATAATCATCGATTATAGCTAGATAATATCTTCCTCCACCTATGGTTTCGATCAATTCTAGAGGGACCACAGTGGGAGCGCAGCATGTGCATAATCTAGAGTGCGGTGAGATGTGTTTACCGATGGGATAAGTAAGTTTCTTGCTCTTGCTAATAATGCGTTGTTCACAAGAGTCGACCTTGAAATTACATGGATCTTTGTCAATATCTTTTGCTTGATAACTCATTGAGTCCTTTCGCAACTCATGGCCTAGTCTCATATGCCATAACTTGGAATCATTCCTACTAGTAGAACCATCTCTTCCACAAGCTGTCATCACACATGAAGTAGTAGAGATTCGATTTCTAACCCCTTTCAGGGCATGATCTTTGATCCCTTAAGAACACTGCAAGATGCCATATCTAGACTTGTAGTGATAGCCCTTAGATTCTAGCAAACCCAGGGAGATCGATTCCTCTTTAGACCGAGGAATGTATCTCACTTCACGGAAGGATTTTAAGCGATCCGTCATGAATTCTCAACCTAACGGTTCCCGCCCTCCACACTTAACACCTCGTCATTTCCTCGGGATTACGGAGCCCGTCTTCCTCAAAGTGAGACTTGTAAACCATGACTTGTGTTGGCGCGTGTGGAGGCGCAACTTCCTGAATCCATGATCCGTCATCACCAGTCGGAGAACTAGAGACATTCAAAGATTCGCCTTCCTCGTTTGCTCGGTTACATCGAGAGTCGAGGTTTTTAACGGCCTTTAAAGCTGATTCTTCTTCCATGTATAACAATCCTTCTTTAGATGTCCGACGCTTCTTGCAGTGATGACACTTTCTTGTTTCTTTTCCTTCAAACTCTTTTCCTTTGTTTGAGTTTGGTTTTCTTGGGATCACTACTAGGTTTTACGAACTTGTTCTTACGCTTCACATTTAAAATCTCTCGGGGAAGAAGATTGGGACTTTCCTTCGTTTTGTTTTTGTAGTTCCTTGGCCCCCAAAGCGGTGGACTTCCTCGAGAGATATGGTCTTTATCTCGTCGAATAACATAGCATCTTTTAAGTGTTCATAAGATTTCGGTAAGGCGTTTAGAAGTATGATAGCCTTATCTTCATCTTCAAAGTGGCTTCAGAAAAATATTTTCCAAGATCATCCAAGGCTTTGTTGAACTCTTCCAGTGATCTTACATCCCCCTCTCCTCGTTTAACTTGTAAGAATACCAGGTGTACGCTTCATATCCGAGTCTATTAGCGAGAGATTTTGTCATTGTAAGACTCTCTAATTTAGTCCATACGCCTTCTTTGTTGATTCTTTGGCAACCTCCCGTAGTACCTTATCACTTAAGACAGAATAATAATACTATGTGCCTTTTCCCGATCTCGCATGTTTCTCCTTGGAGATAGAGGGATCCTTGCGGTATCACTCTTCAAAGCTTCTACTAAACCTTCTTGGGTCAATTGAGCCTTCATCTTAATCCGCCGTAACCCCAAAATCCATTTTTCCCCGAGAACTTTTCCGTTTCAAATTTAGTTGAAGACATGATTGATTCGTTTCCCGGGAGGCGAGCGCCACTTGTTAAGAAAAAGCAAGATAGTGCCAACAACTAATTTGAAAGAACTTTAACATGCAAGATTAATTCCTTTGCAAGAACCTAAGCATGCAATCAACAATTAATCAACATGAAAAGTAGAATTGAGATAAAGGGATTTACGTGCTTCGGCTATACTGCTTGCACGGGAGGGTCGGAAGGATCTTTTCACTATGAAAAACTGACGCAGAAAGGGGGGATTACTGATATGAGATGGAAGTAAATCTCTCTTCCTCTCTTCTTCCCACTTGTATCTCTCTCTTTTCTCGCCTCTCTTGTTTCTAGTTACAAGAATGACTACAACAACTACTACGTCTTCTAAGCACTCTTTTCCATCTAATCTACACCGTTGATGATAGCGAGTTATTTAATGTGTGAGTTAAGACCATAAATCATGGAGAACATGCAATAACCGTTCTTAACCACTTCTTGGTTAAATGACATTTCGACCTTTTAGTTGTCTTGATTACCAAGCTAATGCGGTCGCGAATCTCACAGCTACGTATGTACGGCGGGCGGCGGTCGCGAGCGTTGATTTGGGATCTCTCGGCGGAGAGAAGGCTGATGGAGGGTGGTGCCGATCCGATCCTTTCTTATGGCGGCGCCGGCCCGAGATCGGCCGGATGCGGTGGTCGTCTTTGCACCCGATTGGATAGCCATTGCATTTTCTAATAAAGTGCGAGATTACGAGGTATGAGCTTAGACTAGATTTATCGGCGTATTATTTGGTTGATCGGCGGCAATATATGTATTTCGGCCAATTAAAAAAAAATTACATTGAGTGGAGAGAGAAGTGGACAACCACGTTCTCCTCCCCCAAGAAAATGCAAGCGAGACGTTTGGCTTGCTGTGGCCCTTGGGATGGTGACACTTGTAACTATCTGATTGGTCACATGATATTAATTTTATTATAAATTTATATTGATTATATCTTTTATAATATATATTAAAAATAAATAAAAATTATACCAAAATTTATGATTTTTTCATCCTCTCATAAATAGACACCAATATTGATATATTTCTCCACATTCTACAATTATCTCATTTTCTCTCCACATTTTAATTCACTCATCACTCTTTCACTATGGATCCACTATAACAACTTCTATAATTCTCAAAATTTTCCCCGCTCCAGCGATTATTACCTAGTTTTCGATGATTTTCCTAACTCGAGCGAATTCGAATCGCAAGATGTTGGGTTGGAATCACATTTTCACGATAATCCTATTCAAAACACCCCCGAACCTCCATTGAAGAGACTCATCATGAAAAATCTGTCGACCCCAAAAATAATGCAGAAGTTTGGAAACTGAAGAAGATATGGCAGTGTACATTTACGCATGGTGTCATGTAAGTGGAGATCGATTTGTAGGTAAGAATCAAAATGTTGCCGCATTATGGAAAAGTTTTTGGGCGCTTTATGAAAGAGGTCGAAGCAAAACCCGGGGGTTGGGTGAAGAAGGTCAAGCGGATCGTTGAGACAACGTTACGGACGCGTTGTACTGCGAAGTGTGATGAAGTGGATTGGTGCATATAGGGCGGCATCTGGTACCAGTAGAAGGAGCGGAATGTCAATTGATGACATTGAGCAAGAAGCGCAAGCGTTGTGCGGAAAAACCAAGTTTACTCACCTTGAGGTATATAAAAAGGTTATGAGTACTTATCCAGAAATGGGAGTTGGTTGGAATTTAGATATTCGGTTTTACGGAACCCATGATGAAGACGAGTTGGAGAAAGTCGTGCTTGCTTCCGAAAAGAACAGGGACCGATGAAGAAGGCGATCTCGAGGCGGACTCCACTCACGAAACTCGCGTGAGTGATGCATCAACATTTCGTAGCCATGTGGGAAGAGATAAGGCCAGGCTGCGGCAAAAAAGAAAGGAAAAGGAGTAGCATCTTCATCTTCATCTTCTATAATACACGATGATTTCATTGTTGAAATTCGTGAACTAAGGATCACGCGTGACAATGAGCTTCGGGAAGCGTGACTTGGATCGTGAGGCACGTAAAGAAGAGATGGCCCTGGAAGATGAAGACTTTTACGGCCCCGAATACTGTTCTTCTGAATAAAGCTGCATTAACTCCGAGGAAGAAGAGCAGGCGAAATTGCGTCTGCTGCGTGAATTATTTTAGGATATTTAAAAGCATGAGTGTGTTGTTTAAGTATGCATGTTAATGAGTGTTTGTTTAGTATCTAAGTTAATGAGTGTTTGTACCAGTATCTAAGTTAATGAGTGTTGTAATATATTTTCATTATTAATGAATTTTATCGTGTGTTGACATAATGCTCTCTCATCATAGTGTTCACATAGTGCTCTCTCACACATGCTCTCTCATCAATAGTGTTCACATATTGCTCTCTTATCAATAATGCTATCACTTCGTTTCTATCAATAGCTATTTTACATCAAGTATATAAAAGATGATGGTAGAGTGTCTAATACTAAAAAGCGGCAGATAATGCTATCGCTTGTTTCTATCAATAGCTATTTCGCGGTGTTAAGTATCAATAGCTATTTCACATGCCTAAAAAGAAGATGGTAGGGTGTCACATGCACAAAAGCAGCTTGATAATGCTATCACTTGTTTCTATCAATAGTTGTTTCGCGAGTGTTCGTATCAGCCAAGCTATTTCACATGCTTCAAAAAAGAAGATGGTAGGGTGTCGCGTTATGCCTAAAAAGCAACCAATAATGCTATCACTTTCGTTTCTATCCAATAGGCTTGTTTCGTAGTGTTCGTATCAATAGCTATTTCACATGCTAAAAGAAGATGGTAGAGTGTCAATGCACAAAAAGCAACTGATAATCTTATCACTCGTTTCTATCGATAGCATTGTTTCGCAGTGTTCGTATCAATAACTATTCACACCAATAATGCTTTCACATTCACTCGTTTATTCCTATAAATTATAGTTCACATATTTGTATGTCAATCACCGAACCAAACTCCCGAAAGATAACCAAATATCTCTCTCCCATTTGTTGAATATACCACCTCCAGGAAATGTCTTCAAGTTATAATTTTGATATTTCAAATATCCTCGAAGATGATGATTGGTGGGATGAGAGGGAGAAAGCCCGTTTACAATCCAATTGGCTGTGGAAGATAGCATTATCGACAAGGGTTGTCGAAGGGGTTTCCGCTGCGTGCCGAGATCTCTATCATTACAGCCCGTGAATAACCTTTTTTCGACAAGGAGGCGGTATATTGAGCGAGGGCGTGAGAAGGGTCGTGTTATTCATGTTCGAGCAATACTTCTCGAAGAAAATCCAATCTATCACGAAGATTATTTTGAACAAGGTATCGCATGCAGCACTTTATTGACGTATAATGAATAAATTGGTTGTCATCTTTGTGAATTTTTTCAACAAAAGCGGATCTTGTGCCCGGGTCGATCTAGGTATATTACGCCGTCGAAAATGCATTCCGCTAACTGCGATGAGGTCTTCGGCGTACGGCACGGCGGCCGACTTACATGACGAATATTTGCGAATGAGTGGTCAACTAATTCGGAAATCACTCAAAAGATTCGTAGAAGGCATCATTTCCAACTTCGGTGGCGAGTACCGAGAAAGCCAGGAAGAAGATATGGCGTATCTTACTGCGACTAGAGGAAGGCTGACGTGGTTTCAGGGCATCTTGGGCGGCATGTTGTATGCGCCTAGGAATGGAAAAATTGTCCCTACGGTTGGGCGGGTCGGTTGCGGGAAGAAGTGGTAAACCCACTATAATCTTGGAAGCGGTTGTTTCACAAGATTTGTGGTTTTTGTCATTGCATTTTTGGGAACCGGGTTCTGAAATGATATCGATGTTGCTTGATAAATCATCTGCTTTTTGATGATATTATTTTGGGCAAGGCGAGCACCAGGTTACTTATGTCGTAAATGAGGGGAAGAATATGGGATATTATCTTACGATGATATATATCCTGAATGGGCGGCCCATTTGTCAAATCTATTGGAGTTCCTCTCATTCAAGGCATAAATTATTGCTCCTACATCAGAGGCTGCTTGAAAAGACGTTGAACGAGCATTTGGCGTTCTCCACAAGCTCGTTTGGCTTTTATCAACAACCATGTCTTATCAGGATCGAGATTTTATGGGAAAAATAATGAGAGCTTGCATCATCCATGACACAATATGATAGTGGAAAACGAAAAGAAACTCTTATCTAAATTACCAAGATCCTACATAATTTATCAGGGATCCTCGAAAGCTTGGAGTATCCAGTGCGCAAGATGGAGAGAAGAATAATGATTGGATGCTCTACGAATAGGATTGCGAGCGTAGCCTCTTATATGAGAACTAAGTCACCGCTCGGAATGAGAAGGGCATAAAAGAGCTTCAAGCGACTTGATCGAGCATATATGGCAAAAATTGGTAGTGATAGCTAAATAAATTTCACCACTTCGTATTTGTAGTTGTGTGTTTTTTCGTTATTTCAATTTTTACTTCATCAATTTGTGTTGCTTCTTTGTTTTATTAATATGAGTTGTATTGATATTGAGTTTTTTTTCGAGTTTTCCATTAGTTAGAAAATTAATTTTAATCCTTTTTATTCAAAGTAATAATATGTTGAAATAAAATAATTATAAAAAATAATGTGAATATATAATATTTTAGGTGGGTGGTTGCTTTGGTTGGGTGGTCACGGATAAACTATAAAAGTAGAGATGGTATATTTAGTAAGAAAGTAGAGTATATACTGAAGGAGAGATAAATTCAATAAAAATGTGTGTTGAGATGGTTGGGTGTTTGGGTGTTTGGGTGTTCGTTGATAAATATAGTCTTAGAGATCCTCTATGCGAGTTTGATAACTACTCCTCTCAGTCCCCTATTTGTGAATTTCACTTTTTGAAAAGGTATCCGTTATTTGTGCCCGCTTTCCTAATTTGATAAAAAATTATTATCATATCTTGCTACTATCTCTAGCTATGACGACTTTATTACATTATATCCTTTTATCAAGCCGTTTCTCTCATACTCTCAGCTATCCATATTCATCTTCTCTCATCTTTATCATCTATCAGTCTAGCATCTTTATCGTTTCTCTCTAATTCGTTTCGCAGCAAAACCCAATTGAGCCACGAATAGAGGACGGAGAGGAGTAATTAACATTCGAATACAAAAAATTTCGATTAATAAATTAGAACCTAAAGGGAGAAAATTGCGGAATTCGAATTTATAATCTTTCAATCATCAAATTGTTTCTTCGACCAACAAATCGTAAAAATAATTCGTCGGAATACGGCCGGTTCGCCAGATGTATTCACTTGTGCGGCAATCTTTTGATGCTGCTGGTCTTTCCTAGCTTCAATTGCAGTTCGTTGCTCCTTCTGCTTTTCGACTTCTCCCGAAACCATCTTTGCTTGAATCTGTGCTCTCATTTGCTCGATCTTGGCTTACAAAGCAAATTTTCATCGCATTATGACCTTTTATGTAAATAAAAGAGATGAATAGGCGGGTTAGGGGCGGATTCTACCTCTATTCGCCTCGTTATTGCTATGGACTTTGCTTTCTTCCGGCTCTCTCGTGCTTGAATCCTTATCTCTTCTCGTTTGAAACCTAACATACCAAAATTTTACTCATCTTTTAAGTTGTATGGGCCAAACAGCAGTTACCAATGGGTTCTAGGACGAACCTGGCTTCGTGCTTAGACTTCTCAGCTACTTCCCACGCATCAGCACGCTTTCGATACTCAATTTTTCGGGCCTCATCAGCATCCACTGCTCTGTTTCTATCCTCAGTGTTTCCTCTCTGGGTCATCCTTGCTTGCCCAAGCAACTATATTCATCTTACCAAGATGCATACCAAGAGCTACAATCTCCCTCATGATTTTTGCTCTTCATCTCTTGCTCATTCTGAGGACTGGAGGGAGTGGTGTGGCTGCACCTTCAGGAGTAGGGCTTCTTGAAGGCTCTTGGCTTAGGAATTGGAGTCATTTCTGTTCCCATATCCCTCATTGCAGGAACACTTGCCTCTATCAATGCATTTTCTGGGGTTTTTGTGAAATCAACCCTCTTGAGAGGCTGCAGTGCAGATCCCACAAAGGCGATTTTGTGTGTTTGAGGTGGTGATCATCTGCAGGGTGTTTTCCTTGTTGAGAATCCACTTCTCTACATCGTTCCATTTGGAAGGCATAGTAGCTCTTGATGATTGAGAATGGCGTTGCAATAACTTGCCAGCTATTTGATCCATCTTGTTTCATTAAAAATTGATGGTGTGGCACTACTGTCCAAATTTCATCCTTGGTTTGCTTGGAGATACCATACTAGTCTGATTGAACAAATAAACAAGCTTAACATATTTATCAAATGCCAGAAATAATAAAAAAAAATTCAAATTTTTTAGTTTTTCTAGAAAAAATCAAACAAACAAAATGCAAGGGAAACGGACTAGGTGTGTGTGTTGGTCACTTTCAGTTTTTTGTGTCCTAACCTCTCAGACTTCATGCGACTGTCTCTCTCTCTCTCTCTCTCTCTCTCTCTCTCTCTCACTCTCTCCTCTCTCTCTCAACAACCATATTAAAACTGAGCACGGAAATCATGAAGGGGAGGGAATGTGTTTCAATTTTAAATATGCATTGGCGCGGTATCATCGAGGCAATTGCTATAATGCCAGTACGAATGATAGGCCTTCTTGTCAATTTAAAATTTTCATCAATAAGTTGGAAGTTTGGTGTTGGGGTTTAACAATTATTACCACATAGAATCGTGTAGTGCAAGCAATTGTGTTTTAAGAAATGTCTAAACGCAATTTTATTTTGTAAGTAGTTCCCCCTATTATAGAAATGAATGGTAATGGGTGCAACATCATACACACTGCTATATATAAATGTGCTACGTAGGTACATATAGACATATAGATACAGGTATTATTATGTAATAACTTGTGAGTGTAGGAAATCAAAATCTATGTTTGGATCGAAGTTGCAGCTATTACAGGCTGGTCGTGGTTACTTTATTTTATTAAAATTATGAAGCTAAAGAAATTCAGATTTGTGTTTAAGAAGGAAGGTCATGGATAATCTCATTATCATGTTTAGTTTAGAGTTTGAACTTTGAGCAAACTATTAAAATTAAAATTATATTTTGATCATGTCTGAGCTTAAATAACATATAATTAATTGTGCATTTGGAGTAGATAATCGAGGTTATTTTTGTTTTCTCAAACTTAAATTTCCGTCATTGAGAAATAATAAACATAAAGTTGGATATACATTATGAATCAATGACTCTTGACTTTTCAAGTCATTATTTCTTTTTGGATGACGGCGGAGTAGCATTGTGCGTCCATTGTCCAAATGCGCGTTGGAGTGAAAAGTTTCTGCTCCCGATTTCTACAACAGAAATTTATAACAGCGGGGAGGTTCAATTGCTTTTATCTTAACCATAGGTGTGCAACTCACATTAAGTTGTTTTGGTGAGTTTTTGGCTTATAGTATGCCCAGAGCCATGATCAAGTACACAACTTGACCTTAATTTGAAGTCATGTAGTGGTTATTCCCAAGAGGATTGACAATTAATCAAATGTGATAGATTTTTACTAGTAATAACTCTTAAATGAGTTGAAATCATGACCAGGGTCTTAATGCTGACAAATCAATGGTAGAATGCCTATAAATATGACGTTATTTTCATTACATTTTAAGATTTTGCATTCTTCAAGCAAGCATACATTACATTTAACAAAGGTTAAGTTATTTCCTGGTTCTCAATCTTGTTTATTTTGTTAGAGCTTTTTTGGTTGTAGTGCTGATACAAGAACATGAAGTCGTTAGTCTTTTTTTTTTTTTTTTTTTAGTCACTAATCCGACCAGTTCATGTCTTATAGAGAAGGAAGACTCGACTCATTTGTCTGCTTAAATTCAAAGGTCGATAGATGTCAAAGAGGAACTATCTGTTAATTACTCTTCTGGTGTTTAATTACAAGTTATTACTCTGCTAATAACAACAAATCTTGATTTAACTTATTTCTAGTGTTATTTGTGGCTCAAATTATAATCCTTAAAGGAAATTGAATCATATTTCAAATCGGAGGAATTAATAAAGTTTATCATTAATCTCCCTTATACATCCGTATGTTCTTTAATTGTTTTTAGTGTCTTACAGCATCTTGTGCACATGTTATGAGATTAGTTAGTTGGGTAATTGTGCCAGTGTTTTATTCAGTGGGTATGTATTTTGTTCATGGCCTATAATCATGTTCAAGAAGACACATTTTGTGTTATAGTCTTTATTAGAGGATTGTTTTTGCGCTATCTCAGTGGATGTAGGTCAATTGATGGGACCAGTTACCAATTTTTTGTCCTTATTTCTTTTTATCTTTGTTGTTATTCTCTTGTTTATTGTCTCCGTTGGGTTTCAAAACCCGTTCGTCCACATTTGGGAGGATCCAAAGATCCTAACATCCAGTTCTTTTTAGTTTCTTATTTTTCTTTTTTTCCCTCTTTTATTTTTATTCTTTAAAAATTTTCTAATTACCTTCTTTCGTCCCATTAATTCGCATTGCTTTCCAATTAGGGCGATTCTATTATTTCGACTCAATCTTAATTTTGGTAAAAAATTCAATACATTCTCTTATCCTATTTCATCTTCTCTTTCCCATCACTTTATATATTTTTATAAATATTTAACTCATTTTCACTCTCATACTTCTTATCATCTATTTTATCATTATCTGATGCGTATTTTCTCTATTGCTTTATCATCAGCGTTAACTACACTAATTAACAATTTTGTTCCCGAAAGAAGTGCCTTAGAAATAGTTGGGATGATAGAAAGTTTACAATTTTCGGGGACGGACAAATGCTCCCTTTCACTCTGACTATGAAATGTCCACCACTTTTTTGACATGAATAATCCGTTTACAATTATCATTTATTTCCACATGACATAATATTTTGGATAAATATTTTTGGACAAATTTCACCGCTTTACTTTCAAAAAAAAAAGATCTATATTCCATTACTACTTTTTACTACAGTTTTTACATTTCTCAATATTTTTGAATTCTTTCCACTTAAGAATTTTTGTTACCATTTTGATCTATATATGTTTGCATGTATTAAAATAAAATTCCAAACTACTTGGTAGGAGTAGCTGTGGATAAGTGAAGAAATAAGTAACAAATAAATATTTAAACTTAATAAATAAATATTATATAATAGTACATTTTTCTGTATCTATATATAGGCCAAGATCCAGATTCAAGTCCCAAAATATCTTTTCAAATTATATGATTTTTGGACAGTATCTAGTGTACCTTTTATCTTCATTATTTTTGGTTTTTTATAATTATTTCTTCTTTTGACAAAATGAAAAAGTAAAGAAGGAAACTAAAGAAGTAGAAGAATCCGAAAAGTAGGTGTCATGTGCCAAATAGGGTTGTAAACATGAACCCGAATCGAATAGAATATTCTGATTTTGTATTTTTGTATTTGATTAGTAAACGAATTGAATCGAATATTTATAATCAATTCGGAGATCTAAAAATATCGAATCACGAATATCAAAATCGAATACGAATATCGAATCGAATCAAAACTATTGGATTCGAGTTTCCACTTTTCAGAACTTTGTGATATTATGAAATTAATATTTAATTTATTCATTTAATTGATATTAAAAAATACATATATTAAAAGAGGGGATGAGTTATTAAATCTTGATTTAGGCCCTTAACATAAATATTTTAAATTAAAATTATAATAAGTTTATCAAAAGTTACTATATATAAAAATAATTATTGTATATATAATTTGAATTTATCGAATATTTATGAACATCGAATCGAATATTACAATTTTGTATTTGTATTTGATTAGTAAACGAATCGAATCGAATATTTATAATCGAATTCGAATCTCAAAATCTCGAATACGAATATCAAAAATCGAATACGAATCGAATCGAATCAAAACTATTTGATTCGTTTACAACCCTAGTGCCAAATGGGTTCCCACCTAAATTCTTGCCACCTCATTTCTTGAAAATTATTTTCAGTAATTTAGTATATCTGGATTTTAATTTGACTAATTTTGTGCACAAAATGCTCTATATATGTTCACCATGTAATAATCCTAGAATTAAGAAAATTTTGAGTATATGCTACTAGGTGCTCACATTATTTTTTTATTATTAAAAAGTGGAATATTAGTAAACTTGAAATATCTCATGAGAAATTACTTATAAGGCAAATTCTTGATTAGAACAAGACTAACCACCAACCACATATGTTTCGGATTAATTACACGTGATTTTATGCATGCACGAATGAATTTAAAATTGATGTCGGCGGCTGCATTAATAATGTTGTTAGATTCGTTACATTCGTATATGCAAATTGAAATTTGACGTTTATTCAACCATAATCAATTGCATAATGTTTTCCCAAGTTCGCTAGGATGAATGTAAAATTAACTATAATTTTGGGCCTTAAGCTGATCTTCATGAATCCATCAATTATGGTGAATTCACAATTTCAAGGGTGAAATGACAATTTTTTTTATATAAACAAAATTTGGGATGAATACAAATGTGACAAATGAGAATTACCGCTAAATTCGCTTATAATTTTCACTTATGAAAATCTTCCGATTCATAGTTGTTATTTCATTTCAAGGTCTAATTAGCTACTATAAAGATCTTTTGTCCCATTTTCGTGTTCTCACTCGTGTTCATTTTTAAGCGAAAGCATCTCCAAGGGACTTACAATTTGAATTTTAGGATTATCGTAAAGACTTGCAGGGCTTACTGCTAAAAATGTGAGTGAGGCATAAGTGAGACACAAGAAAAGTGTGATAGAGGATCCGGATTGTAATTTGCAGTGGCTCCATATATGCATCTAGGTGATTTTCTATTTTTATTGTTTAATCATAAAACCTGATTGATGACCTATAAAATGAGATGTCAATTTATGAGATTAATTAATATAGGATGGATTATGAATTGAAAATGTCAAGTCGATTAGATTAGTCCAAAGATTTTAGAATTACAAGCCACAAAACAATTATTAAGTTATTGTGTTAATTTATAACTATAAAGCAACGGCGGAAAATCATAAAATTAAATAAATTGAGTGTAATATATAAGCAAGAAACACAATGATGAAAATTAAGTAAAAGCAAAGAGTCGTAGAAACGAAGCTACATAGCCCACATTCTTCGGCGCATCATCATACCAATAATCACCACTCTCTCCGCACTCGCCGCTAAATCAAGCAACATGGACGACCTCTCTAAACCCACAACCGGAACTCGGCGGCGGTCCACTGCTGCCTCAAACCCCAGCAAACCCCTCTCCGACGACCTCCTCCGCCCCAAGCCTTCAGCGACGTTTTCGGCGGGCCCCCCCGCACCATATTCGCCCACCAATTGTCCGCCACCGGCTGCTTCTACGACGACATTTTCTGGCAGTCGGAGAAGGCGCCGCCGCCGCTGACGCAGAGAGGCCGGAACTTGCCCCTCTTTAAAATTCCCACGGCCAAGCAGATTAGTAGCGATCGTTGCAGCCGTCGGAAGAATAGCTTTTTCTGCGATGCTTTCGGCTGGGATTCTGAGAAATTTATGAGCTCGAGATCGGGATCGAAGACGAATTCGTCATCGGCGCTGAGCTCCGAGGAGCTCAGCCCTCTCCGCCCTGCAGTCTCCGACGACGGATACGACGCCGTTTCCTCGTTAGCGTCGAAGTTGAGGTGTGTTTTCGTGTGGAATTTTTTTCATTAATTTGTTTAAATAAGATATTACTAAAATTGAAACGATCCATTTTCAGACCAATAAATGTGAAAAGTAGGTGGGATTCATCAAGAATTGAACACGAAGATCAACAAAAGCAGCAAAAGTTATCATTTTTTCCAGATTCAAATGCCGAGAATGAGATTCTCGAGAAATTTCAGACCTGCCCTTTTCCATTGAGTCGAGGAGATGTAATCTCGGAGAGTGTGAATGTAGAGCAGCTGAGTTTCGGAGCGTACGAGAATGACGTGCAGTTCAACTCACCATCATCGGTCGTTTCATCGGAGAGAAACGTAGAAATCTCCGAAATCGTGGATGATGAAGTTTCGAGGCACGATGAAATGGAAGTAGATGATTTTGATGAAGACGAGTTGATGAGCTCCTACGTGATCGAGCTCGATCCTTGCAATAGGGAAGAAACTACGGTCGAATCGAACGATGTAGATGAAGCGATCGCGTGGGCGAAAGAGAAGTTTCAGAAACACTCTTCTCAACAGAAACCGACACAAGGTTGGTTAAACTCATTTTTTTCTCTATTGTTTTCCCAAAAGGCGTCACCCTTTTTTTATGATTGTAATCTTAGTTAAGAAAATGCAGAAGTGCTCAACGATGATCAGCTTTATTCGGAAGACCCCAAGGATAGTTGCTCCCCATCACTGGTACATATTACTACTCATTTACTCCTAGATTACAAATTGAAACGATCTGTTTTAAATGGGCATAAGAATTAATAAAGTAAATAATAAAGTAAGAGAGAAAATAGTGAGATAGTGAGAAAGTAGGGAGAAAAAATGAGTAATTAGAATAAATAAAGTAGGTGAGAGAAATGATTAAGTATAAGAGTAATTATTTCATTTTTAGGGAAACATGTCAGTTTCAAATGGGACATTCCAAAAAGGAGAACATGTCGTTTCAAATGGGATAGAGGAGTACTTTATTTTTATTTTTTTCACTTTGATTTACATAATTATAACTTAACCACATGAGGGATGCTTCAGACATTATACATCAATGAAAAAAATCTTGCTCAATCATACTCTTAGTGTTCGATTTTAAAAAAAACAGATCCATGTTTTACGTATTTTTACCTAAACACGTGATCATATTTTTTTTACCTTTTATTGAATCACACTACTGTAACTTTTCTTTGTACTACAAAATAAGGGCAGATAGAAGAAGAAGAAACGAGCATAGTGGATGAAAAGATAAGGTTGTGGTTGAGTGGCAAGGAAGCCGACATCCGTTTGCTATTATCTTCTCTGCATCATGTGAGACAAATCCCATTGTTTCTATTCTTGATAACCATGTTCTGTTCTTGAATTAACCATGTTTGATTTGTTCAGATTCTATGGCCTAGCAGCGGGTGGACGGCGATACCTCTTATGAACTTAATCGAGAGCTCGCAAGTGAAGAAAGCGTATCAAAAGGCCGTCTTGTTTCTACATCCGGACAAGCTTCAACAAAGGGGAGCTACACTCCCACACAAGTACATTGCAGACAAGGCCTTCGCTGCTATTCAGGTAAGATAACACACGATTCGAGTTCGACAATTTTAATAAATGGATCTCCAGAATTATAACCATTCTATGTGATTCTTCATTTTAGGATGCTTGGAGAACGTTTGTGTCCCTAGATATCTCATGCCGTTGAAAAAGCCAAAGAGAGTAGGGTTAATTAGCAATTTTATCATTCGTGAGATCAAGAGTTCGAATTCTACTAGCAATCACTACTATGGTTTGATAAATGTGTCCGGACATGCATGAAGAGTAATGATTGATTGTTCGAGGTTTTGGATTCATAAGGTTATTTATATTCGAGCATAAATGTATGTTGTAAATTGTAGTAAAGTAATATATGGAGTGCAAACATGCAGTATGTGTTAGGATGTAAGTGTTCAGATTTTAAAGGTTGATTCTTTGATGATTTCCTTGTACATAAAGCCAAACTCAACTTGAAATCTCATCTGAATTTATTTGTAAAATAAATCAAGTAGGAAGAAACAGATTGCAGATTCAAATATTCAAATGAGCAATACCTAGTGATTTTATATGTACATATTTGATATACGCACTAGTGCATATTCAAGAATGAAAAATATGTAAATTTAAAGATATAAGAAATATGATAAACAATATTTCGAGATCAAATTCAATTCAAACAATTCAATAATAAGATAAAAGTATGGATTATTTTTTCTTTCTTATTTTATATTTTCTCCTGTCCCATTGATCTTTGCATCATTTCCTTTTTTAAGGTGCCCGACCTTGTCTTCCTCAATACATTAAATAGAAAGAAATAAGTGGGTCACAATCATCTTAATGAGTGAATTATACTATTTTATACTTCTACACTACTATTTTATACCGTTAGACTGAGATTATCGCCTTTCAAAAGTGGTCAGGTCGGGTTGGATAGAGTATTTCTATCAATTAAAAGAAAAGGTAAATACGCCTTTCAAAAGTGGTCACATGTGGCTTGACCAATGGGGTGTTGCCACTTGACGTCATTTCATTAATTTCTTAATATTTATTTTACTTAAATAGAAAAATAAGTATATCTTATAATACATATTATAAAAATAAATAAAATTATAGCAAAATTCATGATTTTTCATTCACTTATAAATAGAGCTCAATATTGCTTTGTACTTTATTCACATCTTAAAAAACTTTCATTTTCTCCCATTCTATTATACTGATTTTTTTTACTTTGTTGTTTGTAATTTTAGTTTTTTGTTGTTTCAATTTCCTCTTTCAATTATTGTCCTATGTTCCCTATATTTTAGTTTGTATGATTTTCGACCTTTATGATTTTTCTACAATTTCAATTAATTTTTACATCTTTAAAATTTAAATAATTATTATTAATTTATAAAAATAAAAATATAAAATAATTAAATGATAAATGATATATAAAAAATATGGTTGGTGGGGCTTGGTAAAAGTAGAGATGGTTGAGTTGAAAGTAAAATGAGATGTAGAAATAAGAGAGAAATTAATTAAATATTAGGATGGTTGGGTTGGTTGGGTATTTAGCCTGGTCAGCGTTATTCATAGCCTTACAGTCATTATCTTAAATTATGCGCCGATGTCTAATAATGCAAAGATCAATGAGACGGAAGAAGTATAATATGTATACGAAATGGGATGAAAAAAGTATAATATGTATATCAAATGGGACGGAAGAAGTATAATATGTATAGCAAGTGCTATGAATATTAAGGAAGGATGTAAAACAAATTAGTTGACAAGATTAAAGATATGTGTTGGTAATTCAAATAAAATGATGAGAAATTCGCATGAAAACAATAGTAAAAGCAACTTTATTTGCGTGCGGAAAGTATTTACATATCACAACACATGATTAAGTTTTTTCGACACATCCGGACAAAATTATTAAGTCGGCAATTGCGAATTGAAGAACAAAAAGATAATTTTTGCCTTTAAGGCTGGTCAAAAAGGTACAGAAAGTAGCATACCTTTTATTAATAATAAGGTTTTAAAAAGGTAGCCAAAATGCTATAATCGGTGCTACAACTCAGCGTGTAACGTAACAAGCATTTATAGAGTCGTAATGTTACCCAATTTAATCAAGCTAAGTGAATATAAGTAATTCAGTATTAAGATTATTAAGTAAATATGTTAGTTATTAAAGAATGAAAATTATGTTTATTTTTATAAGGTTAAGGCTCGTATAGTTAAGGCTTCAATAAATATGTTTGGGAAATTGAACTTCAGTTCACCTAGATAACAAACTAGTTAACTCAAACTTTTTAATATACGGTCACAATTCAATTCCAATTTTCATGATTCGTGGTTTATAATATGAATGGTAGATTGTTCCTCGTCATAAAGTAAAATTAACATATACTCCCTCCGTTCCATTACATATGTTATGTTTGTTATATTTATTTGTCCCATTATTTATGTCTCATTCCAAAAATCAACATAAATTAGTGGTCCCACATAATCATCTAAATAAGTGACCCACCATTTTATACCTTTCCGCCACCACTTTATACATTTCCACAATCCGCCTTAATCTCGTCTTGAGTCCCATGAAACATGAAATAATGGGACGGGGAATACTAAATATGAGAATTTGAGACCAAATAGCGGGGTTATTTAGTAGTACTAGAAGAGGACCACTGTTGCTCTCACTCCATCTTAAAGCCCGTACAATTTTAAAATTACACTTTAATTAATTGGTATTTGTAATCCTATAGTATAATTATAATTCTACCTAAACAGCGGCCCAAATTGAAATTGGGCCTAACCGGGGGGGGGGTTAGTATCCTACTAAGATGAAGCCTCATCCTACAATCGATTACCCTATTTCCTTGTTCCCGATTAATAGAAAGACTGATTCCTCAACCTCGGTCAAGCATCTTCTTCTGGTGTAGCCTTTCCTTGTTAGCTGTTAACCGAGTCTCTTCACACCTCTTACTCGGCTAACTAAGAGTAGTTTGATGAATAGTTGACATCGCAACTCATATTAATAATGTGAAAATGTGAATCTTGATTAGTTCGTGGAGCTTAGTTTATATATCGAGATCATAATGCAATTAATAATATCAAATATACTGATTGCGACAAGGATATTCACAAAAACGCTCAAAATTCACGAACTGTATAGTCTGTATTACATTACAAAAAGACCTAGTCTGATCATTAAAATCTCAGACAAGACTTGCATAGTGGAGAGTGATGAGAGATATTTCACTTGTAAAACTGGGGAAGAGAGTTGTGGGCATTAATCTTGAGAAGGTGGTGTTGAGTACTTGGTGAAGATGATGATGATGAGATGGAATGCTTGGTGGTTGCTTCTCTCTCCTCTTCTTGTATTGTGTCCAGAATCTTCGACGCCCGATGCCTCATAACGCTCACCAACTGCGGCGGTGCAACTTCAGTGATGAATCGTGCGAGACGAGCATTCGCCATTCTCTATCTAGCTAGATTGATAGTGAGAAAGAAATATGATGGAGAAGAGAGAGAAGGATTTGATGAGGAATGATGTATGTGAAGGTCGAAATTTATAGGTTTAACAAACTTGATAAGGTTGATCAATTATCAATTTGATGAGTAATATTCGTAATACACACAAAGGGATTTAATGAATTTTAGCTGTTTATGCCGCCACTTGCTTTTAGAATTAATTGCTTCGACGGCTACACTTCTTCTCTAGTTGCCTGCGAACCAGGGAAGAGAAACATATACATCAAGAGGTCCATTTTCTCAAGACCAAATTTTGTTTTATTTATTAGTAGTATTAAACACCTCTCGACAATCTCAAGGGATAAATTAATCAAGAATATGACCAACGAAATTTGTATTTGATGACAGAAAATCGCTTTAGACCTAATAAATAGCCGGCGTTGCTATAATTCATAAGACTACGGAAAAGAACAAAAGACAACTTTTTGATTTTCCCAAAATATTACATTTTCGGATACTAAAAAGTTAATACTCCTATATAATTGTATTTGCTATTATTAAAGTTGTATAAAATGGCATTTTCTATATTATCATATTAATTAGACTTCTAAAAATTAGTGAAATATTTAATTAGGCACAAAAAAAATTGTTAATAGGCGTATAAATTTAAGAGAAACGGAAATAGAATGGAGCGTATATATTTGGGACGGAGAGAGTATTATTTATCAATTATGGTATAAGTGTAATTTATTATCAAATAAACTATATAAGGCTTAAAGAAGAAATGGAAATCTGACGTGATCAAATATTGGGATAAGGTGTGCCGTGTGAGCCAGGAAATTAAGTTCAATAATTGTATAAGGATATTGATCTTAAAAGAGCAATTTTGGAAGGTAGTCGGAAAACGAGTTGAAAATGACCGGCCAAAGCAATTAATCAAAAAAGTTATGTGACATAAGTGTTTATATCATAAGCAATTAATCAAAAAAGTTATTTGCATTTGAATGCATTTATATATCATCTAATTTGGGGGAAAATAAATATCGTTGAGAAAATATTATTCTCATGTGGATTTGATATGATGATTTATTTTCATAAGTTGTTTTTGACTTTATTTTCTTAGTTAATCCAGGCAAATAAACTGAAAACAACCTATTTTTTAGAATAAGTTGGTTCCATAAGCTCTCTCAAGTACGCGTATAAACGTTTATTTTTTAGAATAAGATGAAATAAGCGATTGATAACCTCTCCCAAATTGGGCCTTAATAACAAATTGAAGATTAACGAAGATTAAAATACATAATTTAAAATTACTAAAACCGAAGATTACAAGAAGATTAAAAATCGAAATACATAAATTCGAACGTCGAATAGATGTCTAATATAGTAAAATACTAATACGAAAATATGTGAATTATCTATTTTACTAATTAGTGTGAAATTTCAACCATATATGACCGATCAAGTCATTCGAATGGTGTAATGAGTTTCTCTAATATGAAGTTGATCTCTATTAACCATATAAGAGAATAGGCTTGCAATGCATTAGTTAAGTATCGAAAAGGTTCACCATCTTCTGGTTGTACCCTTGTAGGTATATACGTAAGAAATTATGAAGGATTAAAATGGTTTAGTTAGTCTCTCATTTATTTTCTTCTATCATATTGTGCAAAACAGTACAAACCATCATAATTGTAAAATGAGCTTGTAGAACTCCAAATATTCATTCGACATTCTTTCTAGCAAACTCTTGTTATTGAGGGAATACCTGATGCTTTTAGATATGTGGAGCATTAAGCGACTTAACAAATGCTACCCATGAATGATATATTTGATGAGTAGATAATATGATCTATTACTTTGGCGACCATTCAATACGTAACTAACATTTGGTGACCAAACTTCTAATACATCATTAAAGAGGGAGATCGTTGAGGTACAATAATATCATTGCACGAACCTCGATGTTCCAAAGAACGCATGTCATATCCATAAATCATATGATGCAACAACTTCCAAAATGAATGTTGGATGTCCACTTCTTTCGGTATATTGTCCAGCCCATGCAGTCGGATAATTTTTCATTGTCAATACATGCAGCCAATACTACCTATCATGCTCGAGAAACCACGTTGTTCTCCAACATGAAGTACATTTTCAAATCTTGCTCATTAGGCCTTCCGAGATACATGTCACTTGAAGCAACAAATGACACCTTCTAAAAAATGTATGTGAGAGTTTCTTGTCACAATTTCACTCATTCACAAATATTCATCAACAACATTTGAAGATGTCTCATATGTCAACACTCTCATAGCACCAATACATTTATGCATGTGAAGCCTACATCTTTGTTGAAAATATACGTGATGAGCAAGAACGGTCTTCACTATACGAAGGAATAATAGTTTTTGCATGTGAAACCTACGCCTAATATCTCCGGAGTATATGTCGGGTCATCTTAAAAATAGCCGTTCATCAAGCGCTCAAAGCATCAATTTCGGGTTCCCTATTAGTATACCTCCTTCGATTATAGGTCTTTGAGAACTTTCAACTATATCGTGAATCATGAAATCCACAATGATTCTATTAATCTCACAATTTTGTTGATGAACTCGTTATAGTCATCTATTAAATTATGTGAGTTGGAAAGGAAGAGTCTGATGCTCAATCTCATTTGAATCTGAGTCTAATGACATTTTTGTAAAGTGGACCGAATAAAATTAGTATGCACTAGAAAGGAAGAGAAAATGACAATTTGATTCGATGCGGTGTAATCTTCATATACAACTTTTACATTAAGTATATAGTAATGTGGGTGAACTTTGAATTTCCACTTTACATGCATGTGACTTCATAAATATGTGGAGCCCTCTGATTGTCATATATAACTTCCATTCATTGATGAGCTTTTGTCACATTATTATAGACTTGTCATTCATGTTCTTAAGACACAAAGTGGATATTGGATTCCCATAAAGTTGTATGCACAATGACGACACGCAAATTATTGTAGTCATTCTTACTTTCCTCGTTAACCATTATCATTTCACTTATGAAAAATGAGCGTTAAAATATGAAAAAATTATGTTATAATTTAAGATTTTGCAGTTGAATAATGTAACAATTATTATTTAAATCAACATAAAAGTATAAATAAATATAACACAAATACATAAATAAAATTACATCTTCTTAAGAAGGGAAATATGATAAACTAGATTACAAAATAGATTACAATAAATACAATTATAAGATAAACTAGATTACAATAAATACAAATAAAAATTACATTAAAATAAACTAGATTCAATTCCAAATACAATTTTGACTAGTTTCAGTTTTAGCTTTTTTTCTGCCGCAAATAAATTATCTATCGCGAACAATAGATCCAGTATTTTGTACTTTATCCTCATGCTCTCCATACTGATTGCATACATCTCTAATTAGCTCAGTTTCACTGTCTCTAGAAACAGTTAAATTACATTGCAAAAGCACAACTGCTATTAGATTGTGATGTCTTATTCTTCCATTCTTCTTTGCCTTATCTCTATCGTCGGGATGAGAAGTTGATGAAGTTCTAATATTGAGAGCATCGGGGTTACGAAGGGAGTATACTCCCCATCATCCGAAATTTTAGATCTTTTCCAACTTTTCACCACTTTCTTGATCATCATGCTCTTCACTTTCGAGATGGCCACGTGGTGTATCAAGAATTGATGCTAAGTCCCATTTGGGATGTTTATATGTAAATTCATTAAATGCAACCAAACATTGGACTTGCTGCCACTATTGCGTAAATTACATGAGACTTCTTTCCCAATATCTTTTGAGTTCATTTTACTCTTTTTACGAGCATATGTTTCCTTACAAACAATAAGCCACTTGTTTCTGTTTTCATTAAGTCATTTTCAACGACCCTTCATTGATTCAATGGTTTGCTCGTTGAGTTCATCTAGATTGTCAGCATGCTTCTCATGATACAATTGACGAACATATTGTCATATCGAGGCTCCCTTTTGATTTTGGCCTCTTGTTCCATCTTCACTAACAACAAGCCAAGATGACATAAGGGCTACATATTCTTTTACACACCAAATAGTTTTTGTGTCCCTCCGATTTTGGTTGGCGATGAATATCCGGAAACTATAGATCTTTTGTGATGAGGAGACGAACTAAGAGGTATGAATTTGGTTTCAAATTTGGATAAAATTGAGAATATATATAGAAAATATTGAGAATTTGGAATTGTTCGAAATTTAGATACTACAGAAAATCTGGATTATTTGGATTCATAAGATAGAGAGGAAAATAGAGATTTGATTTGTTGTTGAGAATTTGGAAGAAAAGAGGGTTTAGTGTGTAAAAACATATGAATGTTGAGCTCGATCTAGAGAGAGAATAAGAATATTGATATAATTTTATGTAGTTTTATGAATAATTAATTAATAATTTCAATGAAATAGAATTATCTCAATAAAATCGAATAACCCAATGCAATTAAGTCACCTGTCACAATAATTTCAATGGAATTGCTTCGGCAACCCAAGTTGTGTGAGATCTTATGCTTTTCTCTTTTTTTTTTTTTTTAATTCAGTTAAGATTTTGTCGTATATTTCAAAGGATTGGGCCGGGGCAGGAATGGGGTAGTCTCATAGCCAACCACTTCTTTAGAGGCCACGTGAGTTTCAACGCACTAGTGTAGCTGATGAATATTTTCTATATATTTTACAAAAAAATAAATAATAATAATATGCATGTTTACAGCGAAATTTGTTGAGAGCTTTTTTTCCTGCGCTTAGCATAATGTTTAAAAAAAATAGTGAAATTTATAATAGTTCAAAATTTACAAACAAAAATAGACCTCAAATAAAAAGTAATTAAAAATAGAAGTGTCAAATTCATCGGGCTGAACCAACCCGACCAATCCAATGGGTTGATTTCATGATTTCAGGTCAGGTTGAGTCGGCCCAAAAATCGACTAGATTGCCCAGCCCAATCCTTTATAAGTCCAATGGACCGCACCATTTTGGGCCACATCTCTACCAAAAATTAAAGAGATCTAAATACATATCCAATAAACAATTTATGTGAAGAATATCAATTTGATTTAAAAACACGAACGTCCCAAAAAATTCATGAGATTTATCAATTTTTTTTATATCAATTTAGGGTTTATAGAATAAAAAAAAACACGAACGTCCCAATAAAACTAACAAATAACAAACTGGTACCTTGGGGAAATTCACTGGATGTTAATAGGAATATGTCAAAGATTCCTTAAGCAAGACCCAACACCTGGTACTCATTCTGCCATTGGTTTCCCCAATTCAAGCTCCTCCAATGCTTTTCTTCTCTTCTTTAACTAAATGACCATTTTACATATGCAAGATCTCAACGAGCTCTTTCACAACATAGTCTTCTCTCTCCTCTCTCTACCTGCATAAATACAAGAAACAAACTTTAGATCATCATCTGCACATTCTCCATTAATTCCTGAGTCCCATATAACAATCATGCAAAGGCAAATGAGATACGTGAAGTGGGTCGAGGTTGCACCAGAACCCCTCATTTTCCCCCACAAGGCTTCCAACGCTCCGGACCTCGAGACGATAGCCGAAGAAGGATCAGAGACGATGGATGCTGCCAGCAAGAAGGTGCTCTTAGCCCTTCCCATATTACCTCTTCATTATCCATCATCTGAATTATTGTAACAACATGTTTCATCAATCATGCATAATTCCAACTCCCCTTTTCTCTTTGTCCCTCCCCAAGATCTCCGAACATCCCACATGCGCACAAGCTACCGGTACATGCAAGGAAAAGATGATCCAGCAGTGTACAGCAGAGGGATTTCAAGAACATAATTGAATGAAGGAGAACATAGTAGATGGTTCATGATGCAGGAGAAAGCAAGGCCTAAGATGTCATAAGCTCCTGCGATGTTTTATACCAGCGATAGGGGTGAGAGAGAAGATTGAAGACCCGAGAAAGTGTTCATATAAGATAAACAGAGATGACAAAATAGGCTTTCATGTATATATACTTGTTTAGACATGTTTTTCCTATCCTAGGTTGCAGGTATTCTTCTATTTAGGAGGTGTAAAATTATGCTGCATGCAATATTTATTGTTGAGGTCTCTCATTAGAACTAGAGTCCGTCTCTTACGCTCTAATTTCTACTATTTTTCCAGCAAAGACGGTCATCACTTTAGGATCCCTTCATATATTTCATCAAATTAACTGCTCATTTCATCAAGAACATATTGTATTGACATATTTCATTCATGCTCAAGAAAACTTAAAAAGATTACAGTATCAAGTCTAGCATACCTATTCGGGAAATTTGATTACACAATCATCAACGAGCATCAGGATTTTGAGAATACATATGGATTCATAAATTTTAAATACGACACATCTGCCAGACAAAAAATTGACACATTATTCTCACAACAGAAAGAACTAGAAACATGATAAAGACACTACTCTACCTTCAATCGTACACGTGCTTCCGGTTCCAGGCTATATTACTTGAATCATCATATGGTCTGGACTCTGGAGTACAGAAATACAAAAGAATATCAAACTGAATTAACAATAACACACCTAAGAAAAATTGAAGCCACAAAACTGAACATGATACTCAGATATTGTCTCATAAGAAAGATTCAAGATTGGCAGAATATGTCAGTTTTTTTATTTTTTATTTTATTTTTTATGTAGATTACAGTATAATTAGATACAAAACCCAAGGATTATCGCACCAGTAGTTAATTGCAATAGAAAACAAGGAGAAAGATACTGATGACTATTTTGGTATTACAAAGTTAGTTTACTAGGATGAAAGTGAAACAACTATATAATTTTCCTCAAGAGGAAAAACAAGCTCTTCGTCCCAAAAAAGTTCAATAAAAGAACATTTCAGCCAAGACGGAAGAATCAGGGAGCTAGAAGCATTAAACTAGTGAAACAAATAAGCATGGCTGTTTGTGCATAACATTTTACCTCGAATTCTTCAAATGAAGCAACAGGAAGAAAAGGGCAATAAGTATAAAGGAAGAACCAACAAAAATGTAGGCTACCCCCAGGAAATTATTATGGCCTCCTAACCAACTTGATGTTGATAGAACAATCTTTTTGTTGCCACTGAAACTGTAGGTGTTGTAATTATTCAGAAGTTTGACTGTAATTATATCATCAGCAACTAAATCCTCTTCAATTATTCCATACAACTTCCGGAAAGACGGCAAAGCAGAAGTGCGCATCCATATAATAAGATCCTCTTGATCACTTAGCTAGTTGGTGCAATTTGCAAGAATCCAAAAAGAAGAAGAAATTGCAAGAGAACAACAATTAGTAAGTAATTTAGAATGAAAACACAAATAGCTCAAAATATTGCACATAAGAAAACCAAAAAACAATTTTAACAAAGAAAGACGAGAAACTCATAGTTCATCAGTTATTATGCAGAAGCAGTGGTACGAGACTGGAGGATCATGCACTTGACTTGCAATATATTAGCTCTTGAATAACTGATAAGAAGTTATTCAAATAAAGCAAATGAAACAGAAGCATATAGATGCATATTCGAGGCTTATTGTTAACCAGAATATAGTGCTCAAATGGCAGCTGAAAATATTTTAAAGTGGTTTGATTACTTCAAATAGTTTTAACACAACAGAAGAAGAATATTATTCTCTCAGAAGTTCAGATAAATTTTTGGAAAAGTTATAAGGAGTCCTAGCAAACAAAGCTAGATAGAAGGATTGGAGTAAATTAGGTCTCATTAGTTCAACGGGTCAAATATTTTCAGAAGGCCGCAATAAAAGCTTGCAGCATAACGAATTACCAACCGTGAAAGTATTCTGAAGACTAAAATGAAACAATTACTACCTCATGGCGTTGCTGAAAATCATAACCAAATTACCTCATTAGCGATAAGATAGTAAAAGCTGAATTACATAACAATTGGCCTCCCCTGTTTTTTCTTTTGTGTGTGTATGTGTGTGACTGAGTGAGAATGTGTGTGTGTGTGTAGAGAGAGAGAGAGAAATCTTTAACTTCCAATTGTGCTCAACGGATTTGATAGAAGAGGCCAAAATAAATTGTCATGATGTGCTATCAAATCTTTGAGGATTAAGAGAGTTAAAACTTTTGAAGCAGGAAGACTATAATCAGATATTATATTATGCAATTACTCACAGGAATATTGGGGTCAAGCCTTGCACCACCAATTAGAGTTCCATTCTGAAAATTGAAGGGATAAACATCCTTTCCAAATTTATGATCACGGTCACTCTTCCATGCGATGTTCTTCCTGTCGACCTTCAGTTCATCTACTCCACGGATAAAAGAGTATGTGTCATTAAACATACTCCAAGCGACCAGGCCACATGGGACAACTGGGAGGCCATTGTTAACATCCTCCGGTGCACAGGAACCTAACTTATGGTACTTGAATCCATGCAAGAGCTGGGGTTCACTTCGGCTCTTAACAAACCTTAATCAGACCGAGAAATTTGACTTAGTATGTAAGGAAAAAGAAGGTAAAATGTACAATTTCCCATAAGTAGACATGTGAAAAGGAATATTTTACCGTCTATGATTTTGGTAAAAGTTATCAAGCTGGTAGTAGACGTATATTGGAGCTTTCATATCCCGGGGAACCTATAAATAAGGTTGCATGAACAGGTTAAATGTAATCTTTCTTAGTCTTGTGGTTAAGATATAAAAACAAGTTAATTTGAGTAATAGAAGGACATGTGACTACATACCTCAAATATCGCCTACACTCACAAATTGGAAATACAAGTTATTAAGCTCTAGTCTACAATGCATTAAGAACACTTATCATCACAAATTTTCAGAAGTCCCCAATGTCAAATGCACCTGCTCAATCTAAAGTCATGACACCTATCCAGTGTCAGTTTTATATAATAAACGAGTATCTACTTTGTTTTCAAAACAAAAAAAAGGAGATTGCACATGCTAATTTCAAAGAAAACAGAGAAAGAAAATGCATACACACCATAGTTTCTAGACATAGCCACATGAGCCCTCATTGTAAGAGATCAGCCTATTGGATATTAATCTACCGTTCATAATAGCAGAAAAGAACATGAAAAACCACTATATTGAATTAGTACACATTGTTCACAAAATAGGTCTACACCACATATTGCATCAGGAAATCTGATCTGATAAGCAATTTATTTCTTTCAAGTTTCTGCTCCAATCTTGCTCTTGCTGTCATCATACTCTTGGATATTCTAAATTCAACGCACTTAGCTAAATTGATCATATTAGACAAAGCAGTGACCAAATTGACTATCGGCTTATAGTTCAGAAATATACAGCCAATAGCAGAGCATTTTACCTTCAGGAATTTGGTGCAATTTTTGGCAATAAAATCATTTTGTATATATGCCACCTTGTTGCTTCTGAATGGTTCTGGAACGCATTCAACATCATATCTATATACCATTTCAACAACCTGCAAATAGAATGTCAGCCAATTATCATATCAGCATTCATCGACTGCTTACATACGGTGAACCACAATCTCATGCCTTAACAATAAGAGAGGGAAAAAAGATTTACACTTCGTGAAGCATGAAGGCAAACAACCCCAACTGGAATAAATAGCACGCCCACCACAAAAAATACCGAAAGAACCTGCCAAGAACAAAACTCAATTCAAACATAAGACATGATTTAAAAACTCTGAGGAGTAAGACAGTAAGTTCTATGATTTTATAAAGCGTGATTCATAGAACAAGCGCTCGAGTTTTTCATCATTTGCCTACCCATGCAGGCGATAAGACGGGTTTACAAGCTGGCAGATTTTGCTGGGTAAACTTGAATATGACTGCAAAATAACAATAATAGGCTCAGATCCTCCACCTTAATATGATTCTGAACCAGAATCATCATTTTCCATTTTCGAATTTTCAGCTTATATATAATGTGTAAATATGAAAAATACATAGTAACAAAATAGAAATCCGGAAACGCATACAATTGGGGCGGCCTTGTCGGTAAGACACTGAATCAGCTTCTATTCCAGTGTCCGTGGACCTTTCTTCGTCCATTTCCTTTCAATCCAAATTCAGAGTAACAGCAAAAACACAGGTGCGCGAATCCGAAACAGCATTACAATTGCAATGCAATCACTCAGTGAATCCAACGCCAGACGATGGAGAGAGGATATCGACCAATCACTCACACAAGAAAGACGATGAAACGATTAACAAATTTTGGGGAAATCTTGGTCACATAAAATTTACGTCATTAAAATGGGAGATTGTAAGATTAGAATCCCAATTTGGGAAGATTAAACGGAAGTCGGGCTATCAGAGAAAACGGAAATATTTCGGAGATGAAAAGAAGCGGGTTCGAATTTCCGTCAACTGCTCGACGTTAAACATGTAATCTATCGACTATATAAATTTTTGTATAAAAATTATCTATTAAAAAAATGCACAAATCTATGCGAGCGTATAAATGTGTTTCATCTTCTCAACGAATAAATATATATACTGTATTAGTTACACGGATACGGAACACCTGAATACAACACAAAACTAACATTGTAATAAAACTTAGGACCAAACACGATGCTTGAAACGACAATTAGATTAATTTATATATTTTTCATTCTAAAATGTAGTTGACACGACAATTGGCATGTTGTGATACAATACAATACGTTGATGGTTTTCAATATGTTACGACCTAAATAAGGTATTCATATCGATTATCGAGTACCATTAATGATCGTTACAATTCTTATAGGGAACAATCTTTTGTCAGTTTTTTGTACATGCGAACTGAAAATCGCAGTTATTAATCTTACCCTCACATTTTATCAAGGGATGAAAATGCATTTTTTTGGCTTTTTTCAGCAAAAAAGAGTAGTGTGTAACATTCCCAAACCCTTTCTCCAATTCTACCTCATGATATACATACAAGTGGCGGTGAGGCCAAACGACGCCGTTGCGTTCTCCGGACGCCTAGGAAATCTTATGGCTGATTTGGTCACTTGATCCACCGATGATTTTGCCATAGATTGGCCCCATCTGATGCACTAATTTAACCGATTCCGAGAGCCGGTTGAGAAGATTTATCAAAGCAATAACTTCATTTCTTTGAAGTTGCAGCTGAAACACAATTGCCTTGGTTGGAACATGGCATGGACAAGTAGAAGCAATACAGAAGGAAATAGGAGTGTTGAACTTACTCGCTCCGCCTCAGCTGATGCTTCGTCGCCATTCACAGAGAACAAAATCTTTAGTGCAGTCCCCAGTCCCAAAACCTGAAGCTTTCCCCATAGACGACACTTTTCACATCCCACACAATCCATCAATGCGCTGCAATTGCAAACAACTTTACTACAGCAAACTATCGTGTATAAAACAAATTTGTTGTTTGACTAGGGAAGAAATGCAAGAGTAAGAAGCATGGACTTTGAAGTTGTAACGCGGAATAGCACGTGAAGAGAAACTAACAGTGAAGCAGCAGTAAGAAATAGCCATTTGGTAAACAAATAGAGAACCTTATATTTCTGAACTCTCTCTGTGTCTGCTTCATCAGTTCTGGTCCACTTTGGCCTTTCCACAATTTAGCTTCGTCGAATGGTTTTGGGCACGTGGATACAAGCTCACGATCATTAAGCAACTTCTTCAAGGAAAGCTGTGTATTCGCATCTTCCAAGGGATTACCAGTATCGTAGTCAGCTTGCTCCAAATAATCCTTAGCCTAGTGATTAAACAACCAAGGTACAAGTAACATTTAGAGAGTATCAAAATGACATAAAACTCAAGGTGAACTGACTCACTTTTGTCACTGATCGGAGTACAAAAAGAAAAGTGAAATACAAATTCCGAACGCGATCAGGATATCTCAAGACCCGATCATACATTATTGATAGGTTTGGTCCCCACTGCAATAGGTAAAAAAAAGAAATTTGTCACGCTTGGAAATTAAGAAAGCAATGCACGAGCAGATAGATATGACCCTACCGTATTTGTTTTTTCATCGAGCAGGTAATCAGCAGCAATGTGAATTGAGATGGAGGAATGAAGACCAGATATCAACTTGTACAGTATCCTTTTCTCTTGGCACTCCTCGGATGGATCTATAGAACGTGTTAACGGTTTCAGGTCCAAGATACAGCTAATATTGCAAAGAAGGAAGAAAGAACCTCAAATGACTACAGCAATGGATGAAGGAAATCCCTCCCTCCAGATATCAGATCAACTCCTATTTCCAATCATCTTCATACTGAAAGAATATAGACTTACACTTGTGGCAATTCTCCAAATAAACAGCATCCCATATTCTTCTGGCAGATGGGCCAGTGTAGCCAGTGAAGCGTTCAGGATTTAACTGTAAATCTACATATGTCATTTCATCTGCAAGGAAAACATTTCAAGTGGAATATCACTAGGATATCACATTAATTTGGTTCTAATCAAACTGTCACTCGAAGCCCATGAGGATCAAGCAAATAGGCAGAACGAATTAACATATGTAACTATCAGAGATGCAGCAAGAGATCACTATTCATAAGTCCAAAATGCGAGCGGGTTTAGAAAAACTCGATATCAATACTATTGGAAAAAGATTAAAAGCATGTGTCAATAGGCACCATTATCTGTCTCGTCATCGTTTGTCCATGGATTATCTACCTCCATCCAGCCTTTGAAAGCTTTAGCATCTACGGTGCGATCTACAACAGCCTCTGCCTTTTCCTCTTGACAAACTACTTTATCCGTCGAGATGCTAGCTGCAGAAGGTTCCCTCAAGGTTTGGGGAAACTCGTTCTCTGGGCACTCACAGACACTGCAGTCCCTCAAACGGCACATACCATCATCAGGCCAAAAGGGGCAGTCACACCACAATTTTACCTTACAGAATAGGTGCAACAATAAGGTTGTAAGAACACAGGTGATCAAAAAAACAGAAGAAGATAGCAACTATATGGTGGAAACCAAGGATCTAAGATGAGAAGACTGGGTAGAAACTTGAATTCTCCATCAACCAAGTTTAACCAAAAACCAATGTACCGTTAATATTGTTCTCACATTTAGCATCTCAAATCACATGGATACATAGATGGATAAATGTGTAGAAATCATCAGAATTCCCACAAAGACTAAACAAGACAGTATCATCAACCAGATAAATGACTTTTAAATATAAAAACATAAGCTTCTAAATTTTCCCTACCTTAAAGTATCGGAAGAATGGGTATTTCGTGATCTGTTGTAGCACTGGATACAACACCTCCACATTTATCCGATCCACGGTCTCATACTCACAACAACAATCCTCCACTAGTCCGTGATATTTAGGCCCTCCCTACATAAAGATACATTTTCATACATGACAAAGATGAAATCAAGTAATTCAAGTTAATAAACAGCTTCAGCTTTATTAAAAGTACATTAGATTCGGTTTTTTTTTGTGGAGGGAGAAATAAATATGGTCTAACAAAACCAAAAGAAATCAATCACTGGGATTTGGCCTAAAAACAGACTGGAATTTGATTCAACTATTTTATGGACTTTGAAAGAAAAAAGTCTATGTACTAATAGTTTTTGTTAAGTTAGTAGAATGAAGACGCATAAAAGCACAGCTTTCACTTTCTCTACCAATATCCAGTTTCTTCCTCTCAGTTTTAGCTCGTCATTGACATTTTTCCTCTTATTTAACTCACAATTACACTCCAAAACAAGAAGAAGCTCAAATTGTCCCCTTAGGATGGCTAGCGGTCGAGGTGGGTGGCCCGGAACCGATAGGTCCTGGGTTCAATTCCCACCAAGACCGCTAGGTGTTGCCTGTGACCCTGTCACATTAAGGGTGGTTGAACCCTCATGTGTGGTTTGCAGGCTACTGCACAAGGAGCGTGGTTTACCCAGTGCGCACCGAAGGTAGCTGCTGCGGGTTCCATGAATCAAAAAAAAAAAAAAAAGAAGAAGCTCGAATTCCATGAACATTATTTGCTGGAATACATTAAAAATAAATTTTACAAAACCTAGTGAATAGATGGCTCTCGTGGAATGCAAGATAAACACTCTAAATTTGAATAGATTAAGTATGTAGTAATGTATACAGGATTTTTATTTATTAACAATTAGGTAACATGTGAAGTAACTACAATATATTCAGAATTAAGGGTTTTGAACAAAAACCCTAGGGCATTCGAGCTTCTAAGTCCCGAGAATTGAACACTTGAACATATATAACCCTAACAATTAATATTGCACGGAGAAGTATTGAACCAAGTACAATTCCCAAAATAAGGAAAAATCTGGGAAAGAAAAAGGCTATACTTGAGAACAATAGCAGCTCTTGATACGATCAATCAAGGAGTCCGGGGAGTTTCTCGGGACAAACACAACAGCGAGGATAAGAAAAACGGCGGCGCCGACGAGAATCCAATACCATTGATTAACGCGCTTTTTCTTTCCGTCTTCAGGTTCCACCATTTCACGGCGATGAAATCTCCGAACAAATGAGAAAATTAGAATTTGGTATTTGTCTATTTGATCGTGCGTGCTTGGAATTAAATTGGTGGGAAGAAAACGGAGCAGCGGAAATATGAAAAATTGCGTGCGGTTGCTGATGGTATTATTCTGCAGTTCACAAAGAAAACAACGGTTGCTGGAAACTACGAATATGATGGGCTATTTCTTTTTCAACCGAACCGGGAAACTCGTACTTAATAATTCATCTATCCCATAGAAAATATCTAATTTTTCTATGTGTTGTCTGTTACCTATTATTAGTCTAGGATGGTTGAACTCTCATATGTGATTTGCATGCTACTGCATAAGGAGCGTGGTTTATCCAGTGCGCACCGAAGGTAGCGATTGCGGGTTCCACGAATCAAAAAAAAAATGTCTAGTTTTCCTTTTCTGAGCCGTCCCACACAATATTATTTTCTTAATTTCCGTGCACCATAAAAATGAGACACTTTCTATTAAACAGAGGGAGTAAGTGACTCGAGCCGATTCTCTATATCACGTAATTCTTATCTTCACCTTTATCAAATATCGATTTAGATAATTTCGAAATTGACTAAAAATGTTTTCGAAGAGCTTTTGAGTTAGACTTGAGAGTTAAAACTATTACATTATTCTTCTCATTTCAATTATCTACCTTTTTTTTTCCTGAATAATATCAATGGTCCAATTTCTTGTTCAACTTAAAACAATAGGGTAATGCAGGTGTAGCTAAGGAGATCGTGTGAATTCCTGTACTAAACCTCTAATGCCCTCCAAGTTCTGAAATTTTAATTTGTGCCCCTCCAAGTTCGTATTTGATGTTATACTCCGATTTTTATTATATGGAATAAAGTTAAATAAGAAAGTGAAAAAGACCAATGATTATGTTTGGAAGCTTTGTTTAGGTAGGATTTTGCGGATTACAGTTATAAAGAAGACAATAGTAATCTATAAAAGAAGAATATATTATCATAAACAAACTCTAAATACAATCCGTCAGATCTTCTGGCCCAATTTTGCAAGGACCACTCAGTGATCCATCTATCACGCGGTGCCACGGATGTATTGGTGGGTCATGTAGTTAATATTATAGTATTAGTTTAACTTTAAAAATACTCGTGGCACGTCTAATTGGTGAGTCGTAGTGTATGCTCCCATAAATGGGTCGGAAGATCAATCTAGCCCAAATAAAAGCTTACACCCAAAAAATTTGCCCCAATATATGACCAAATAATCTCTCCTTAAATACCTTTTGTATTTCAAATATACCCCCATTAGTTTTCAGAATTACAACCACTGCTCATATTTTGCATACAGTTAACAATTTTCTTAATCTTAGTACTGTAAACAACAAAACAATTGGAGCGGGACAGAAAGAGTATTAAGTTGAAAAGATTTAGAATTTTAATCTTTTATGATGTGATTACTTGCAAAAATACACGGGGTAGGTTTTGATACTTCCACAGTTCCATCGGACTCATTTGGTCTAAAGCCCAACATGTAGGCCCACACACCGCATGTCTGCGGTCTGTTTCATTTCCCGGCGTGGCTTTTATCTATATATAAGATATACTCCACAATCTTCAAACAGCTGAAATTCAGCTATTACTATATGCGCCGAAATATATATTTTCTTCCGGCATTGCCCTTGCTTTTTTATAAAATACCATATCGCTTTTTTTTTACCGCCATTGTTGACCCACATTTATAAAACGTATGATGATGATGATGATATTATCAAAAGTTTAGACCCTACGATGGCGATGGCAATAATTCTTTTATGCTTGAGAAAGTTGACTGTGCATCAAAATAAAATAACACATTTATATGTAATTCACGCTATTATGTAAGTAGGAGTCCATTTTTTATTATTCAATACCAATATAAAAATAATAATCTAAGTTCTATAATCATATAAATGAAAATTTGATGCTAAAGATATGACCGGTGGACATTCTACCTGCATATTTACTACAATTAATCTTCATTTCCTACGCTATACAAATCTCAACATGAATGTATTGTATTGTAAAATTATACATGTATCAAATTTGGAGATGGATGGAAAATTTATCGTACATTTAGCTCTTTAAAATATAATCTTAATAAATATATTGATACCATTTTCATATAATGACATAGCGGTTAAAATGATAAATATATGGTCAAAGATTATAGATTCAAATTCCACTAAAGTCATTATATACTTCTTCCGTCCCGCTATTATTGTCCCATTTGGTTTCGGTATGGAGATGAAGAAACTTTGTTTAAGTGTGTATTTTATGAGTTTTAATTGTATTAATAAATGAACACAATTTTCGAGGAGTGATTGGTAGAAGAAATGAGAATTTATCCAAATTTTTGGAGGACATAGTTGAGGCAATCAATTTTTTTTTTCGTAATTTATTTTAAGAAATAATCTTAAGTTTCCAAAAAGTTAAAAATCATAATTTTCCGAATACGGAGTGGAACGAAAATTATGTTAGAGATAGATTTTTGGAGAGAGAAAATATGATAATGTGGGAATGATTATTAAATAGGAGGGACTCACTTCATTTTTTGTTTAAGAGTAGTTTTTACTATTTTAGGAAAGATGACAGTAATAGCGGAATAATTCGATTAAATTAATAGGACAAGTATTAGTTTGTCACGTGTACACCAAAAAGTAGTAGCAGTGAATTTCTCAATATATATAAATAAAAAAAATTACAAAAAAAATATAAAATACAGTGACATCTTATTCGTAAGTTCAATGTACAACTACCTCTATTTTGTTAAATATTAATTTTTTTAATCTCAAAATTCTTGTTCAGTGACATCTTATTTTAATTTTGTTCAGTATATTTTATAAAAATATAAAATATACTGACATTATATATGAACTATCATCAATCTAAATAATAGGCCCACTAAATAAGAATAAAGTAACATACAGTTAAACATTGATAAAGTAATATTCGATAAAATAATAATCTCGTTAAGATAATAATTTCTTTCGATTTCGATATAGATTATTGTACTAAAATAATATTCGATAAAATAATAATCTCGTTAAATAAATATCAAGATTTAACTGTATAGAGTATTCAATAAAAATCTAATTATATACTCCCTCCGTCCCACAGTTCTTGTTCCACTTTCCTTTTTGGGTCGTCCCACAATTCTTGTTCCATTGCCTAAAATAGAAAATTATTACACACACTTTATTTGAGGGCCCCACATCCCTACTCACAACCAACAACTCTCCCGAAATGCCGCAATAAAAATTATGGAACAAGAAAGATGGGACGGAGAGGGAGTATAAAGTTTTTTTTAAAAAGAACTCAAATATTTTTGTGTGCAATTAAGCACCGCTTACACTCAAAATGATGAGCAGTGAAGTGACAGGAGAGAAGAAAATAAGGCTACTCTGCCACTGCAGTCTATCATTCTGAATACCAAACTTTGATACAGAATATACGATTTTCCATCACTTTTTATTTACACCTTCCGCTCCAGCTATTAATGTCCATTTAATTTCGATATAAAAATTAAGAAATTAAAATAATTTTCAAGGAGTATTTGATGGATGAAATGATAATTCATTCAAATTTTTGCAAGTCGTAGTTGAAACAATCGATTTTTTTAAATATAAATTTTTTTATATTATATTTTAAGAATTAATCTAAAGTTTTAAAAAAAATTAAAAATTATAATTTTCTGTTCCCCAGTTCTATTATCCAAGTCTGCTCTTTCATTATTTCATTATTTAAGTCTTATAACAAATTTAAAAAAAAAAGAAAAAGATTACAATTATTATAAATAAATGAGTCACGTACACCATGTTACACTTTTATATTATACTTTATACATTTCCATTAATTTACTTAATTGTCGGGGCGGAACACCATCGGACTTGATAAATGAGACTAAGAACAGCAGACTGAGAAATACTTGTATCCTCTAAAAATGCAATACCTGGATACCATTCTCAATCTGATGACATGACTTTCTCAAAATAATCCTATATTAAATGGATGCATTATCGAGTTCTTGTTGTCAATTATGTATGATCAAAAAAAGAAATTCTATGAAACAAGGATTTGAAAGATTAGGTAATTTTATTTGACGTGGTATCTCTTGAAAATGCCATAAATACATAGTACTATTCTACAATCTTGGGTGTAGTTGGGCATGAGATGTACATATGCAAAATACCGTCAGCTTAACGTATTTTGTATCATGTTAATTTCAATAAATTATTCGTAGATAATAATGTACAAATATCTTATTAAGTTAGTCCAAAAATAGGTCATCATATCAAATCTTCCTGACAATAATTTTTTAAAATATGTATATAATTTTTTTCTAATTAAGTACTTATATATATAATTATCCAAACGCAATAGCTTATTGATCAATTTAAGCGCTTATTGATCACTTTAAGGTTCTATATTATACAACAATAGAATTATTTTTTAAGAACAAGTTACATTAGAGTAAGCCATTATTTGAAAAAACTGCTTAAATACATATATTACTTTATTCCTATTTACGATTTTAATTTCTTCTTGATTTGATATCTTGGTGATTGAATTTATATTTTTATGATTTTGCACATAGGGCATGATCATAACACCGTGCGAAGCCGGTTAAACAATGTGCTAGTTTCTTTTCAAAATGAAAGAACAAAAATTTCAAATACTGAAGCTGCTTAATAATTGGCTGGAAACAGCAACTCAATAATTGTCCGATGTTGCGAACAAGGCATGTGCACGAGCAGACAATACAGTACATAGGAATAAACAATCCTATGTTATGTTCGATGTGAAAGATGATTTGGTGCTAAAAATAATATAAATAGGGCTTTTGCCATGTTCTTGTTACATACATTAACATCATTTTATTGAAGTTGGGTACAGATATTATCAAGACACGTCAAATGTAGCCTATTATGGTGTGTGATTTAGTACAGATATGATAATTTATTGTCAGATTCTCAGCTAACAAACAACATGCAGCTGAATTTGATGTTACATTTCACAGTGAATCTTTAAAAGGACAACATATAAGCGTACAATCCTCAATCCTACAATTACAATATTCACAGATACATGCTAACAGAGGTAGGAAAAGCCAAAGGCAACTCATTCTTACAACGGTATTACAACATTCTTTGAAGCATATGCTTGAGTTCAAAAAGAAAGAATATGCCTGGTAAGTATTGCAGGACAAGGAGGATGGTCTAAGCTTTATAATCAACCTCCACTCACTCTCGAGACAAGACTGTATATCCTTCATGGAACTTGTAAATCCTTCCTCATAAAAACCAAAAGCTGCATTTTCATGGAGATTCATAGGTATTAAAAGAATAAGGTAGATTACCAAATACAGTAGTAGTGATGACAGGGGAATGATACGCACATATACGAACTAGTACACGTCCACAGGAAGCGAATCTTTTAACAAAAAAGACTATAGCTAATAAGTATCACAATGTTGAGGTTCAAGCAGACATATTTTACTTACAACAAGAACTAATCCAGGGGGGAAAATAACAGCAGTATCAATTCTGCAAGTAAGCAGGTCTTTCACAACGACTTAAAGTGAATCTTGGACTATATGACAGTGAAGCAAGATAACATGACTAATAAATGTAAGGATACAGCAAACATGTTAAATGAAATAAATCAATCGAACACATCCACAATAGTAAATACATGATTAAGCATCAATTTGCATATGCCACTCCCCTGTAACTTAGGCAATATTAAGTCAAAATTATGCCTTAGCAGCATGAAGGACTTTACTTGACCACAAATTCACACATAATAACTTAAGGAACAACTCGGACCAAGTCAAGGACATTGAAGATTACAGAAATACTCAATGAGCACGGCAATAGAACCCATCAAATCAAAATTATCTCACATGAACATCTAGGTAAACTCATGACATCATCACATTCAAACCAAAAGTAACAGGCAATATAAAATATGATGCATATGCTATCCCTAGTGATCCAACAAAGGTTTCTCGTTTAGCTTTCAAATATAGACAGAAACATAACAATCAGAAAACTTGGGTGTGATCTGCAGCTCCACTGGAATTACCTCTCACATTCATTAGTCCAACAGTTGATTTACTCCCACGTTAAAATGAGTTCATCTCCAAGCAGTAAGTCCTCCTCTTCACCAGCATCCTAGCAGCTGTCCGAAAAGGCTCCTCGAATGCTGAGGCAACCCAGTTCCCTTCTGAACTCACAATATCCTTCTTCGGCTGCTCACTAGGTCTAATTGCAACCAAAGTCGCACCTTTCAGTACCATCCCGTTCGGCAACTCCAACTGTGGCGCATACCACAACCTCATATTTAGAGCCGGAACAAGAGTCCTCTTCGAGGCTGATGAGGCCAACAAAGGCTTAACTCTCAGTTCCTCCAACTGATCTTTGTTCATGGATAGAACTCCCTGCCCATCAGCATCTGTCAAAACCAAGTTCTCCAATGTCGTATGCTCAGCTATTATAGGCTGCAGCAGATAGTGCCTTGCAGAGGCCGCAATCAGCGAGCTAATTGTCCACACAACTCGTAATTTTAAGCCTCCATTCGTGTAGAATGACTCCGGTATGCTCCCATTATCGTTCTCAGCTCCATTACCGATGTGATTCCCATTCGCATTATCACCGTTACGGACATTAGAAGCTTCCAAACAATCGCAGCCTTTGTTAGCGCTCTGAACGACGCCGGAAGCTCCGAGAATCACACAATTATCAAGCGTAGAGCCGAAATTCGCCTTCCACTTAAGCAAAATGCCCTCATCAATGCCTAACTCCCCGCTCGGGAGCTCAATCCTAAGGAGTTTAATTTCCCTAAAATTCTTCAATACCTGCGTAGGCGAATGATGAGTAACGCTGCTCTGCTCCGCCTCGCAGTCAAAATCTCCCGAAAGCGACGAGCCCCTGCGCCCGGAGGGCGTAATCAGCTGACTCAGGGATTGCAAGGGTTTACAGATGCCGGAGAACAGCATGCGGAACAGCGACGAGATTGGGTGGCGGAACTTGTTCGCCGCGGCGGCCGAGGATGAAGAAGTTGCGGCGGAGGGATCGTCGTCGGATATGACGCAATCGACGCGGACGACGACGTCGTCCACCTGTGGCACAAGCGAGTGGAATCTCCTCGAAACGACGCAGCATCTGCCCAGCGCTTTGACATCGCCTATTTTGTTGAAGATCAAGAGGATGATAGAGTCCGGAAGCAGGTCGAAGTGGTCGGTCTCCGGCCGGATCCTACCGCCCAGATCTACCCGAATCGAGCCCATTTTTCTGCAATAATTCGCGATTCCTTCACCAGAAACCTATCAAGCGATGAGAAACAAACGGATTGCTCGGAATTTTCGGGCGATATCTGCGGATACACTACGCTCTCTCTCTCTATCTAGTGTGTGCGCGTGAGAGAGAGAGAGAGATGGAAGATATCCGACGAGGGGAGAGAGAGTGGAGGAGGTAAAACGACAATGTGATGTGGCGTTGGTGACGCATTTACTTTTTCTTTTTCTTTTCTGAAATTGTTTGCTTCTGCTCCGTTAATTTATATATATGCCTTTTGGATTAGTTGGTAAATTAGGGTTTAGCTCGTTTTAATTTTTTTTGTTAATTATCCAGCAAGGAATAATTAATTAGGGGATGCCATGTTTTTAATACCAACGGTTCTATTCTATTAAGACCATTTAATTCATGTTAGCTCTCTCTTTCATTAGTAATTTTGTAGTGTTAAATTATAAGTTGGATTTGTACATGTGCTAGTATTGACTTCGGAAATGTCGAGGCTTGCTAACGATTAAATTATTTTAAAGTATAGATGGAATTGTATTTTTCTAGAAGTAGTTAGAAGTTGCAATTAATTATTATCAATGTTGTATGTTATTTTAAAATAATTAAAACTAAAAACTATAATACTTATTGTACTTGTAATTTGTTAAAATTTAAGTTTTGATAAATTTTTGAAAAGATATATACTATTAATTTTATTCAAAATCTATATTATTATTTATTTATTTTATTTTTCACTATAAACCCTTTAGAAATCAGTTAAAAGTTATAACTGTATGATATGAATTTATGTTCACTTGACATCGACTATTTTCTTTTCTTTTTTCACTTTTACAAAGGCAAAATTCTTTTGTTGACGCCAGTAGTTCGTGTTAACATTCTTATACATTTTTCATTATTATAAATTATCTATTACAAAATTGAATTTGTAGATGCTAAATATAGTGATCATACTTCAAAACATATATATAGACTCCGTTTGGAAGAGTTTATAAACAACTTATTTTTACTTATTTTAAATAAATAAATTATTTTACGTATTTTTGCGAATTGGAAGAACTTGTAAAATATCTTATTCTAAATAATATTAACTTATGACACTTTATAAGTAACTTTTAACGAGATTCACATATCAATGTCCCATTTGAAAGAGCTTGTAAGCAATTTATTTTTACTTATTCTAAATAATAATGCCTTTTACGCGCGTTTGTGCTTATCGAAATTTATATTAATTAATAAATTAATTTTCACTTATTTTCATAAGTTAATAATATTAACTTATGAAAACTTATAAGTAACTTTTAAGGGAGTTCACATAGCAAATCCCGACAATAATATTTATTTTTTTTGTCTGTATAAATTATTATTAAGTTATGTATCCAAATACAATTAATTAATTAATTTTAAATACTTATATCATAAATTCTTATAGAATAAATTATTAATTAAATTATTTTCTCAAACGGAGTCATTTATAGATAGATATATAGAACAAGTAGATGAAAATAATTCACCAGACCGTATGACTTTGGAGTAACTGTTAATTGGAATTACCATGTGGAAGTGTGCAAACCCTAAATCCCGGAGTTTCTTGTCAAATCAAAATGCACTACCCATACGTTATGGAATGTGTTCGTGATTTTTGTCTATTATTATTATTATTATTATTAGTAGTAGTAAAGTCACATTCCCTTTATCCCAAATTTATATGTTTATTTTTTTCTTTCATTCCAAATTTATATACCTACTAGATTTTTTATTGTGCCTAACTTAATATTTAATTAACTTTAATAGGCCTAATTAATATGATAATATTAAAAATATTATTTTATCCAACTTTTATAATAATAAATACAATTATGTAATTAGTTTTTTAATAATCTATTTTAATTTACTTAAATCTCAATACGAACATTTATCTTGTTGTTAGGGAAAATTAAAATTTTCATATTGTTAAATTTTTTCTTAATATTTGTGAAAATATATATATATATTTGGGATGAAGGGAATATTACCATTTTATCCGTACAAAAATATAGAATCAATTTACATAAATAATAAAGCTTACTAAAATTTTCACTACACCAAATTTTGTTTAAATAATCAGGGAGTTTTGCATTCTAAAATCTAAATTCTGATTTAACATGCAAATTGGACCTTTCCCATTTGAGATTTTATACAATCACGCATCTCTTCATGGATGATATCTACACAAACGTGCGTATGTGATCAAAATTATATTCGGATTTTGAAATTTAATTAAGAAATATAAATATGAAACTTCAGAAAAAAGTGAAATAATATATTTTTTAAAATTCATAAACAATATTTAAAAAAAAAATAGATATTAAGGTTGCAGCCACTCCAGGTGCACCCCCATCATCGCTATCGGCCACTATAGTCTATATATTTGGTGAGAGTAAAAGAGTGGAAATTGAAATCCTGAATCTTCCTGATGCAACTGTTTTTCGCAATGATGAATGCTATCTTACTAGTATATTGAAAATAAAGAATTGTTGAGAGCATATTAAAATTTCGAAGTTAGGGACAAATCGACACATACAATTTAATTAAGTGGGCGTACCTTAAAATATGGAAGGGTTTGGTTTGAATTTTTTTTTGGGATGATATTTTATCCTCTTGTCACAATCATTTACTACAGACTGATTTCTTGATTTAAAAAAGAGCTAATTATGTAATCCGAGTATTGAGATTTATATGCTAGATAATGGGTCGGCCCATATGAAATACATTTGCCAATATCTTCTCTTCTGGTAATAATTGGGCTATTGCATCTGTATCTTAATCTGTGGGCTATGGTTGAAACTTGATTAGTAATCCAAATTATTGATCTTGAAAATTTTATTACACTGTTCATCTGTAGGAATCTTGTAGTATAACTTTTCCTATATTTTGAATTTCGAAGGAAAGAAATTTGCTTAAACATGATCGTTATTGTTAGGTGAGTTTCTCCAATTTTAAGTTACTAGTAGTTATCGATAAATTAACATTTATAATACTCCCTCTGTTCCAGCCGACTTGTCTTGTTTGATTTCGGCACGAATATTTTGATGAGTGGGTGGTTTAGTGTAGAGGAGTAGGTGATTGTGCGTGAAAAGTGGGAATTTGTGTAGTAACTATTTTCCTTTTTAAGAAACATGACAAGTCTGATGGGGGAAAACTCGGAAAAGAATACAAGACAAATCGAATGGAAAGGAGGGAGTAGTAATTTTTAAATTTCAATTACTCCAAAGATATAGCCCAAGGTATTTAAGAAGGTTAGTCCAAGCTAGGCAATTCATATAAAGTTTATAAACCCTTCCCAAGACTTAACATTCATGTTTTTTTCTACCCTATTGGAATCTACATCTATCTATGTAAAAAGTTTATATTTCAACAACTTATCTTCTTTTGGACCAAATGCCCTCTACCTTTTAATGGGACTATGGATCCTAAACAATATATACATTTTTTTGTGATTTTATTACACATATCACACTGTAACAAATTTCTGGTATGATTCAACTAATTCACAACTTAATTTAACTAGAATTGGACATTTGAAGTGTGGTTTACCACAATCTAGGCCAGGCCAAACGTGGTCAGATCTCTATCACTCATATTTTGAAGTAGACATTTAAACAAACTAATTTGTTGATAGCCATGTGGTTGGAAAATTATATATCCAAGTGTACCGGCTTTTAACTATGGCACGGCATTTATTAGGAATTACTAACATTGTTCTTTGGGTAGTTCAATTAAAATGGAATAGATAATCTCATCGATGAATGATAATGAATTTGAAAAATAAAATAAAATAGCCCCTTCATCTATAATGTTCACAAATAATTGTCGCGAATAAAATCAGTGCATGTACTAACATTTTAATTCGATAATATAATAGTGCCACGTAAATACACAAATTGAACTAAAGGCATTTAGTCAGTGGCGGCCACTGCCCCCATTGAGTTTGAGATGTTTTAACTGTGATTTTATATTAGTAATTGAACTTTAGTTCAACGGTTAACTAGTTTTGACTAAGATTTAAATTTGTACTTATAATAATTATGTTTTTTCTTAAAAATCATCTTCTAATTCACATTTATTTCCCTTATTTCTCTCTTCCTCTTTGTCTACAAATATTTTTCTAAACTTGATCAAGATATAACTTTATATTTATAATAATTATGTTTTTTCTAAAAATTATGCATTATAATTCACATTTATTTTCCTTATTTATCTCTCTTCCCCCTTCATGCTCGAAATTATGTACAAATATTTTTTTAAACTTGACCAAGATATGACTTTATATTTATAATAATTATATCTTTTTTCTTAAAAGTTATGCATTATTATTTTGAATTTAATCCCACTTTTTTCTTTTTCTCTTCCTTTTTCTTATAGTTTCCTTCTGTCTTTTTCCCTTTAGGTTTCTTCTTCTCTATCTTTTTTCTTCTCTCATTTTCTATTTTATTGTCATTTTTTTAGTTCACGGTAGACCACAAATGCGTAATTATTTGGCCCCCACTGATGTAAATATCTGACTACGCTATTGCATTTAGTCTCATAAAAATAAATACATAAAACCACTAACCATTTTTATTAAAATATAACAGTAAAAAAAAAACCCCCGCTAAGTGTTTAACACCAATCTAGAAGCCTCACCTAAAAATATACAACAAACAACTTAAAAAAATACAAAGTTATATACAACTACTGTTTTCTTGATCAGCTCGTCATCCTTACCATTAGGAACGGATTTAGGAGGCAATTGCATCTTCAATTTGGAAATACAATTCCGTTTTATATTTTAAAAAAAGTATTATTTAATCCATCAAAATTGAACACGAAATTACTAATTTACACTAAGTTACATATTCCGGCCGCCCCCTGCAAATTCTTAATGCTCACTATCTAATTAACTGTGCTGATCTGCAAATCGTGTCGATTCCCGACCGATTGAAGCCTAATCTGCCGACGAAATCGTTGAATAAATTCCTCAACTCTTCTGTTAAGTTCTTCATCCGACATTCTCGAAAACTCGTTATTCACCTCTTCACGATGATCATGTCCCTCCGACAAGGTCCTCTGCAGAACCACCACTTTCCCCTCTTCCTCTGCCGCCGCAGTCGATAACACGACGGCGTTTTCCGAATTACTCCGCGCGCATTTTTCCGGCTTCTTTTCACGGCAATTGTTCACCACTGTGTTTACAATCTTCTCTTGGGGTTCCTCTTCTTCTTCTTCTTCCACGTCATACGACGTCGTAGTCGTCATCTCGAGTGAGACAACCTCAGATGAAGGAAACTCACTGCTCTTCGATGATGTTAAGGTGGTGGTGTCTTTGATCGCGTGTTCCTCGTGAAAATCGCATCGTTTGGCCGCTGCGAACGCGGAGAAATCGGCTGCGATGATGAGAACGAGGGTGTTTGATATGAAAAACCAGAACTTGGTGGTGCAGATTATGGTTGACGGAGAGAGTTTGAAGATGTAGAAGGCAGAAATGTATATGAAAGTGAATGACAAAAATGCCCACAAAGATTTCAGATTGGGATAAGTTTGTCTGAATTTTTTCAAGTTTTGATTCTTGGGAATTTTCTTGAATCTTCTGAAATTCAAGGGGTTTTCAGGTAATCCTGCAAATGGGATGGACATTTTTGGAAGAATTGGGGTGGTTTGATTTAGTAAGGAGGATGAGGATCTATGGAAGTGAAGAGGGGAATTTATAGGGAGTTTGAAGTGGAAACTATTGAAGCTTTGTTAATGATTGAATCTTTTGAAGTGACAATTGACCATCACTCATTCATACATATCCAAAATAGAGATGATGTCATGCAAGAAATGATCATCATTACTAAGAAGTAAGTACCGTATTCTACAAAAAAAAAAAAAAAACATACTATAAAATAATATACCCACCCGTCCCACTCATTTTGCAACTTTTGAGATTGGATGCGAGATTTTAAAATAGTGAGGCAAATGTGTAAAGTAGTTGTGTAAAGTAAAAGATAATGAGATCCACTTATTTAGGATGATTGTGGTCCACTTATTTTTTTCTATTTTAAGAAACATTGCAATATAAGTGAGACGAGCCGAAAAGGAAAATGTTACAAGATGAGTAGGACGAAAGAAATATATTTTTAAAAACTATATTAAAAGAATTCAAAATTCTGCATGAGATATGTCATAGTTTATAGGTGACCCTCACCAGTCCTTAATAAGATGTTATTTCAAAATATAACATTTTCCTCATGAAATTCTCTATTTTACCAATTTCGATTTACAAAGTGAATATATTTAAAGAATCAGAATAAAACTACACAGTTGAGACGGAGAATTGTGAAATGAAATAAAAATGTACAAAATTAGAATCCTCGTCTAAAGCATATGAAATTGTCAACATATAACCAAAATTTAATAATACTATTTTTCTTGTCATACACGGACATAGATATAATACTCCAGTTTAGTAACAATTTCTCCTATGACGTGTCTGTCCAATCATTCAACGCAGATCATTAGATTTCAGCCACGTCTGAATCTTGACCTGATAGTCGTGAAATTTTATGATTGTAGGAATTGCCATCGGGATATCAATCCTTAATGAATCTTGTCTTGTGTTGCAAGATTTTAATTATAAAATCTTGGCTTGGGGATTCTCGGTTTCTTTTATGCTGGGGGGGGGGATACACCCCCCACCCCGGATTTTGTTCAAAATTCTTAATTAAAATTCGACACTTGTCAAAAATTCGGGGTGGGAGGTGCACTAGTCCCACCCCTAGCATAAAAGAAACCGGGATTCTCTCATAATTTGAGTGTTGTATGTGGCACAACTCCATTGCTAAGATAGAGATTATATTGTTCACGCAATTAGTATGCATGCATTTCATAGGTCCATCTCTCCTACATCGTGGCACGACTTCCATGTATCAATTAATCGATTATAATATGCTTTATACTATCACATTGCAAATAAAATTTCATTAGACATTAGTTAAGGCTTTTTCGAGAAAAATAATTTAAATAAATACTTATAACATAAGCTAAAATAAGTTTTTGATAACTTACCAAATGGGGCCTAAATAATATTGACGCTCTAAGAGTGAAATCGTAAAGTCCGAAAATATAGTTTTTAGGTATTGAAATTAAATTTGATTTCATTATTCTAGTATATAATGATCGATGTTAATAATATCTTACAAAAGTAAAAATTGTATTTCAAATAATATTATTATTTTTATGAGATGACATAACAATCAATGTCCTTAGCATGTAGCAAAAAGATGTTATGTTGAGTTTACCCTATAGATGACAATTTTGTGGGTCGAAGCTGGGTAGTATAGTACCCGGACCTACCCCGCATCTTGGACTTAGGGACCCAGACCTGCACGGGTCGGAAATTTGGAATCAACTCCAGATCCACACGAGATGGGTCTACCTAGATCCAGACCCATTGGCGTGATCTGAATTGATAATTTTAAATTGTCTTATTTTTTAATTTTTTATTAGTGGAAGTCTTTTGTTTGAATTTTCCTATTATGGTTGTTATATATTATTACCTATGCGTATGAATTCAAGAATAAGGACATTCAAATAACATAAAAAAATATTTAATAAAAAAAATTAATAAAAAAGTTTAATAATACTAGTCTGGAACAGAGCTGGGTGGAACGGGATGGATAGAGAAATTGGACCTGGATCCGCTCCAAACCCACGCAGATTAGGTCCAGACCCACCCCGTGCTTCTACGGATTTGGGTATTACCCGCCCCAGCCGGTTAGGTCTGACGGGTCCTTCCAATTGCCATCTCTAGTTTACCCTACAAAAAATAACTTTATATTATAAATTAAAAAAAAAAAACATTATCAGAGTATAATATATTGGTTATATAGATGTAATAATTAGAGAGATGTAATAATATTATTTCCGCAATATGGTAAGTTCATTTGAGGAGGGAATTAATCTCTTCTATTTGCGGCACAGTTTTCTTACTAAAATATAAAATATACAGATTGTTTAAACTACATTATATTATATTATTATATATACATAAAATTTCACCCCAAATTATACTTACTAAACTATATAAATCATATTAATATTTTTACTTTCTACTACATATCAACCAACACTTATCGAATTTGAAAAAGAGTCAGAAGAACAATACTTGAATTCTCGATGTAGATGCTACATAGTTGGTTCCATTACATTGTTCGATAGGACGGATATTATTATAAGAGATATCAAAGTATTTTGTCTCACGAACAATATCATCTCTTTACAATTTGAGATGAATTTAAACTCGAGGTGATAAAATTTGTTCATAAGATCGTATTGTCGCGTCTGCGATCTCAAAGTTGGGGTACAGGTATTATCTCACAAACCTTTTTTCTGATTTTATTCGAATACATTTTTCTATTAGTGTTAATATACAAACTTAAGCCAAATATGTTAAGTTAAATACTATATTAGTATTTCACTATCTAAAAATACAAATATAGCCATAAAGTACACTTAATGTAGACATAATGATTGGGTAAAAAAGTTATCAGGGCCGATGGAGGGCCGATCTTCATCGACCCTTATTTATTTATTTAATTTTTTTTTTAAAAAAAAAATTAATGAATAAGCCTCTCTATATTGGTCGATGCATCAATCTCATGACCGATACATTGACCATCAACAAATTTTTTTTTAGATGTTGAGGACTGATGGCCCTTCATTACTTTTTTTTAAAACATATTGAGGGTCGATGGAGGCCCTGACAACTTTTTTGCATGTTGAGGGCCGATGGCCATAAAAGTACAACTTTTTTGTCCAATCACTGTATATGTTATAAAGTGTACTTTCATAACTATATTTGTGTTTTTAAATAATGATAGAATAATACTAATGTTTCACTTAACCTATTTAGCTAAGACTAAAAATGTCTCTTTCTATTACTACTCATAGGACCACAGACCACTTAGCCGGTAAATTTTGGTCTAATTTACGGACGGGTTCAGGCATGATTTTGATTGGACTATTAAGTTATTTTATAATATATATAAAATTATAGGCTGCACTGCTGTGGAGCTTGATGGACATTTTATATAAGATTGGAATTTTGAACTCAAGTACAAAATTATTAAAATCTCAAAATGTTACATACAAACTTGTTAGAAGTTAAAAGTTGCCAACACTAACAGAATTGTATTGTAGTAAGAACTCTTTATTGGGCTTCTCGTGATTTAATTGGGCAAGCTGTAGTGAAATATTAGTGGATCTGGAAGCCTCACTCACATTGGAGGCAGTTTAGTTTATACAAAGCCCACATACAAAATTCGTGGCCATTATTATTAAAAAAAAATCAAATAATTTTGTAGATTATAATTTATAAATATATGATGTTTTAGAATGGATGTGCGAATTATAATATGTAGCGTCAATAATAGTATAAAGTTGAGATAAATATATTCAACTCGTTCCTTTGGTTGAAGAGATTTTTGTTTAGAAAATATACAAATTTACAATTTCCGAGTACAAATATACAACACCTCTAGTCTTGCCTGAAGATGTCAAACATGCCCCCTTAATTAATGCAAGAAAAATCATTATTTCGCTCCCCCTATTCAAATTTTAGATTTTGTTCTTTTTCAATAATTACAAATTTATACATTGAACTATTTTGGAGAATTTATCAATAATTTATTCCAAAAATAAACTGTATATAGACATGTTTGTTTTTATAAAAATACCTTATTTTGTAGCATTCTCTACCATTGAATTCCTAGACTTTAATTTTTCTTTTATAAAATGGATGCTTTTCATTAAATGCTGATAATAAATTACTGACTTTTAATTAAAACGATTTCAGTCATTTAGTAACCGAACACTATAGAGTTAAACCTCGATAAAATAATATTCGATAAAATAATAATCTCATTAAGATAATAATTTTTTTCGATCACAATATGGATCAATATACTAAAATAATATTCGATAAAATAATAATCTCGTTAAATGAATATTTTTTTCTCGATCACAAAATTATTACTTTATCGAGATTTAACTGTATTTAGGACGTCACAAGAATCAAATACACATAAAACAATAAACGTTGAATTGAATTGGGCAGATTTGCAAACGAAGAATCCAAACATAAATGCGACGAAGCGTCCCTCTAACGCTCCCAAATCGCGCGTGGGACGTGTGAAAATAAAGTGGCGTTTGCCGCATATAGAGATTGAGATATGTAGTAGTTATAAATTTTCTGAGGCTGGACTATTTGATCCTACGCGAATGAAGATATCATTCCTTTCAATACACTCAACCATGATAAATACCATACAAATTGCCAGCTGAAAAACGCCAAAAAAGATTCGATAAAAAAGTAATCTTTCCCGGTAAATCATTCGTTTGCGTGAAACCTGCGAGGAACCCATGTTTTAATCAAGCTGGTCGTCATCAAAAACCAATCCGTGAGTTTGATTTTTCTTTTCTTTTCCCTTTTTCTAATTTTTTTTGGTTTGGGTTTTAATATACTGTTCCTTGCCCTAAAAAGTTCCTATCTTGACCTTCTTTTTTTTTGCTTTCCCGTGCGTTTTTACTTTCCGACATCTGTGTTTCTGAAATCTTGCAAGTTTTGGTTGTGGGTTTTCTTGAATTTTGAGCACTTGCCATAATATTATGTTGGAGATATGGTCAGTTGGATGTTGATGATGATATGAATTGGGTTTTTGAGGATTTTTCAAAATTTGAAGGCATTTTATTGTGAATCCTGAATTAGCAGCCGCTATGTTTATAGGTTATTTATTCATTTATTTATATTTATGATGTTTCTTCCTTCCTTTTCTTTTCAGTTGCGTGTAAGACTTTATGACTCCTGGATGGTGAAAGTTTGTACTTTTGAAGAACTAAAGTAGAGATATAAAGTGGTGGCTGAGGTTTTGATGAAATAAAGTGAATCAGTTTGGTGTTTTTTTGAAGCAAATGAGTTTGGATTGGTAGGCTGGTGATATTTAGTATCATAAATTCAATTGTAAAAGGTGATATAGCACCTTTTCTGTTTTGGAATTTGAGCATTCTGCTCTTTTGATTTGGATATGATATTTGACTTTCAGTAGAGGTTGTGGTGGTGTTTGTCTCATGATAATAACTTTGGCTTGATGAGAAATTGAGGAAAAGGGTTTGAAGGAAGAAGTTTCATCAAGCATTAGGTTCTGTTTAGAGGTTTTTAGAAGATGCAAAGAGTGCGAGTTTCGTCACACCAATCTCCAGTGCATAAGCTTGGGGATTCACAGATGACTCTGTCTCCGAAATTTAGATTAGCTGCATCATGTTTATCTTTACTTGATCCTGCACTAGGATTAGAACTATCTCCTAGGGGAGAGCCTTTGATTCCTGGCCTTCCTGATGATGTTGCTCTACAGTGCCTCCTTCGCGTGCCAGTTGATAAACACGCGTCTTGCAAGGCCGTCTCCAGAGGTTGGTATTCGTTGTTTGGAAGCAAGGAGCAGTTCTTTACCTTGAGGAAGGATCTGGGATTCCATGATCCATGGCTCTTTGTCTTTGCTTACCACAAATGTACCGGGAAAATCGAGTGGAAGGTTCTAGACCTCACCCACCACTCTTGGCACACAATCCCAGCTATGCCTTGTAAGGACAAAGTTTGCCCTCAAGGTTTTAGGTGTGTTTCCATCCCCCACGAGGGTACTTTGTTTGTATGTGGGGGAGTGGTTTCTGATGTCGATTGCCCACTCAACTTAGTGTTGAAATACGAAGCACGTAAGAATCGTTGGACAGTAATGAAGAAGATGATCACTGCGAGATCCTTTTTTGCAAGTGGGGTGATAGATGGGTTGATATATGTAGCTGGAGGGAATAGTACCGATCTTTTTGAGCTCAATTCGGCTGAAGTGCTCGACCCTAGAAAAGGGACGTGGCACCCTATCACCAGCATGGGAACCAACATGTCCTCGTACGACACTGCAGTTCTTAACGGGAAGCTTCTTGTGACGGAGGGCTGGTTCTGGCCCTTCTATGTTGTGCCTAGAGGGCAAATCTATGATCCGTTAACCGATAACTGGGAGAATATGGCTGTGGGTCTCCGGGAAGGCTGGACCGGATCTAGTGTTGTTATACACGGCCACTTGTTTGTGGTAACGGAGCATGAGAGAACGAAGCTGAAGGTGTATGACTCTGGGGATGACTCGTGGGATGTTGTGGAAGGGCCTGCTCTACCGGAGCAGATATGCAAGCCCTTTCGTGTTAGCTCGTGGGAGTGTAAGATCTACGTCGTTGGTAGGAACCTGCATGTCGCCGTGGGGCATATCGCGAAGCTTGGCTCGAGTGGGAATGGGAAGAAGCGTGGGTTTTCGGTTGAGTGGGAAATGGTGGATGCACCTGGGAGCCTATTTGATTTAACACCATCAAGTGCACAGGTTTTATTTGCTTAGAATGTGGTTGTGTTTTTGTTGTGGTGCTGCAAGATTTTTAAAGTACGTGAGGGTGGGTCTGGTAAGTTAGAGGGAAATTGGCTTGTATGGATTGCTTTTGTTATATAAAAAAGATATATATCTAAAGGCTTCTGAATCTATCCAGTTTTACTTTGCCTTGTCTTCTTTCATCCTCTCTTTGAAGTTTTTCATTCTTTGTGCTTTCATTGTTTGACTATTGAATTGTCTTATGTCTCTTGTTTTTCTTACCATTTCTCGTGGAGTAAAATTTTACCATTCCAACTCAAAATGAATGACGAATTTAGCCTTTAAAAGAATTACACACAAAGTGGAGAAATGTTAATCTATTGATAATGGTAATTTATAGTGTATGGGCAGAGAAGGAAATATACATACATTGTGATTTACAAGGAAAAATGGGGGGTACCTTGTTCATGCAAGGTAGTTGTATATTTGTGGGTTGTTTTTGTCTCTCTCCAAGTACTCTCTGTCTATCAGGCTCTCTATCCTCTTCTTCAAGTCCGCCGGCTTTATCGGAAACTTCAGCTGTAAAACAAACCATTCCATTACACTACTGCTCTGCTATTGCCATTTCAACATCAAACACACTACACAATACCTGCTGGAAGAGTTCAGTGATGAGTAGAGTGTGACTCAACACTTTCCTCGTCTTCATAACACGAACGATAGCAGCATCGACCTGATACTGGCGGTCGCGGAAAACTCTCTCCGTGGTGCTTGTATTCTCCTCAACTGTTTCCTTCATCTGAATTGCATTTACCTGCTCACCAAGTAACAAAGAAATTTCACATTCATTTACACACAAAAAAAAAACATTTTGTTATGAGAAAAGAATGTGAATATATTACTACCTTTATACGGTAGAGTGGAGCAGTGAATTCATCGTTAAAGACAAAGTAGTCGTCATCTTCCACATCTCTGCCTTTAGGAGTCTGCAAAAGTAGTTAGTTATGTTACTAGAAGGGAGATGTTTTCAGACATCCATGGAAATAGAATGTATACACACTTTTTGAAGAACACGAAACTTTCCACAGGCGAGGGACTGCAAAGTCCTCCGCAGCTCTTTATCCTCAATACCGGTAGACTCCTTTATATCTTGAAAGGAAAGGTTTTGTGCATCATTGAACAGCATCAACACAACAGTCTTGTCACAGAACATACCGACGCAGTTAGTTAGATGCTAAAAGGTAAATAGAAGAAACTTGATAAAAGCTCCCATCTTCATTACCCTACCTGAAATAGAGAAACCGCCAGCTCCTTTTTTACCTTTCGCGAAATCTGCTTTGAGAACACAATGACCTAATGAATTTTGCCACATCAATCGCCTCCCACTATACTTGCTTAAGTAAAACTCCTTAAAGATATCCTGAAGGGTAGTAGCTTACAACAATGCATGGTTATTATGTGGAACGGTATTATTCGCCAATCACAGAAAAAAGATATTAAACCTGATAGACATTGAGTTCATGTGGCAGCCGGATGTCCATAGGAGGATAAGTTGGCCAATACCTGTATATATCAACCATAAATAGGCTCAATCCCAATGACATGCATGCAAGAGTTATGTAACACTACAAAACGCAACCGACAATAACTTACCCGGTGGTTAAGACATGGACACTCATCTCAATCCCAGATGGGAGCTTCGTCCGAGCTTGAGATGATTGTTTGAATGATTCATTAATCTCTTTCGATAATTCAATGTCCTGGATTAAATATTCCAATATCATTAAACCATAATTGCTGATGGAGTCTAGAGACAAAAAGTGCATAAGAAAAGATAAATTTTATTCGCTGCGAGTGCAAGAACTGCTCGGAAAAGGAATCTAAGACCAATGATAGTCATTATAGTAACCTTGCTGGTTGGTAACACGATATATATATATCAGAGATGCCTTGAAGAGAGAATATGTAACAGGGTTTTTACGAATATTTCACCACTACATAAGTGCATCAACCAAAAATCTTCTAACCCCAAAACTAATACGCACCTTGAACATTCCTTCAAGTTTGTTGGTAAATTGACTGCCACACTCGGTTTTCAACTGCAATAACAGATCTCAGTCTGTAACTTGGATGTGTAAAGAGAAATTTGGTGGGAGTTGAGGGATGTACTGAAAAGAGAAAGCTTACTTTGCTAATCATGGACTTCTCAGCATCAATCGAAGCACTTTTACCCAACAAGAGCCTTTTAGCAAGATCTTTCTTATAGAAAGCTTCAAATACATCCTTGCCCTAACCAAGGAGCAAGAAACAGTAGCAACTTAATTTGTTGAATTGCAAGGTAAATAATGGTAACAGAATACAAATCATAATAAAGCTTACAAGCTTGTACTTACCTGAATAAATCTAAAAAAGACCAAAACTTTATCGAGTGTACCCTCCATTTCCTCTTCTGATGTACCCTTATTTCCAGAGCGAAGCTTCTCATCGACAAACTTGGCAATAAGCTCAGCAGGACGGTTCTAGAAAAAAGCAAAACATTAGTGAATTACTAAGTATAACTGATTACAGATCGGTAACACTTGGTTGAGTTTATACAGACACTGATATATATGGCTATGAAACTCAGCTTCCAATCCAATCCAAATAATAAAATTATCGTCACAAACAACCTCAGCTGATTCACACACCCCTGACATTGCTATCGTACCATTATCATTCTATTTCACGATTCAAGGGGAAAAGATAACAAATCAGGGCACTGTTAACAACTTTAGCTTGCCACTTTGTTCAAAAAGCTATTGTTGCTTTCTCCCTGTCTCAACTCCATGTTCATCAAAATCAATTTTTTTTTAACAATGCTGTTTGCTCGAAAGTGGGATGTTGGACTTCATTTTCGTCTTAGTTTTCAGTAATTCTACTCGCATGCCATTCAAAAGGCATTAAGAGTTGAAATCCACGAGAGCGACTGGAGAAAGTGATTATTTTGCTTTAACTCTACAAATGGCAAATGATATTGCTTAAAAAAAGCTAATCAGATATATTGAGTTTAATAAGTGGCCACATGATCATGTTAATCCATTTTTAGGTTACAATGTTTCACGAGGTATGTTTTTGTGAGGTCACAAGTCAATGCATAGTAATATACTTCAAAGATACTTTCTGCATAGAAAAGTTCAGGATGAAACTTCTCTCTCTCAAGAAAAGGATAAACAAACAAACTGAAGTCACTGTAGTGTAATACCTGCCGGATATTAATCAGATACTCAAATGCTTCCTTGATGGTGTTGCTAAATGCTTCATTTTTGGAAAAGCTTTCTTCCCATATTATGGCAAGATTTGCCTTAAATTCCAATAAGATGGAGACCATCTCTTTGTCTTTTTCTTCATCCGTGACAATACTCTGGCCAGTTTTCCGGATGTACTGATTAAGGGATTGTCTCAATGACTCGAGGGAATTGACCCTCAAGAAGAGCATATACATCCTCTGAAGGTCTTCGATACGCTTCCCATCCATAAGAGTCATGAAACCCTGCACGAGTAGGTAGGAATTACAAGACAAATTCATATGCAAGCATGAGGAAGGAAAGTGATTAGTATATAGAGAATTGCAATTGATTCCACAACAGCCACCTTATCCAGAATAGCAGTTGTATGACGCTCGAGCAGCTGCCTTTCTGCAGTGGCTACCAGTGGCTTCCTTGTATTTGCATCTAGGTAGATTAGGCATCTTTCATTTTCTTCTTGCAACCTCATCTGGAAAAAACAAAACATGTAGCCAAATAAATTGCTGAGGGTACACATAAGAGGATACAAAGTACCTGAGTAAGCAAAGCCTTAAACTCAACGAAGCAGGGATGATGAGAAGTTGACATACATCAGAAGAACGGAACATGCAGCACGAATTCATACCTCTACACGTTTTAGGTAATCTGGAACATCTGCCTGCTGCATGTATTTGACACCTTCAGCTGCATAAAACTCAGATGTAGCTTCAAGAAATGGCTTCTCAAAGCTTTGTGGATAAATACCCAAAGCAGTGAACATCTTCAGTAGATGATTCAGGAGGGTTCTATTAACTGGTTCACCTAGCCTACAAGGATGAACAAAAATAATAGCGTAAAAATCCTATGTTCCATAAGTTTAATCTACATATTATGTAGTTGATACTTGAGACGGTTAAGGAAAAAAGCACTTCAGAAAATCATTGAGGAGTTCTGTGGTGACAGGTGAAAGCTGTAAATACGAACACTAATAAACAATGCATGAACACTTTACGGAGATGAAAAAGCTGTAAGTTACCTTTCACTCTCAATCATTTTTAGAAGACCAGATATGGTTTTGCGCTCCACTTCTGAAGCAAGAGAAAGATGTTTGTGGAAAAGATGCAAGCCCATGTCCCATAACGAGCACACAGTAGGTGTTTGCTGCACATATGTTCTATCTAGATATAACGCTATACCCCGGATCATCAGCATCTGGTCACAGAAATCCTGCCAGTGCTTCTGAACAAGTGATAAGAAAACCACCGGATCTTCACTTTGGTCAACCAAAGATTGAAGGGCTTCAGATATGTAGGTCTCACACTCTTTCTCAATCCTTTGATAGAGACTTCCCCCCATCTTGTGCAGGCAAAGGTCATTGACCGCCTTAAGATCATAATTTGGTCAGTAAGCTTTACTCATACCCTACAAGGGGGGAAAAAACAGTAGATAAGTTTACCTGGTAGAGTTTCTCCAAGTCACATGGATTGGGTTGCTTTAAAAATATGGCACTGATAGCAGACTTGAGTATTGCCCACGTATTTTCCTCAAAATCGACCGGCAGAGTTGGTTTGGCTTCAGACACAAAACACAGAATTAGGCAAGAGAACCACTTTATTTGAAGTAATGGACTAAAATTATTATTCGCAACTCAGGATAACTTGTTGCAACGAAAAAAGATACACCAACAAAATTAAGAGAAAAGACTATATTATCGATTTCTCATGAGATACTGTATGCAAAAGTCTGTCTTCAACTTCCCAAACTATAGAATTCCAGATTACTGCCTATTCTGCATGTTCAGTTACGCCACTCTATAACATAAAAACAGAAGTTACAGTTTCATAGTATGCCTCGACTTTCTACAGATTAAAATTGATCAACATGTAGGGAAGTGCACCAGATACTACACACGTCCTTCACTTTGCGATCAAGTAAACATGTCAGTAACTGCTCATACAGTTAACAAGTGCAACCAATTGATGTTCAAGAAAGGAAGAGCTTAGATAAAAACCCAACTGTAATAAATCTTCCTGCATTGTAATGCAACTTCACTTTACCTTACCAAGCATGCAAAATCACCATAACGATTACTAAGAAAGCTCCATTAATCCTTTCAGACAAAAAATATATATTAGAGCACCCACTAGGCCCAATTCAATCCAAGTAATATTTTCACTATATTTACAAAATCAACATTTCCAATCTAATTACTTTTTCTAAACAAGATGCTCCGGTTTCTACATAAAACTGCCAAGAGATTCAGAGACGAAATCAAATGCAATCCTGGTGAACTCTCATAAATTGCAATTAATTCTATGCTGAGTGCATCTTCGATTGACGTGACATGAAGACATTTGAAAGACACCATGAAAGTGAAACAAATTGACAAGATGATACAGACATCATGCTGGTTAAAAGCAGGAAATGTAAATTAACTTTTTCCAGCATACTATATATAGCACAATTCCATAAGCATTCCCTGCTACAATTAGAAAGAGACAGTAGCAATAGTTGACCTTCAATTAAGAATGTTTGAATTGCTTTCATCCAGTATATCTATATACACTTGTCATCTTATGAGTGACAAAATTCCAGAGAGATATACTCTCGACGGTTTTAGAACAAAAGTCAATAACTAACTCCAGAGGAAGCAACTTCCGCATTCAAGTTAAAGAAGTTTATATGTCACTGTTAGTTATCAGAAACATCCATGTACACTAAATCCAAATAAGCAAACTTGGACTGAAGCCCCCGGATACTATTGCATTGGAAATTAAAATCATAAACACTTCAAGAGAAGAAAGCAAAAAGTAAAATTGGATATTAATCTAAACCTTCTAAAATTCATTTGTAGAAATCAAGCTGAAGTTATAAGTTTCCAATCAACTATTAAGCTTCGGCGTATTCATTCATCTGGAAGTAATAGGAAACAGTTCATAAAAGTCGAAATGATCCCACATCCCTCCACATTACAAACAAATCAGTCTCACGCGTAAAACCCCTAAAAATCCCACAAGCTCGAGCTACGAAAAATGGGTAAAAGGATTCTCATATTGCACCATAAATGTCTAAAGTCAAAACATATTAGGAAATTGAACACTCACTCAGCAAAACATTCCAATTTTTAATTATAAAAAAACAACAACAAACCTTTATTGAGCTTAATTACAAGCTTCTTCGTGGGGTGCGGAGGCGTGGCCTTCTTCCTCAACAAATTAGCTGCGACTCCCCCGCCGGAAGCAGCAGAGGTGCGGCCAAAAGCACTGGTAGGTGAGGAGGCCTCCATCACGGCGTCGTTGTGATCGTCTTCGATTATTGGGGAGAGAACGGGGAAGTCGGAGAAGTGAACGTGGGTATTATTGTTCTGCTGCGACTTGGCCTTTTTCATCGCCGTGATGATTGAAGCTGCTGTGACAGCGGTGGAGGGGGCGGTGGAATGAAGGGAGGAGGAGCGCTTGTTGGGGGTGGAGCTGGAGCTGGAGCTGGGGTGAGACATAGAACGAGTGATGAATCTCAAGAAAAGGTGAAGCTCCTCATTATTGGAGCAGTTTTGGCAGGAATTGAAATCAAGAATTTTGAGGAAGATGAGATAGAGGACAAAATATATTTATATATTTTTTTCTTTTTCTTTTCCAAGATATTATTTTTAACTAAAAACCAAGTATTTTATTCTCGGTTTTGATGTAATGAAATTAAACTAGTCTTGAAACCATTGTTAGAACTCCCACCATTTTATTACTAACGTCTTTCCTATTTTTTTCACACGAAAATTAAGAAAATAATATCTATAATATATATTGTTTAATTTTTTTATTTTTTAATTTTGGTTCATATATTTTTATTTGTTTAGATACATAAAATTTCTAATAAGAAACTCCAATAAAAAATAGAAGACGTGAAATTATTTAGTGAGTATATTAGTACAAGATTTAAATGTTTGATCAAATTTAGTTATACACTTAGTTGTTTAAATAAAATATATATATGAACTTGGATTTTTTTTAATCAAATGCATATACTATAAAAAGAAATAACGATTATATTCTTATAAATCGTAATAAAAAATATTGGAAAAAATAAAATACTGCGTTGAAAATTTTTCCATTAAACAGTAGCAGTTACGTACCTAATTACCTATTCAGTCTGCAGAGTTCGGACACAAAAATAGAGTGGCAGTTACCGACGCCGGGAAATGGCTGGAAGACACTACTCCGACGCCGCAAAATCTCAGAGATCTCCAATTATTCTCTTTAGTATCTTTCTCATCTTCTTCTCTCTAATATACTACATCTTCACCTATTCTTATTCTTCTCCTTCACCGACTCTCTACACCACCACAGTCCGCGTGGCTCCAAACCCTAAAGTCGACTATTCGTTTGTTTCATCGCTTGAGAAGTTTCTCATCAATCACAAATCCAAATCTTCTTCCAGCAGTCCTGACGATACCGTTCGAGCCGATGTTGATCAGCGGGATGTGAAGAGGTTAGACGATTTGGTTTTGGAGGAAGAGGAGAAACGTCTCTACGGAGGGGAGAGTTCGTTTAACTCGCCGATTAGGGTTTATGTGTATGATATGCCTTCAAAATTCACCTACGATTTGCTTTGGCTGTTACACGATTCGTATAAAGAGACTATTAATCTCACCTCCAATGGCAGTCCTGTTCATCGATTGATTGAGCAAGTGAGTCTCGATTTCCTTGGATCTGCATGCATTGTTAGTGTTTTATCTTAAAGTTGTAATTTTTTTATTGTAGCATTCGATTGATTATTGGTTATGGGCGGATTTGATAGCACCTGAGTCAGAGAGGTTGTTGAAGAATGTGGTGAGAGTTCACAAGCAGGAGGAGGCAGACTTGTTCTACATTCCATTCTTCACAACAATTAGCTTTTTCTTGTTGGAGAAACAGCAATGCAAGGCTCTCTATAGGGTGTGAGTGCGTTGCCATAGTCTCTTTTCTTTATTTAGTTATTTTTTATGAATGCTTTCAACACTCCTTAGTAGCTATGTGTTAATGTTTATCTTGAAATGGGGACTTTTTCTTCTGGAAAGACTTCAGTGCACTCTATCATGTCAAGTTTCATTCTATTCTGTTTATTCTAATGTGGAAACCTCATAGAGATTTCTACATTAATAGGTATGCTGTATTTTGTCAATGTAGGAAGCCCTAAAGTGGATCACAGACCAACCAGCTTGGAAGCGGTCTGAGGGTAGAGATCACATCTTACCAGTTCATCATCCTTGGTCATTTAAATCTGTCAGGAAATTCATGAAGAAAGCAATCTGGCTCCTTCCAGATATGGACTCAACTGGAAATTGGTAAGTTTTGCCTTCAAGTTATGTTAGTCCACCAAGCATATTAATAAATTGTGGCGTGTAGCAGCTGAAATAGTGTTGCCTTGACGATTCAGGTATAAACCTGGACAAGTTTACCTTGAGAAAGACCTGATACTGCCATATGTTCCTAACGTCAATTTGTGCGGCTCCAAATGTTTATCTGATTCAAAGAGGACTACACTGCTATTTTTTTGTGGACGACTGAAAAGAAATGCTGTAAGATGTCATTCTAAATAGTCATGTGATTTTTTTCTAGTTAATTGGACCCGAAGGCGACCTATGGCTAATAACCCATGTTAATTCTGTACTTAAATTTCTAGTACTAATTCTATTTTTGCTCTCAGGGTGGTAAAATCCGTTCTAAACTTGTGACAGAACTTAATGGAGCCAAGGATGTGAGAATAGAGGAGGGTACTGCTGGTGAAGGAGGAAAAAATGCAGCTGAGATTGGCATGCGCAAGTAAACTTCTACCTGCCCACTTAGAGTATTCCAGCTTTACGGCCAACTTAAGACCCAACATAAGAGAGTTTTCTGATCTTCTAGCTTCATTCCTTGTTCATCAGGTCTGTGTTTTGTCTTAATCCAGCCGGTGATACTCCTTCATCTGCTAGGTTGTTTGACGCAATTGTCAGTGGCTGCATCCCTGTAATTGTTAGTGATGAGTTGGAGCTTCCGTTTGAAGGAATACTTGATTATCGAAAGGTATATCATATGTGCCTTCTTCTGGGAGGTTTTACCTTTCAAATATGTTCCCATCTCCTTGAGATAGTAACTAATGTGATTTAAAAGGCATATTAGGAGAAAATGTGAATTTGAAAAACACTTTGCATTTATTAAGTGGTTCATGTTGCATATAGGTTCTTGAAGATATTTGCTAACTCCGTTTAGTTAGCAATATGTACGATGTATCATGTGCTTCAGACCATGTTTCTGTACTACATCCTAATCCACAGATGTTGGTACTGAGGCCCTTGTTCTGCAACAGATAGCTGTATTCATCTCTTCTAGTGATGTCGTGCAGCCAGGATGGCTATTACCCTATTTAAGAAAGATTTCTCCCTCTCAAATTAGAGAGAAGCAAATAAATCTTGCTAAGGTTTGTACACCACCACTTTTCTTCAGTAAATTATTTTTTTTGACATTAGCCATTAGTGACTGGAGGATAAATTTTTTCAGCACTTTGTTATACTTACTAACTGTTTACTTATGTCAGTACTCAAGGCATTTCCTATATTCCCACCCTGCTCAACCCATGGGTCCTGAAGACTTAGTTTGGAGAATGGTTTGGTAACTCCATCTTTTAATTTTCTACAAATATTTTGTAGCATATGAAGTTTACAAGGAGTTGTTGTGCTGAATGCTGGTGTTTCTATGCTATATGATTGATTGATAATTCAATAAGTTTGATTTATTCCTTCTTTAGCATTGCGCGTTTTGAGTCTTTTAGTCGGTTTACCCTCGACAAGTTCAGAGTCATAATGAAATATGCCGCTCGGGATTATTAGCAATAATTCTTAGACTCTGCCTATTAGTATTGGTAGACACATGTTTAAAGTGCATCAGTGTACTCATTCCCTTCACCCTTTGAACAGATGGCAGGTAAGTTAATCAACATAAAGCTTCATCAGCGGAGATCACAACGTGTGGTGGAAGGTTCTAGAAGCATCTGCAGTTGCGAATGCAGGCGACCAAACAGCACTAGCCCGGTACCATTCTCTTGATTGTCAGTTACAGAAACCCCTTACTTTGCCTCTTCTCTTTAGCTTTCATTTTCTAATTTACCACTTTGTATAATTGTTAGACGAACGTTTGAATTACTGTGTGGTTGATCCTTATTCTTTTCCTTACAACTAATTGATCGATATAAGTTGGAAACGTTTTATTTCTAGCCAGGCAAAGATGATCCTCACAAAATATGTCATTTAGATAAGTTATGTATGTCTCTCAATTCTTACTTATAGAGTATTATTTAATTGCACAAAAAAGAACATTATATTCCTGGGAAATAATAGTGCTATGATATAAAGAAATCCCATCTTGTAATAGGAAAAAGAAGAATTTAATTGTCTAACTGGAATATTTGTCTTAAGACATAACACAGCACAAAAATGGAAGTTGGTTAACCTTCACTGGAGTAATTGGCTGCCGTAGTCTTGGTTAAATTTCTCATAACGATGTGCAAGGAGGTGAGCGGAAGGTCGCGTGTTTCTCAGTGCCGCCTCTATGTCTCCATGTGTGATTGGCCCGACCTTTGGCATCTCTGTATGCCGTAGACACTGTTAGTAATGGACTCAAAGGGACCAACAAATATGCATACTAATGATCTACTAAACCAGTCAGCAAGTCTAGTTGATGATTATAAGTAAACAACATACCATCCTCAGGCACCAGTTCTTGTGTCTCCTCAAGATGTGCCATTAATCGTCTCAGCGGTTGCATTGCAGCCTCCTTGCATAGCAGACGAATATCTGACCCAGAATAGACTTCAGACTTCTCTACCAATAAGTCATAAGGAAGCTCCTCTTCAGATTTTGATGGTAGGAGTTCTTCAAACATTGCCCTTCTTGCTTCTGGTTCCGGAAGTGGCACCAGGATCTAGAGATCACATATATGGTATATAATTTCCCTCTCATTTAGAAATTCTATTCCAATATAGCAAATTAACAATATACCCGCTTCTCAAGACGCCTAAGCATCGCTGCATCTAGTTCCCATGGAAGATTAGTTGCTGCAAGAACAAATACAAGTTCATCCGTCTTTGTCAAACCATCCATCTGCAGTTTTAAACCTAAACCCATTAGTATATTTACAAAATAAAGATGAATTGTCGTGGCATATTTAACAGTAGACCTATCTTTTCATGCATTTTAGATTTAAAAAAAAAAACATAACCTGTATAAGCAACTCAGTCTTCAGACGCCTGCTAGCTTCATGTTCACTACGCCCTTCACCTCGTTGGCTAATAATTGCATCAATTTCATCCAGAAAAATAGTTGATGGAGCATGATGCCTAGCAAGCTCAAACAATACTTTCACCAGTTTTTCAGAATCGCCTGCAACATTATATATATCACAAGTGAGACAGAGAAAAAAAAAATCATTGTGCCGAGAGAATGATGATGGAAGCTCAAACTAAACGATGATTATTATCTATAGTGAATAATGTTTTTGCCTAATTACAGGCAACTGTACATGCATTAAGTACAAGTAAAGAAGAAAATACCCAACGGCTAAGATTATCACTATGAGTAGAACAGCAGCAAGAAAAGGCTGTCAAGAACACGAAATTACCACAAAAGGGTATCATAATACTGAAAACATCCAATATCTTACCCCTCCATTTGCTAACAATTGATGAAGCAGAGATGTTGAAGAATGTAGTTTTGCACTCGGTTGCAACAGCTTTTGCCAGCATAGTCTGCAGTTTAATGTAAGTATTTATATCCACTACTTGCCGCTAATTATAAAAACATAAACGAAACTGAAAAGATCATAACACAGAAAAAATGGAATGAAGGAAGAAAGGATTATATGAAAAGAGAATATACGGATATTTAACTATGAAAGTTCCTATAGATCACGAATTATGTTTTGCTTTTGTACATGGCAAATCATGAACTAGTAACTACATCCAATAGCTAAAGAAACCCCAATTAGGTTGAGCTTTCCAATTTTGGAATGGAATTGGATAAAAATAAAAACCTTATTGAGCTTCAGTGGCATCATACATCTTATGAACTAAAATCAGTTCAGAACTAAGAAATTTCAAAAGAATGGAAGAGAGCATTTCATCATTTAAATTTGATAGCTGCGGTATAAGGAGTTGAAAACAAACCTTTCCAGTTCCCGGGGGGCCAAAAAGAAGAATGCCTTTCCACGGCGTTAGAAGACCGGTAAAGTACCTGTAAAAGGAAATTCAATTCAGCTCAAGAAAACGAAACTTAATTATTCTGCATGAAATGTTTTAGACATGCTTGGGATATTTTATCGGCATAACAACAGCTTCTTTCAGTAGTCGCTTTGCATTCTCTAATCCTTTTATTGTTTCCCATTTAACATCTGGACTACCACGGATGATATCTCTGCACATTATTTAACAAGAGAACATCAATGTATCAATACACATAATAAGCTGATTCCTGCAACACATTGGGTAATTAATGCTCATATATTGCTATTATTACCTACTTAAACTATCTGCCAAAGCACGAACTTCTGCTGACTCAAAAGGAGGAAGTAAAGATTTCTGCCTGAAAGACAATTTCAATTTCAAAGATTTATAATGGGCAAAAAAACAAGGGATGAAGATCATACGGCTTCTCATCCTGTCCGATGGATGCTCCATTAGATTGGACCGAGTTCCCACCATTCTGAAGCAGAATAATCAAGTCAAAATATGAGATCAAGGATTAGAAAAACGTGGCAAAAGTTCACCCGGATGAATCTAATTAAGCACACTATACCTGGTTCATGAACTGTTCATAGATAGCCATATCAGATGTGTTCTTCACTCTACTACTCCCATTTGACGGGACTCCACCATTTGCAGCTGCATCTTTCGGCTCAGACTCCCTCTTCCTCCCAAACTTTTTATCATAAAACAATTTAAATTCCTATATTGTACACCCAGCAAATAAAATTTCACATTTCACAACTTTATCCTTTCCTACGAACAGAACTCATAAATCCAACACACAAAAACTGATCGCTGGTATATAATTTTCTACATTAGCAGAGGAGACGAGTAAGACTGGTTACATTGACTTACTACAAATGCATTATTCATCAACTACTTTGAAATCGCACATATCACAGATACACAAACTAAAATTCACATTTCAAAACACAAATAAAAATGCAAATCAGAGACGCTCCAGTAGTATGTTGTGCAACGGCGCTGTACAACAATCGAGGCCTAGGATACAACACAAAGCTATAAACCTCTACAATGTATGGCCTGGTATTGGTAAGTTCCAGCAATACTAAGAATCGCTAATTACCCAATCGCAGTGGAGAAGACAACTAATGATTCACAATGATTAGCAAAAGCCAACGCAAAAATGTCAACACAAAATGATTCGAATTCAGAAGCTACCAGAAACGACCAGCGCGTGGGCATAGGCTCGTCGGCCATGACAACAGAGTAGCTCAACAGTAACACACTGATCCGCTGCCGCCGCAAACACGCACACACCGTGTGTTTTTGGATCTTCGATCGTCACACTCTATGTAGTGTTGGGGTGGAGACGGAGCATGTGCTGCTTCTCGGTTAACAAGTAAGGGAGAAATGGAAAATTGACAAGAGAATCATTAAAAAAATTCTCAATACCGCATTGATTTTGAGACGGAGATTAAAAAACTTTATTTAAGTATATATTTTATGAATTTTAATTATATTAATAAATAAAAATAATTTTCGAGAGTGGTTGGTAGAAGAAATGATAATTTTTTTTTTGTAATTTTTTTTTGTTTTTTCTTTTATATTGTATTTTAAGAAATAATTTTAAGTTTTTAAAAAATTAAAAGTTATAAATTTCCGAATACGGAGTGGAATGAAAATCGTGTGAGGGATAGATTTTTGGGAATAAAGAGTATGATATATGAAGGATAAGTATTAAGTAAGAGGGACCTACTTTATATATTTTTAAGGATAGTTTTTTCTATTTTAAAAAAAAGGACAATAATAGCTGGACAATTCGATTAAAAAAATAGAATAACAGGACGGAGAGGGTATGAAATAAAAATTGTGGAAAATCTTCACATGATACGTCAACGTGTGCGCTTGTCTTGTTATTGGGGTTACACTCCACTCCAGCGCTTAAATCATTATTATTAATCCGAATTTGATTTATCAAATACGTCGAGATTAATTTAATCTTCATGAGTTTTATGAAATTTAATATATTCGTTCATATTTATTGTAGTAACCATTTATTAGATAGTACAATTATCACTATTAAACACAAAAAAATAAATTTAAAATAAATTAATAGGTCTATAATTCTCTGTTAATCAAAGTTAATAAGTAGCGGGCCTGCATGGACATACCTTTTTGATATAAATAGATGAAACAAATGGGCCGATATCTAGTGATAGTAAGCCTCAACTAGAGCCACTCTTTGCCCATCGTCATGGTAATTAAAAAAACAAATCTTCGTTCGTTTCCAAAATCAATGGTCCATTTCCAGAATTGTTTAGTTTCGTTCGTTGCTCTAAATTTCCGTTCGTTTGAGAGATCGAAGACTTGAATTTGGTACTCTCGTTCCTTAGTTTCGTTCTTAATTTTTAATTGCAGTTCGTTTTTCGTTTTAAGGTTTCGTTCGTGTCTACTATTTTATTTTTAATATCCGTGCATGCTAGAATTAGGGTTACGAATGATCATAATTATGTTCTGCAAAGTGTCTTACCTGCGCAGTCAGAACGTTTTCATGAGTAGCTAAAACTTTTAGTGGTCCGACAGAATGTGAAACATACACGTGAACAGTACATGAGGCTTAGGTGCTAATAATTAATTGAAAGAGTTTCGGGTTAATTCTGAATTAATTAATCTGGCTAGTAATTTAGGCTTGATCACCCTAGATTGCGTAGTATGTAGCTAACTTAGTACTTCCATCGTTTCTCGTGGAATAAGGCTAGGTAAGTAGCAAAATTATTCGTAGAATAGTTGGATTAAACCGGTAGGAAATTATTAGATGTCCAACATACGAGTAGACTCCTATACTAGGCTCCCTTAGATCGATAAAGTTGTCTAGCTATTAAATTTATTGATTGCCCAACAACGTAGGTTGTAGCTAGATTAGGGAAGTAGTCGTTTCGATGCCCAACATGGCGGCTACCGATTAAGCAAATGGGAGTGAGAGTTGTGTCAGTTTAATTACGGCAATCTATAACTAGTAGATTCATGAAATTAATTAACTTTAAGTGCCGATGATTGAAATCACGTGTGTGCTGAATATTCTGCTGGACCTATCTCTCAACTGCCCAGTTAAAACAGTTTTATTTCAGTTTTCAATTTTTACAATTTCTTAGCTTAGATAAAATCTCAAAACTTGCGTGGTTGCTAACCAAACCCAAGATAAGTAGAAAAATAATGTGTCTAATCCTCCATTCCTCTGTTCGATACCCTACAGACTATAATAAATTAATTCTCAGTTTTTGCAGGATTATTTGGTTCAATAAATCTATCACTTCTTAAATCACCACCCTTGGATTTGCCATTAATGAGTGTGACCACATGTTCGTATTGCAGAAAATAGCTCTTCTTCTTAACAGTGACGTGGATGTGACATCTTCTTGTATACATTTTGCACTACCACACTCTATGGGTATTATACCAAAAGTTGGGTGACGAAAGGACAGTACGTACTTCAGATATTTTACTTCAATCACATGTTATATTTTCTGAGGTAAATACATAGATATATGGGATCAATAATAATAGCAAACCCTATCAATCATCAGAATACAATACCAAATTGCAATAGAGAAGGCGAATCAAAAGGACTACACAATCATGAAGCTAGTAAAAGGATACTTAGTCTTTGCCACCTATAGAAAATCTATCATATGTCAACCCAACTCATTTTGGACTAAGTGTACCAAGAATTTGCCAATTATATGCATCCCTAGTTAATTTATGTTAAAAAAAAAAATCATCTCTAGTTTTCTCAAAAAGCTTCAACCTATCATCACCCAGCTTTGTATTGTAGGCAGATTCCTTGTACACCGACCAGGTGAATTCCTCGTACAAGCTTTCCTCACCTTCCTCCATTAACGAACATAAAGGTTTAATCTTTTCATCCAAAGGTGGCCCTCCAAAGTATATCATGGAAACCCTTGATTTTAGGCAATTAGCCACCGCTCTATGCTTCACACTCCTAAATCGCCCATTCGTCAACACCTTCATACAAATTAAATTTCACTTTACGTTACATCTCGGATCACGCGTATTGATGAAATGAAATATGAGATAAGATTATTATTACCCGCAGCAAGTCGCCGACGTTGAAGTAGAATGAGGTTGGATCGGATGGGACCGAAACCCACGAACCATTCTTGAGACAAATCTCAAGGCCGGGAGTGTCGGAAGATCTCAAAACAGACATTATTTGTGGGTCGGAGTGCTCGCCGAATCCCACCAAACTCCGGCCACTCAATGCTTGAAGATCCGGGCATGGCGGATAGTGATTTAGTCTGAAAAAGGAATCACTCTTCTCATCCCTGATCATCTTGCTCAGTACATCCAACGGCCTAAAATGCAATTCATCGCAGATCATCTCCAACACTCTGCACAACATATTTCTCACCGCAGAAACATACTCACTCGCCAACAACCTAAATTGAGAAAAAGAAAAATATAATTAAATTCCTAATAAAAATGTGTATATATTATTAAGAAATGATATTATTTTTTTCTTTACCAGAAAGAATCTGGAATGGCGGGTAAGTGGGGTTTGGAGTTGGTGGAGAAAATGAGGTATTCGAGCCAGCCGGTATCGCCGTTGGGGCCGATTTTGGTGCTGCCGTAGCCGAAGGGACTCGGAGGGCCGGACTGATCTTTTTCTTGTTGGGGAAGTCTTAAGAAGTTGAGGGCTTCGGATTCCAACGTGGAGAGAAGCTCCAATGGGATTCCGTGATTGATTAGCTTAAAGAATCCCAAGTCTTTGCAGGCTTGGACGATCAGCTTCTTTGCGTTGGGGTCGAAGAAATCCACCACAGGGGATTCGCTGAAAATGTCGGAGGTCGATTTGCATGTCTGGAAATGGGATGATCCAGTGAGAACTGGCTGAGATAGAACCACCATGTTTATGTGAGAGAGAGATGTGATTATGGTGAGCAAGGGTGGGAATTTATACTGTGAAACAACGGAAGTTTAACTAGGAAATAGGAATACAGTACCTTCAAGTTTAACTAGGAAATAGGAATTTATACTGTGAAACAAAGGGGATTCTTTTTAATACTCGTTAATTAAAAATCTCTTTAAGATAATATTTTTTTCCGGTCATCACTCGAATCAAGGTAAAAAATCATGAAATTTGATAAAATAATATGATAATAATTTTTAGAAAATTTCAATATAAATATATAGTACCTTCAATATTATAAATTAATAATTATTTTAAAATTATTAATAACACTAATACAATTTTGTGAAATACAATTATGATATTTTCTATTTTTTCTTAGAACTTAAATCTAAATTTTATCTAACTTCTACAATTACATCCAAAAGTTCTGGTATTATTTTCTGGAACTATACCATAAAATTATGAAGAGTTCTAGACGTAATAATTGTTTTCTTATGCTTAACTGGTTCCAAATAGATTGTATCATTTTCAGCTTCATTAACAAATTAATATAATTCATTGTCTCTAAATACTAAATAGTAAAATTACATTAAATATGATATATAAATACAATTATAATTATTTATATTTATCTAATTAAAATTTGATTTTCTCAAATTCCAAAAACTATCTTTAATTAATAAATATTAATTTATGGATTAATTAATATCTCTCTAAAAATAATAAAATATCACTGTCCTAACAATATTAATTTAAAGAGGCTTGCTTAAAAGTCCAATTTATAGTGTGTTCCCTAATTGAATGGTGATATGTATATTTATACTAAAATATAATATATATTATACTATGGATTTATTAATCCTAGAAGAATGATTTTTTAAGTAATTTGAGATTGAATGAGACACGTGTTATCATATCATTGGTCTCACAAATTTGTCACGAAAAAAAATCAGTGAGTATGTCTCATTTAAAATCTTGCTAGAATTATGTTAATGTACCAGTTTCCTTATGTTTTGAGAAAATAAAAAAAAACAATTAGAGCAAGATTTGCAAATTTGCAATTAAAGCTTGATATCCTGCATGATATGCTATTCCATAATTTTTGAGAAACAAATTGTTTTTGGTTTCATAATGTGGCACTTTTTGCTTTTACTCTCGTATTGTACCTTTTTCTGATTTTAGTCCTGTTGTTGGGTGATGATTCTATCCTCACCACTGTTTCACTCAGTGGGAAATGATTCTGTCTTCTATACTGAACCAAGCTCAGTAGCCTATGTGCTCTGAATTGTTGAGAAGATTTGAAGATCCTAAAACCCTATCTGATTGGTGAACCATTCCGTTGTATATGTTGTTTGTCTCTGAGGTTTCGGACTCGGTAGACACTCTGCTCCGGTCAAGGCGCTCGGTAGCTTATGCGCCTCGGCACCGGTGTAGAAGACTCGGTGATCTTGGACTCGGCGGGAGCAAGATATCGAGAGAGTCGGTTGAACCGAACTCGGCGGAGTAGTTCACTGGACTCGTAGCCGATCTTCGTAGACTTATCTCATTGTCTATCTATCGAATACAAGGTCAGACTCAGCATCGGCAGATAGTCTTCAGAACTGTCAGAATCTTTTGAAAGACAATCAACATTGTCATATACGAGGATGAGAGAAGTCAGCTTCAGTTTGTCTCGAAGTTTGTGCTGTCTCAACCACTCTATCCACCTCGACAAATGACAAGCATACACGTGTCATCCTACCTACTAAAGCTGCAAGTCAACACTTTCCGGAAAAGGAGGAAAAGACACTGTTACCTACGCCAAAAGAGTCGTTTGCTACCAAAAAGAGAGAGAAAGAAGAAGATCGTCTCCAACGGATCTTTCTCAATCTCTTCTCTATAAATAGAGGGATCATTCAAGATTTGAAGCACACACAAAAAACCTAATGCGATAACAAGAAACGAACAGAGCATTCAAACGAGCGTATTCAAAAGCCTAAGTCTTCCGCAAGAATCGAAAGAGTTATCTCCGCGAAAGACTACCTCTAAGCTCATAAGGGAACCAAGTCGAACCGACAATAAAGCATCTAGTATCCAAGCGACGTGACACGAACTTATAGCTAAACCTCAGTTGTTCGTCGCTCTAGAAGCTACATTCTTGTTCCCATCCCTCTAACCCTAAGCTCAACCGATATATCCATAGCTTAGACGAAGGAGTTCACTTTTGAACCCAATCCTTATTGTATAAGGACTCCTTCACCGTTGGAGAAGTTTGTCAAACACTTTAAGTTTGATAGAAGTGTAAACCGGGACTTGCTCAAGATATAATCCCCAAGCCACGGCTTTGTCCCGTGCACAAGCCGGACCGAGACTAACTCGGTATAATAAATAGCCTCCCCGATCTATCGGGACAGTGGACGTAGGATTGTTGATATCCGAACCACTTTAAAAATCTCTCGTGTCGTTTACTTACGTTCTTTTACTATTACATTGATTTTACCGTGCATACCGAACATCTTATTTAAAATCAATTAACTCGTCTCGGATATCTGAACTTCTTATCTACCGAACCGAGACTTAAAACGTTTTCTCATAAAAACCGATTTGGGCCTACACTATTCCGCGCACCGAACTCTTGCGATCGATACCGAATTCCGACCTAGTCGGTTAGCGAGATCTCGGCCGAGTCGACTTTTTAGCCTTTAACACGATTCGAAACGGTTATGCAGTCTGCTTTGAATCATTTCAAGACGCATCTTCCCCGAATAGGACTGTTCGTGTTCGAAGTTGAGAAATTTGGATTCGTGTGTATTCACCCCCCCCTCTACACCTGAACTCACTCTCGGGACCAACAATTGGTATCAGAGCGGGAGTTCCTTAAGACTCTTGTCACTTTGAGACTGGTTTATTCGAACGGATCCGGAGGAAAACGTTTTTCACTGCATATCTCTACATTCATATCAATATTTTTCATGGCTGATATGTCAGGTATAGGAATGGTACCCATGTTCTCGGTGGAGAATTATGGAGTATGGCGAGTCAGAATGGAAGCACATCTGACATCCCTCCATGACAAGATGACCAAGTGCTTGAAGATGGACCTATCGTTCCCATGATCGATAGCGTCGTAACTCAAGACCAAGGAGGAGGAATGGTGACTGGGAAGAAGATCCCTAAAGACAGAAGTCTCTTCACTCCTGAAGAGAAGAAGCTTCACAATCTAGACCGAGTCGCCAGGAATGCCATACTAACCACTCTTAGTGATTCTTATCTTGGCAGGGTTCAGGAATGCAAAACCGCTAAAGAACTCTGGGATGCTCTAGCGCTACTGAGTCGAGGGACTCAGAAGATTAAAGCAAATAAACTAGCGCTGGAACTCCAAAAGCTGGAAAGCTTGTCTCTCATGCCTGGTGACAAAATCGAAGATCTGAACGTCAGATTTACCAATCTGATGAACTCAATCAACGGGCTGGGAAAGACATTCAGCAACCGAGAAATGAATCTAAAGATACTGAGGGCACTGCCGGACGGACACTGGACACCTTTTGCCACTCTATTGCGACATTCTGATTTAGATGTTGTCTCTCCTGACCATATCTTTTCAGAATTACAGGCAGAGGAGTTTGAGTTCGACAGACCTCAACGAAAGCTGAGAGCTGAAGCTGACACAAAGATCGACCATGCTTTCAAAGCAACAGTCAGCACAACATCTCCCGTGACGAGCAAGACGACGAGTAAGACTGAGCCTTCACTCAATGATCTACAAGAAGGAAGTCTCGCTCAGAAGTATGCGCTGCTCGCTGTAAAGTATCAGAAGGAGAAGGAGAGGCGTAGAAAGCTGACTAAAGCATACCGAGACACAAAAGGTAAGTCAGAATATACACCAAAACGCTCTCCTGACTCACAATCTTCTGAATGCAGAAAGAAAGATGACTCAGCACCCTCAAGGGATAGTGCAACCAAAGAAGAAAAAGTCATCACTTGCTACAACTGCAAAAAGCCGGGACATTATCAATATGATTGTCCTGAGCTCAGTAGTGCTGAACGCGCAGCACGTAAGGCAAGGAGAGAGAAATTCGCCCAGAAAAGACAATCCTACATAGCTGGCGAAATCTCAGACGACTCAGAAGAGGTCGACTCCTTTATGGATTCATCTGACGATGAAGCAGCTTTCATGGCCCTAGAACATGAAGCAGATGAATCGACTGAAATATGCATGATGGCAGGCGAAGAGGATGAGGTAAATTCTCATGAACCAGTCAACTCCTCTTCACACCGCACACACGACAACAGTTTCAAAGTGCGGATGGGAATTTGGACATCACGACCGCCTATGAAGATCTACTAGATGAACAAATTCGAGATGAGTCTACACCAAGAAGACTCTTCGGGAGTTGGATACCCTGAAAATGGAGAATCAGAGACTTTCTCAGGAGAGTCAGGTTGCTACTGAGGCCGAAGGACTTGTGTTGAGACTCGTGGAGGAGATAAACTCTCCGATGGCCAAGTCTCAAGCATCAAGAAGATCGGATTTCGCTTTGACCAACGACTTGACTCGTAAAGATATCGAACGAGTCTGTTGAAGCAAAACTGTCGGGACTTCGGACCGAACAAGATGCACCGAAGAAAAGTGATGATGTCCGGAGGAACTCGATGACCGAGAGGTATATGGGCGTTGAAAAGAAATTGGAGGCTATGCTAGCAAGCAACAAGCCAAAGCACCGCAAGGAAGGACTTGGATTCGGCCAGGGGAGCTTCCTCGTACGCCCCAAAGACACTCGTAAGGACGGCTTGCCGATAGGTTTGTTCGAGGAAAGACCATCAATGCTGATATACCGAACCCCCTCGCAAAGAACAAACAAAAGATGAAAGCACCTCATCCTACTCGGCAAAGATTCGACAACAAGATCAAAGCCAAAGTACCCCGGGCCATCAAGGGGGAACCAACAAATCAAAATTGGCCAATCAGTATGGACCTCCAAAACCGACACATCCAGCTCGGTATGGGTCATATTATTATGAACCTATAGTCGAAGAGGATCCAAAAGTCAAAAAAGGAAACGAAAAGCCGCACGGAAGGCAAAGGTCAACATCCACCACTCGAAAGATTAGGACTCCCCGAACCTCGAAGCCTCGAAGTCACCTGTGACCAGTCCAGTGGTCGATATGTTGACTCTAGTGGAAAGAAGATGTCCGAAACCACCGGGGTTGTTAGACGATTTGGGTTATTAAAACTAACACCTAAGGACCCAAAATCAAAAATAAAGGGTACCCGAATATAATTCCTTTTTGCGGAGTGCGCAGAGACCCATGGTATGTGGACAACGGATGCTCAAGACATATGACATACCAAAGGAGTCTATCAAGAATTATATCATCGAAGAAGGACCCGAGTGAGTTCGAGACAATGCAAAAGGCTATACTAGAGGACATTGAACACTCGAGCATTGGAGCCGCCAAAGTTCCAAGAGTATCATATGTTGAAGGACTTCAAAGATAACCTTCTCTCTGTTAGTCAATTTTGTGATAACTCAAATAGAGTGGTATTTGACGCCGGTTTCGTGATGTTATTGATAAATCTACGGGGAAAACGATGTTATCGGGTTCGCGCAGAAAGAACATATATGTTGGCCGATCGGAACTCAGTAAACTCGAAGCTTGTCTCGTTGGCAAAGAATGATAATCGAACGGGGTGGCTATAGCATAGAAGACTCAGCCATCTCAACTTCAAGACGCTCAACAAACTAGCAAGAGACACTCTAGCAAGGGGACCGCCGAATGAAATATTCGAAGAAAGACACTCAGTGTGAATCATGTCCGAAGGGAAAGCAAACAAAGAATCAAAATCCAACAGCTTCCATCTCCTTCCACCGATGGAATCCTTCAATGCTACATATGGATTTGTTCGGTCCGGTCTCTCCAGGTGACGATCGGAGGCGGGAAATATGCATTAGTGGTCATAGATGACTACTCGCGCTACACATGGGTCATATTCATTGCCAACAAGTCCGACGTCAAAACAGAGTTACCAACGCTTCGAAAAGGCTCGAGTGTCGAGAAGAACACCAAGATCGGAAAAATACGTTCGGACGCAGGAACCGAGTTCCTTAATTCCATGGTAGAGGAGTTCTCGCAAACGAAGGAATAGAGCATGAGACATCGGTCGCCCGCACACCTCAAAGAAATGGAGTTGCTGAACGAAAGAACAGAACTCTCAAAGAAGCGGCTAGAACTCTACTCGCAGATTCGGGACTCCCATCCAAATTCGGGCGTAGAACGGATACTGCGTGTTACACTCGAATAGATCTCTACCGACAAAGCAAAGATAAGAGGACACCATATGAACTATGGAACGGCAGGAAGCCTTCTCTATCCTATTTCCATATCTTTGGTTGTTCATGCTTTATCCACAATAATGGGAAAGATCAGCGAAGACTTTTGATAGCAAGTCGATCGTGGGAGTATTCTTAGGATACTCTCGGGTCAGCAAAGCTTTCGAGTATTCAACTATCTGGACTCTTTGCGTGGAGGAAAGCCCTCATGTTGTTTTTAACGAGTTTGCTATCGAAGACGGGAGCAATAACTCAAATTCCGAATCGAGGACATCGGTAGACAGCTACGGGATCTAAACTTAAAGGACAAACTCGAAAAGATCCGGCTATGTTGGGATGATGATTCGACGAAGAAACCGAAGACAAATCTATCGAATCTCAACCAGCGAGCAAGTAGCCGAGCAGATTGATTCTCCCGAACGGAATCAATCCCGGGTAACTCAGGTCGATGAAGAAATCCAAGAGGTAACCGAGACCACTACCGAGAATAACAACTCGGGGGAACATCTAGTAATGTTCCCGAGGTGAATGCCCCCGAACACGGTGACTCGGTAGATCATACTCTTATCACCGAAATTCTTTAATCTCGAATAGTACAACCGAAATGCCTAACTCACCTACTATCCGTGTTGAACAAATTTCGGATGAAGAGTCGAAACATCGTAGATCGTGGCTTAATGCTCACACTCCTAATCGATCATTGGAGATCCTTCAAAGAAATGTCAAGACAAGATCCAGATTCTCATCAAGGAGAAAGCGCATTATATTCCCGCTTCTTGTCTATCAAGAGCCTCGGTCAACCGAGGATGCATTAAAGGATGCCGACCGGATCATAGCTATGCAGGAGGAGGCTGAATCGGCTTACGAGAAACGAAGTGTGGGAGCTTGTAGACGCACCCGTCATCAACATGTCATTGGGAACCAAATGGGTCTTCAAAAACAAGCGAGATGAAAACAACGTTATAGTAAGGAACAAAGCAAGGCTCGTGGCTAAAGGCTACTTGTCAAGTTTGAAGGAATAGATTTCGATGAAACCTTCGCTCCAGTTGCAAGATTGGAGGCAATTAGACTATTCCTAGCCTACGCAACACATCAAAGATTTAGAGTTTATCAAATGGATGTGAAGTCTGCGTTCTCGAATGGCGTCTTTGAAAGAAGAAGTCTATGGGGAACAACCGCCCGGCTTTCAAGCGGGGACATCAAGTATATAGACTCGGAAAGGCTCTGTATGGGTTAAAACAAGCACCCGGGGCTTGGTACGATACCTCGTCCGAGTTTCTTCTTCGTAAAGGTTTTCGAAAGGCACGATGAGCCGCACTCTATTCGAAGATTCGATCGGAAGAAGACTTATTACTTGTGCGGATCTACGTGGATGACATCATATTCGGATCAAAGAATGTCATCATGTGTCAACATTTTAAAAGATGATGAAGGATAAGTTCGAGATGTCAATGATGGGAGAAATGAACTACTTCCTTGGTTTTCAAGTCAAGCAATCTGAAAAGGGAACGTTCATCAACCAAGGCAAATACACTCGAGACCTCATCAAAAGATTCGGTACGCACATCCGGCAAATCTATCAAGATCCCGATGAATACGAATATGAAAATAGATCTTGATAAAGAGGGAGTATCAGTAGACCAAACCGAATATCGTGCTATAATTGGTTCTTTATTATATTTAACAGCTACACGTCCTGACATAACTTATGCTGTAGGTGTCTGTGCTCGATTTCGAGCGAATCCCAAGCGAGCCATATGGACTCAAGCAAAGAAGATTCTCCGCTATCTCCGAGGAACACTCGACATGGGTTTATGGTATCCATGATGATAATATTGAACTAACCGGCTATTCCGATGCCGACTATGCAGGATGTAGAATTGACCGAAAATCAACTTCGGAACATGTCGGTTCCTTGGCGGCAAGCCGATCTCATGGTTTTCAAAGAAACAAGCACTCGGAGCTACGTCGACTACCGGAAGCCGAATACATGGCTGCCGGAAGTTGTTGCGCCCAAATCCTTTGGGCCGAGACAAAGAGAGAGACTATGACGTCATTCGGAATGAAGTGCCGATCTTCTCGCGATAGTACCAATGCCATTGCAATCACTCGTAATCCCGTACTACACACGAGATGCAAGCACGTGGACATCGAACATCACTTCATTCGTGACCATGTCGAAAAGAAGGATATCGGGATGGAAAAGATCCATACCGACAAGCAACGGGTTGATATACCGACCAAACCTCTAGTCGAATCCGATTCGAGAGAACTTTCAATAGAGCTAGGTCTGTTGGACCCTACCGACCCCGGTCAAGAAGAAGGTTCCATGAGAGGACCATTTCGGTAGGGGGGAATGTTCACTCTCGATCGAATGTATTCGATGACGTAGAGATTCGAAACCATCTACACGAGGTATCACCGACTACTATGTCCAATGACAGGTTTGCGTATCTCTACTCAGTAGTAATTTATATAACAGTACCTTGCATTTATGACAAAGATTCAGCATGATATAAATATCTCTTGGTTTGTCTTTATTATTAACGAATCTCATTTAATGCACGACATTCCATACATAAGTTTGCTGAACTCTGCGCGCATTTAATGCATGTCTTTTCATAGTTACTACTTAGGCTATTTTACAACTGGCTTTGACTTAGGCGGCAGATGCGATCATTACCTATAATATAACTTCTAATCTTGACCGTCCATTCTAAAGCAGTTTAAACACAACCTTTGATCAAATAACTGTTCATCTTCACGTTTGATATATATATTTGATCATATCTTCTCAAACCGCCATTAGCATACTTCAAAACTTTCAAGTCCGAAAAATCCGAGATTTGCAAAAAGCAATCCCTATTTGTATCTTCTTGCAACTTCATCTTCATATCATATCTCGATTTTTATTGGTATGCTTATTAGAACTGTTACTGTATTCTCTGTTTCTTCAGTATCAATATATATAAACTGTTGTATCTAAAACTGATATTGATAAGATTCTTATGTAACAGGTACTATGGCGAACATAACTATCGATGCCCCTCTGAACATGGAGGACATTCTTCAAAAAGGCCGTGTCTGGTGCGAACCAGTCATGGAATTCGATGCGTGCGACCTAGACTATATGGATGAGATCTTCGCATCTCTAAGGGAGTCCGGTCTGGAGAAGTTTCTTTCGAGGAAGCCAACGCTCTTCCTTCCTCGACAGGTGGCTGAGATATACCTCAACTCAGACTCCATCTCTGGAGACATCATTGGGAGGTTCAGAACTTACTCCATCAACAATGCTTCCCAACTGCTGAAGCGTATATCTATCAAGGAAGCACTGAAGAACAGCTTTGACTTGCCGTCTGAAGGAGTCAGCACCGTGGGCTACAATGACGACTCAGTAGACGAGTACCTATCTATATTCTGCGGGAAGCCAACCACCTTCAGAGCTGCTTTTCCCAAGAACGCCATGCTTGTAACACCCCGAAATTTTCTAAATAATAATAATAATAATAAAAACTATAAAATAAAAATTTTCATTTGCATCTCATGCATGATATCTTGTGGTAAGTCCTATAAGTCGCGCCTTAGAAATTTAAATGAAAAAAATTAAAGCATTTATCTTATTTGTCTTTAAATCATTTTTGTGATGTAAATGTATTTTGAACTTTGAATGTGTTTATCTATATCATATTATGATTATATTGTATATTTATTTATTTAGAAATAATGTTAGAATTATTAGGCAAGAATAATATTTATTTTGGATTTCCTAAACCTACTAGGATTCATAAAAGGATAGAATATTTATTAGGGTATTAAGTTATTAGGAGATAATTTAAAATTATATTTTATGAATAAAATAGACCTTTTATTTGTGATATACATGTTTTAGGAAAGAAATCTAGTTTTAGTTATCCTTATCCTAATTTATCTAGGATTGAATCTCTTATATGGTAAGTGATAGAATATATTCTATATAAAATAGATATGGACGAAAATAAATATGGATAAAATATATTTGATATCATATTTTATTAGGGATGGTTGGATAATGATTTTTAGGCTTATAAATACCCCTTAGTCGCTCATAATATAAACTTTTCGAAAATCTGTCAGCATACCTGCGAATTGTATCAAGAATTATTTACGTACCTTCCCGGTAACATATCGTGGTGAAATTTTAGAAGGAGGTTCCTAGGTATGTCTTTTATATCTCTGTAAATTTTCGTGGTTTTTGGACAATTTGTTATATTTTTAATGAATTTCCACATTTATACTGCCGAAAACTAATGTTTTCTGGATAGAGATTAGTAAAACATTTATATCTCTTTGCACAAATATGGTATTGATTTGATTCTTTTTCCTAAATACTCTATACACATAGGAGTTTCTCAAAATATTTATTTTGTATTTTTAACATGCTTGTACGAAAGCAGTTTATTACAAACCTTCCATGGTTAAGCAAAGAATTTCATGCGGTGAAGCAGTTTTGAGTGAAAATTGATTTGTATATTATGAATACATCACTTATCTATATGGTTTTAAATTTTGATATGATATGTCTATGTATGTCTCCTAGATGTGTGTTAAATCTTAGAATTTTTAGAGTATGTTTAGTCCCTGAAACGTATAGATGAATGACAATAGGTCAGAAACCGATTATGTTAGCACAGTAGATATTGTTTTGGTTATAACTTTTAGAGGACATATTATTTTAGTATGAAACAAATTTTGATATGTTTTAGACTCATTAAGGAATATGTATGCAGAAAATTTGAATTTATAGAATTTATTCATGTTCTGTGGAATTTTTCTAAAATATGTATTCTGCACGAGTTAAGATAGAACATAGAAACCTAGTTTTCAGATATGATATGTTGTAACCTAATAACTATAGGTGTCGATATACTTATTTGCATTCCATGTACAAAAAGATTAATTGTTTCAAAGCATGAAAATCATATGTACGTGATTAAGAATTTCATAAATAATTAAGTCAAGCTTTATTATAGGACAGGCGCGCAAGACTTAATCACTTGATATACATCTTTCATTCACTCAAAAAGGTTAAGGTGGGGTTTGTTTTTCATTATCCTTATTATACACTATACTGTTTTTCTCATGCGTTATTCAAGATAGCAGCGGCCTTCGGGCAATTCATAGCGAGAATGACCTTCGGGTGTATCACAACAAGATAACCTTCGGGTTAGCCTTCGGGCAATTCATAGCGAATGACCTTCGGGTGTATCACTACAGTATAACCTTCGGGTTAGCCTTCGGGCAATTCATAGCGTAATGACCTTCGGGTGTATCACAACAAGATAACCTTCGGGTTAGCCTTCGGGCTAGCATGTCTAATTTCTCATGTTAAATCCTTTATAGTTTATAGTTTGGATAATGGTTAACCCCACTGAGTAGTCGTACTCACCCCTTAATATTTTCACATTTTCAGATCATGGACCGGCAGATGCTTGAAGTGGCGGATGGTGATGGTCATACACAGAAAAGGAATTATGAAACTTTCACGTTATTAATTTAGTTTTATCTTGAACTATGCAATTATTTTTATTTAATTCCGCGAACTAATAGGTGAAGATATTTTTTTTGATTTAAGATTTCCGCTATTTTGAAATGCATTAAAACCTTATTATTTTTATAAATCTATTATTTTTGAAAATTAAATTGAGAAAATTAAATGTTATGCACGAGGTGACGTCCCCTTAAAAGTTATGAAAATTGGGGCGTTACAGTTGAGTATCGGAAGCGGGTCTACTTTCCTGTAGACTTGTTACATGTTATGCAGGAAATTGACCATCATCATCGCCACAAAGATCGTGCCGACGAGGTAAGAAAGATTTTTCTAAGTTAATTGTGAAGCATAGTATTGAAAGCATGTTTTTCTAGAATGACATGAGCATGATTTTTAAGCATGTAAACTATGTAAAATATTTAAAGTCCTCGAAGATGTTGCCTTAAGAATATGAACCTATAGGGCTTATATAGTTGAATTTTTTATGAGCAATAGGAAGATGCCTCCGAATAGAAACCCATAAAGTAGTGGAGGGATAAGAGATAACCCTCTAGAGAACCTTAACAATCTACAGCTGCTGGAGGCTATGAGGTAAATGTTCCTGCAATGCCAAGGAGGAGATTCAACTATAGTTAGCAAACCTTATTACCTCAGAAAATATTTTAGTACTTAATCAATTAGTTGTAGTTCTTTTTGATTCCGGAGCGTCGGATTCCTTCATATTGAAAAGATTTTACGATAAGTAGCCGAAAAGTGCGAAGAGGAGAGTGCAGTATGCAAGGTTGGGTTTCCTGTTGGCAAGGCAAAGGAAATAAATCGTCGAGTAAAAGGAGCAACACTGAAGATCGATGGCGAGATCTTGAAAGCAGATTTGTACATCCTGGAGATGAAGGGCTTCGACGTCATATTGGGATTGGATTGGCTCAGTAAGCACGATGCGCTTATCGATGCAAGGATCGTGGAAGTCGCTTTTCCCAACACTAGACGGAAATCAATTTTCTTTTTACGGTAGTAGAAGAAAGAGAGGATCTCATATCATAACTGCGATGAAGGCCACTAAGATGATGAGGAAGAAGGATTGTCAAGCATATTTGGTGAATATTACAAGCACAAAGACGGAGGAAATAACCATAAATGATATCCCGGTGGTGAGGGAATTTCCTGATGTGTTCCCTGAGGAACTAAGTGGTCTTCCCCCAGATAGGCAAGTGGAATTCAACATCGACGTAATGCCTGGAGCAACCCCTATCTCGAAAGCGCCATACAGAATGGCACCAATGGAGTTACAAGAACTTAAGATACAACTACAAGAGTTGCTAGACAAGGGACATATTCGTCCAAGTGTATCACCGTGGGGAGCGCCTGTGCTTTTCGTCAAGAAGAAAGATGGAACTATGTGTATGTGCATAGATTACCGTGAGCTCAACAAGTTGACAATCAAGAACAAATACCCGTTGCCAAGAATTGAAGACCTCTTTGATCAACTAAAAGGCGCGGGAATCTTCTCAAAGATTGACTTAAGGTCCGGATATCATCAGCTGAAGATTAAGGAGAGTGATGTGCCGAAGACAGCTTTTCGAACAAGATACGGTCACTATGAGTTTATCGTGATGCCTTTTGGGTGTCTAATGCACTGCGGCTTTCATGGATTTGATGTGTAGAGTATTTCATCAATATTTGGATCAATTCGTAATTATCTTCATCGACGATATCTTGGTGTACTCAAAAGATCGGAGCCAACATGAAGAGCATCTCAAGATAGTGTTGGAGACTTTAAGAAATGAGAAGCTATACGCCAAGTTCAAGAAATGTGAGTTTTGGCTTAGTCAAGTAGTATTCCTTGGTCACGTAGTGACCGCACAAGGGATAGAAGTGGATCCAGCAAAAATCGAAGTGGTTAGTAACTGGAAGGCACCGAAGAATGCAAGCGAAATTCGAAGTTTCTTAGGATTAGCGGGATATTACCGACGGTTTATTGAAGGATTCTAAAAGATAGCAAGGCCACTCACTCAATTAACCTAAAAGGGATCAAGTTTGAGTGGAATGAAGAGTGTGAGAGGAGTTTCCAAGAATTGAAAGGGAAGTTAACTACAAGACCACCGTACTCACTATTCCCGACGGAACCGAAGGGTATGTAATCTATTGCGATGCCTCAAAACAAGAACTTGGATGTGTTTTGATGCAACATGGGAAAGTCATAGCTTATGCTTCAAGACAATCAAGACTCATGAACTAAATTACCCTACACATGACCTAGAATTGGCGCAAGTGGTCCATGCCTTGAAGATTTGGAGACATTACCTATATGGAGGCAAGTGCGAGATATATTCCCGATCACAAGATTCTCAAGTATCTATTCACACAAAAGGAATTGAACATGAGACAAAGAAGGTGGCTCGAACTAGTGAAAGATTACGACTGCACAATTCATTATCATCCAGGAAAAGCAAACGTCGTAGCTGATGCTCTGAGCAGGAAAGGAAGTTTGACCGCCCTATATACTTCCCGAATGATTGAAGAGTTTGCAAAAATGGAAATTGAAGTTGTACCGTCGTCAGAAGACACTACTACTAAGTTGGCAGCTAAGAAGATCCAACCTTTGCTAAGGGACCAAATTCGGGAAGCACAAAAGAGAGATATATTTTTGTGCAAGATAAGAGATCAAGTTCTGGAAGGGCAGAATAAAGGGTTTGAGATTGCAGCAGACGGGACGCTGATGTTCGAGAGAAGGATATGTGTACCAAAAGGAAGTGGAATGATGAGGGAGATTTTAGAGGAGGCACACAACACACCATACATTGTCCATCCTGGAGGGACAAAGATGTATCATGATTTGAAGAGACATTTTTGGTGGAGGAATATGAAGAGGACTATTGCAGAATTCATACAAAGTTGTATGACTTGCCAACAAGTAAAGGCTGAACACCAACGACCATCCGGCCTATTAAAGCCGCTTGATATACCTCAATGGAAGTGGGAGGAGATATCCATGGACTTCGTGGTAGCATTACCAAAAACCCGAAAGGGAAATCACTCAATTTGGGTAATCGTGGATAGACTCACGAAATCGGCTCATTTTCTCCCTATGAAGATGACTGACAATATGGATCGGCTAGCACAGATCTATATAGATGAGATTGTAAGACTACATGGAGTTCCTACCGGTATTGTATGTGACCGCGACCCGAGGTTCACGTCAAAATTTTGGAATAGTCTACAAGCTGCTATGGGTACCAAGTTGAAGTTCAGTACCGCTTACCATCCACGGGCGATGGACGATGCCGAAAGAACTATTCGAGACTTTGGAAGACATGTTGCGAGCATGTGTCATAGATTTTGGAATTAATTGGGAGAAACATTTGCCCTTAGTGGAATTTGCATATAATAATAGCTATCAAGCAAGCATAGGAATGGCACCCTTTGAAGCATTATATGGAAGGAAGTATAGATCACCACTGCACTGGGATGAGGTTGGTGAGAAAAGTATATTGGGACCCGAGATCGTAGAAAGAACCGTGGGAGTCATTGCAAAGATTCGAGAGAGAATCAAGATTGCTCAAGATAGACAAAAGTCATATACTGATTTGAAGAGGAAGGATATAGAGTTTGAGAAGGGTGACAAAGTGTTCCTCAAATTATCACCTATGAAAGGAGTAGTGCGAATTGGGAAGAGGGGAAAGCTTAGGCCTTGATACATTGGACCGTTTGAGATACTTAAAAGAATTGGAGAAGTGTCATACGAGTTGGCATTACCGCCCAGTTTGACGTCCATTTATAATGTTTTCCATGTGGCGAACTTGAGGAAGTATGTGCATGACCCAAAGAATTGGAGTTGAACAAAGATTTGTCATATGAAGAGACGCCAAATGCCATCTTAGACCGAAAGGTTATCCGACTTAGGAACAAAGAAGTGCCATTAATTAAAGTTCTTTGGAGTAGACATGATGCAAGTGAGGCGACATGGGAAATAGAAAAGGACATGGAACTAAGATATCCGAACTTTATAGGCAAAGGTAATTAATTTTCGAGGACGAAAATTTTATAAGTAGGGGAGATTGTAACACCCCGAAATTTTCTAAATAATAATAATAATAATAACAACTATAAAATAAAAATTTTCATTTGCATCTCATGCATGATATCTTGTGGTAAGTCCTATAAGTCGCGCCTTAGAAATTTAAATGAAAAAAATTAAAGCATTTATCTTATTTGTCTTTAAATCATTTTTGTGATGTAAATGTATTTTGAACTTTGAATGTGTTTATCTATATCATATTATGATTATATTGTATATTTATTTATTTAGAAATAATGTTAGAATTATTAGGCAAGAATAATATTTATTTTGGATTTCCTAAACCTACTAGGATTCATAAAAGGATAGAATATTTATTAGGGGATTAAGTTATTAGGAGATAATTTAAAATTATATTTTATGAATAAAATAGACCTTTTATTTGTGATATACATGTTTTAGGAAAGAAATCTAGTTTTAGTTATCCTTATCCTAATTTATCTAGGATTGAATCTCTTATATGGTAAGTGATAGAATATATTCTATATAAAATAGATATGGACGAAAATAAATATGGATAAAATATATTTGATATCATATTTTATTAGGGATGGTTGGATAATGATTTTTAGGCTTATAAATACCCCTTAGTCGCTCATAATATAAACTTTTCGAAAATCTGTCAGCATACCTGCGAATTGTTTCAAGAATTATTTACGTACCTTCCCGGTAACATATCGTGGTGAAATTTTATAAGGAGGTTCCTAGGTATGTCTTTTATATCTCTGTAAATTTTCGTGGTTTTTGGACAAGTTGTTATATTTTTAATGAATTTCCACATTTATACTGCCGAAAACTAATGTTTTCTGGATAGAGATTAGTAAAACATTTATATCTCTTTGCACAAATATGGTATTGATTTGATTATTTTTCCTAAATACTCTATACACATAGGAGTTTCTCAAAATATTTATTTTGTATTTTTAACATGCTTGTACGAAAGCAGTTTATTACAAACCTTCCATGGTTAAGCAAAGAATTTCATGCGGTGAAGCAGTTTTGAGTGAAAATTGATTTGTATATTATGAATACATCACTTATCTATATGGTTTTAAATTTTGATATGATATGTCTATGTATGTCTCCTAGATGTGTGTTAAATCTTAGAATTTTTAGAGTATTTTTAGTCCCTGAAACGTATAGATGAATGACAATAGGTCAGAAACCGATTATGTTAGCACAGTAGATATTGTTTTGGTTATAACTTTTAGAGGACATATTATTTTAGTATGAAACAAATTTTGATATGTTTTAGACTCATTAAGGAATATGTATGCAGAAAATTTGAATTTATAGAATTTATTCATGTTCTGTGGAATTTTTCTAAAATATGTATTCTGCACGAGTTAAGATAGAACATAGAAACCTAGTTTTTAGATATGATATGTTGTAACCTAATAACTATAGGTGTCGATATACTTATTTGCATTCCATGTACAAAAAGATTAATTGTTTCAAAGCATGAAAATCATATGTACGTGATTAAGAATTTCATAAATAATTAAGTCAAGCTTTATTATAGGACAGGCGCGCAAGGCTTAATCACTTGATATACATCTTTCATTCACTCAAAAAGGTTAAGGTGGGGTTTGTTTTTCATTATCCTTATTATACACTATACTGGTTTTTCTCATGCGTTATTCAAGATGCAGGCGGGCCTTCGGGCAATTCATAGCGAAATGACCTTCGGGTGTATCACAACAGATAACCTTCGGGTTAGCCTTCGGGCAATTCATAGCGGGAATGACCTTCGGGTGTATCACTACGATAACCTTCGGGTTAGCCTTCGGGCAATTCATAGCGGAATGACCTTCGGGTGTATCACAACAAGTATAACCTTCGGGTTAGCCTTCGGGCTAGCATGTCTAATTTCTCATGTTAAATCCTTTATAGTTTATAGTTTGGATAATGGTTAACCCCACTCGAGTAGTCGTACTCACCCCTTAATATTTTCACATTTTCGCATCATGGACCGGCGAGATGCTTGAAGTGGCGGATGGTGATGGTCATACACGTAAAAGGAATTATGAAACTTTCACGTTATTAATTTAGTTTTATCTTGAACTATGCAATTATTTTTATTTAATTCCGCGAACTAATAGGTGAAGATATTTTTTTTGATTTAAGATTTCCGCTATTTTGAAATGCATTAAAACCTTATTATTTTTATAAATCTATTATTTTTGAAAATTAAATTGAGAAAATTAAATGTTATGCACGAGGTGACGTCCCCTTAAAAGTTATGAAAATTGGGGCGTTACAGTTGGTATCGAGAGCGAGTCTACTTTCCCGTAGACTTGTTACATGTTATGCGGGAAATTGACCATCATCACTCGCCACAAGATCGTGCCGACGAGGTAAGAAAGATTTTTCTAAGTTAATTGTGAAGCATAGTATTGAAAGCATGTTTTTCTAGAATGACATGAGCATGATTTTTAAGCATGTAAACTATGTAAAATATTTAAAGTCCTCGAAGATGTTGCCTTAAGAATATGAACCTATAGGGCTTATATAGTTGAATTTTTTATGAGCAATAGGAAGATGCCTCCGAATAGAAACCCATAAAGTAGTGGAGGGATAAGAGATAACCCTCTAGAGAACCTTAACAATCTACAGGCTTGGAGGCTATGAGGTAAATGTTCTCGCAATGCCAAGGAGGAGATTCAACTATAGTTAGCAAACCTTATTACCTCAGAAAATATTTTAGTACTTAATCAATTAGTTGTAGTTCTTTTTGATTCCGGAGCGTCGGATTCCTTCATATTGAAAAGATTTTACGATAAGTAGCCGAAAAGTGCGAAGAGGAGAGTGCAGTATGCAAGGTTGGGTTTCCTGTTGGCAAGGCAAAGGAAATAAATCGTCGAGTAAAAGGAGCAACACTGAAGATCGATGGCGAGATCTTGAAAGCAGATTTGTACATCCTGGAGATGAAGGGCTTCGACGTCATATTGGGATTGGATTGGCTCAGTAAGCACGATGCAGTTATCAGATGCAAGGATCGTGAAGTCGTTTTCCCAACACTAGACGGAAATCAATTTTCTTTTTACGGTAGTAGAAGAAAGAGAGGATCTCATATCATAACTGCGATGAAGGCCACTAAGATGATGAGGAAGAAGGATTGTCAAGCATATTTGGTGAATATTACAAGCACAAAGACGGAGGAAATAACCATAAATGATATCCCGGTGGTGAGGGAATTTCCTGATGTGTTCCCTGAGGAACTAAGTGGTCTTCCCCGGATAGGCAAGTGGAATTCAACATCGACGTAATGCCCGGAGCAACCCCTATCTCGAAAGCGCCATACGTGAATGGCACCAATGGAGTTACAAGAACTTAAGATACAACTACAAGAGTTGCTAGACAAGGGACATATTCGTCCAAGTGTATCACCGTGGGGAGCGCCTGTGCTTTTCGTCAAGAAGAAAGATGGAACTATGTGTATGTGCATAGATTACCGTGAGCTCAACAAGTTGACAATCAAGAACAAATACCCGTTGCCAAGAATTGAAGACCTCTTTGATCAACTAAAAGGCGCGGGAATCTTCTCAAAGATTGACTTAAGGTCCGGATATCATCAGCTGAAGATTAAGGAGAGTGATGTGCCGAAGACAGCTTTTCGAACAAGATACGGTCACTATGAGTTTACTGTGATGCCTTTTGGACTGTCTAATGCACCTGCAGTTTTCATGGATTTGATGTGTAGAGTATTTCATCAATATTTGGATCAATTCGTAATTATCTTCATCGACGATATCTTGGTGTACTCAAAAGATCGGAGCCAACATGAAGAGCATCTCAAGATAGTGTTGGAGACTTTAAGAAATGAGAAGCTATACGCCAAGTTCAAGAAATGTGAGTTTTGGCTTAGTCAAGTAGTATTCCTTGGTCACGTAGTGACCGCACAAGGGATAGAAGTGGATCCAGCAAAAATCGAAGTGGTTAGTAACTGGAAGGCACCGAAGAATGCAAGCGAAATTCGAAGTTTCTTAGGATTAGCGGGATATTACCGACGGTTTATTGAAGGATTCTAAAAGATAGCAAGGCCACTCACTCAATTAACCAGAAAAGGGATCAAGTTTGAGTGGAATGAAGAGTGTGAGAGGAGTTTCCAAGAATTGAAAGGGAAGTTAACTACAGCACCCGTACTCACTATTCCTGACGGAACTGAAGGGTATGTAATCTATTGCGATGCCTCAAAACAAGAACTTGGATGTGTTTTGATGCAACATGGGAAAGTCATAGCTTATGCTTCAAGACAACTGAAGACTCATGAACTAAATTACCCTACACATGACCTAGAATTGGCAGCAGTGGTCCATGCCTTGAAGATTTGGAGACATTACCTATATGGAGGCAAGTGCGAGATATATTCTGATCACAAGATTCTCAAGTATCTATTCACACAAAAGGAATTGAACATGAGACAAAGAAGGTGGCTCGAACTAGTGAAAGATTACGACTGCACAATTCATTATCATCCAGGAAAAGCAAACGTCGTAGCTGATGCTCTGAGCAGGAAAGGAAGTTTGACCGCCCTATATACTTCCCGAATGATTGAAGAGTTTGCAAAAATGGAAATTGAAGTTGTACCGTCGTCAGAAGACACTACTACTAAGTTGGCAGCTAAGAAGATCCAACCTTTGCTAAGGGACCAAATTCGGGAAGCACAAAAGAGAGATATATTTTTGTGCAAGATAAGAGATCAAGTTCTGGAAGGGCAGAATAAAGGGTTTGAGATTGCAGCAGACGGGACGCTGATGTTCGAGAGAAGGATATGTGTACCAAAAGGAAGTGGAATGATGAGGGAGATTTTAGAGGAGGCACACAACACACCATACATTGTCCATCCTGGAGGGACAAAGATGTATCATGATTTGAAGAGACATTTTTGGTGGAGGAATATGAAGAGGACTATTGCAGAATTCATACAAAGTTGTATGACTTGCCAACAAGTAAAGGCCGAACACCAACGACCATCCGGCCTATTAAAGCCGCTTGATATACCTCAATGGAAGTGGGAGGAGATATCCATGGACTTCGTGGTAGCATTACCAAAAACCCGAAAGGGAAATCACTCAATTTGGGTAATCGTGGATAGACTCACGAAATCGGCTCATTTTCTCCCTATGAAGATGACTGACAATATGGATCGGCTAGCACAGATCTATATAGATGAGATTGTAAGACTACATGGAGTTCCTACCGGTATTGTATGTGACCGCGACCCGAGGTTCACGTCAAAATTTTGGAATAGTCTACAAGCCGCTATGGGTACCAAGTTGAAGTTCGATGCCGCTTACCATCCACGGATCGATGGACGATGCGAAAGAACTATTCAGACTTTGGAAGACATGTTGCGAGCATGTGTCATGGATTTTGGAATTAATTGGGAGAAACATTTGCCCTTAGTGGAATTTGCATATAATAATAGCTATCAAGCAAGCATAGGAATGGCACCCTTTGAAGCATTATATGGAAGGAAGTATAGATCACCACTGCACTGGGATGAGGTTGGTGAGAAAAGTATATTGGGACCCGAGATCGTAGAAAGAACCGTGGGAGTCATTGCAAAGATTCGAGAGAGAATCAAGATTGCTCAAGATAGACAAAAGTCATATACTGATTTGAAGAGGAAGGATATAGAGTTTGAGAAGGGTGACAAAGTGTTCCTCAAATTATCACCTATGAAAGGAGTAGTGCGAATTGGGAAGAGGGGAAAGCTTAGGCCTTGATACATTGGACCGTTTGAGATACTTAAAAGAATTGGAGAAGTGTCATACGAGTTGGCATTACCGCCCAGTTTGACGTCCATTTATAATGTTTTCCATGTGGCGAACTTGAGGAAGTATGTGCATGACCCAAAGAATTGGAGTTGAACAAAGATTTGTCATATGAAGAGACGCCAAATGCCATCTTAGACCGAAAGGTTATCCGACTTAGGAACAAAGAAGTGCCATTAATTAAAGTTCTTTGGAGTAGACATGATGCAAGTGAGGCGACATGGGAAATAGAAAAGGACATGGAACTAAGATATCCGAACTTTATAGGCAAAGGTAATTAATTTTCGAGGACGAAAATTTTATAAGTAGGGGAGATTGTAACACCCCGAAATTTTCTAAATAATAATAATAATAATAACAACTATAAAATAAAAATTTTCATTTGCATCTCATGCATGATATCTTGTGGTAAGTCCTATAAGTCGCGCCTTAGAAATTTAAATGAAAAAAATTAAAGCATTTATCTTATTTGTCTTTAAATCATTTTTGTGATGTAAATGTATTTTGAACTTTGAATGTGTTTATCTATATCATATTATGATTATATTGTATATTTATTTATTTAGAAATAATGTTAGAATTATTAGGCAAGAATAATATTTATTTTGGATTTCCTAAACCTACTAGGATTCATAAAAGGATAGAATATTTATTAGGGGATTAAGTTATTAGGAGATAATTTAAAATTATATTTTATGAATAAAATAGACCTTTTATTTGTGATATACATGTTTTAGGAAAGAAATCTAGTTTTAGTTATCCTTATCCTAATTTATCTAGGATTGAATCTCTTATATGGTAAGTGATAGAATATATTCTATATAAAATAGATATGGACGAAAATAAATATGGATAAAATATATTTGATATCATATTTTATTAGGGATGGTTGGATAATGATTTTTAGGCTTATAAATACCCCTTAGTCGCTCATAATATAAACTTTTCGAAAATCTGTCAGCATACCTGCGAATTGTTTCAAGAATTATTTACGTACCTTCCCGGTAACATATCGTGGTGAAATTTTAGAAGGAGGTTCCTAGGTATGTCTTTTATATCTCTGTAAATTTTCGTGGTTTTTGGACAAGTTGTTATATTTTTAATGAATTTCCACATTTATACTGCCGAAAACTAATGTTTTCTGGATAGAGATTAGTAAAACATTTATATCTCTTTGCACAAATATGGTATTGATTTGATTCTTTTTCCTAAATACTCTATACACATAGGAGTTTCTCAAAATATTTATTTTGTATTTTTAACATGCTTGTACGAAAGCAGTTTATTACAAACCTTCCATGGTTAAGCAAAGAATTTCATGCGGTGAAGCAGTTTTGAGTGAAAATTGATTTGTATATTATGAATACATCACTTATCTATATGGTTTTAAATTTTGATATGATATGTCTATGTATGTCTCCTAGATGTGTGTTAAATCTTAGAATTTTTAGAGTATTTTTAGTCCCTGAAACGTATAGATGAATGACAATAGGTCAGAAACCGATTATGTTAGCACAGTAGATATTGTTTTGGTTATAACTTTTAGAGGACATATTATTTTAGTATGAAACAAATTTTGATATGTTTTAGACTCATTAAGGAATATGTATGCAGAAAATTTGAATTTATAGAATTTATTCATGTTCTGTGGAATTTTTCTAAAATATGTATTCTGCACGAGTTAAGATAGAACATAGAAACCTAGTTTTCAGATATGATATGTTGTAACCTAATAACTATAGGTGTCGATATACTTATTTGCATTCCATGTACAAAAAGATTAATTGTTTCAAAGCATGAAAATCATATGTACGTGATTAAGAATTTCATAAATAATTAAGTCAAGCTTTATTATAGGACAGGCGCGCAAGGCTTAATCACTTGATATACATCTTTCATTCACTCAAAAAGGTTAAGGTGGGGTTTGTTTTTCATTATCCTTATTATACACTATACTGTTTTTCTCATGCGTTATTCAGTACACGCAGGCCTTCGGGCAATTCATAGCAGAATGACCTTCGGGTGTATCACAACAGTATAACCTTCGGGTTAGCCTTCGGGCAATTCATAGCAGAATGACCTTCGGGTGTATCACTACAGTATAACCTTCGGGTTAGCCTTCGGGCAATTCATAGCAGAATGACCTTCGGGTGTATCACAACAGTATAACCTTCGGGTTAGCCTTCGGGCTAGCATGTCTAATTTCTCATGTTAAATCCTTTATAGTTTATAGTTTGGATAATGGTTAACCCCACTGAGTAGTCGTACTCACCCCTTAATATTTTCACATTTTCAGATCATGGACCGGCAGATGCTTGAAGTGGCGGATGGTGATGGTCATACACAGAAAAGGAATTATGAAACTTTCACGTTATTAATTTAGTTTTATCTTGAACTATGCAATTATTTTTATTTAATTCCGCGAACTAATAGGTGAAGATATTTTTTTTTGATTTAAGATTTCCGCTATTTTGAAATGCATTAAAACCTTATTATTTTTATAAATCTATTATTTTTGAAAATTAAATTGAGAAAATTAAATGTTATGCACGAGGTGACGTCCCCTTAAAAGTTATGAAAATTGGGGCGTTACAATGCTGCCGCAATACAGAGCCTTGGCTTACATTGTCACTCAGCTGTTGACAAGCCAAGCTGGCTCATTTGATCAGGTCTCCCGACCTAAGATTCAATTAATGATGGCGATATACGATGGCGCTAAGATCAACTGGACAGATTTCTTCATCCGAGAATTCATGATCCAAGCGGCCAAGTTTGACAAGTCAACACGCATCCTGAGCGCGAAGGGGAAATTACTGTATGGGCTGAAGCTCTCAGTAATGATTGAAGACCACTGTGGTTCAGATCAAGTCACCTTTGATGATAAAGAGCTTCAGGGGCTGAATTCCTCTATGTCCCAATCAGCCGCCCCTAATGTCTCTGCCATTGTCACTCAAGCACTGGCTCAGCAGCGAGACGAAATTTGATGATCGGCTCGGGATCTTCCAGGGAAGGACAAGCTCGGCTTCTTGCACGCTTCAAGGCATCTTTGTCTACTCATTCCGAGTCCTTCGGCGAACAAGCCCGAAGCCACGTAAATCAAACTTGAAAACATTCAGTTGGTCGTGGAAGATAAGATCTCCGAAAGGTCGAAAGAGTTCAAGGAAGCGGTGACGACCTCTCACACCGGCGGTACAAGGTAGATCTTGCAACCGAGAGGAACGAGCCGCATGAGGCTCGACTAAGATCAATGGTCGTCTTGATGATCCGTCAACCTCTTACAAAAGTCCGGAAAGGTCGGTACTAATCCCTACCCCGGCTGTTATTGATGATGCCAAAAAGGGGGAAGAAAAGATAAAGGATACTGAAGCAGCAAAGAAGAGTACTGAGAAGCTGACCCCCACCAAAACTACAAAAACCAAGGGTACAGCAACTCAGAAGAAGACTCAGACTCAGACTGAAATGGGTGAGGCCCAGGGTGTCCCAGCTGCGAGCACAGCTAAGACCGGCCCAAGTGGCTCAGGAACCCAAGCTGCTCATGCGACTCAGACTCCCACTGATATCATTAAGGAAGTCGCAGAGTATGCTGAGGAGGCTGCTGAAGATTCAGATGAAGAGGAAACACCTCTCCCTCCACCTGTTCAGGGTAAAGGCAAAAAGGTACTGAAACTCCCAACCCCTCCAGCAAAGAAAACGAAACGATACATCTCAGCTGAGGAGGAGGCTCGGATTGCCGGCGATGAAAAGCCGGCAAGGGAGATTCGTGGGGGCGTAAGCCGCAAACAAGCCTAAGCCTAAGCCTGTGAAAGGAAAAACTAAAGCTCCAAGCAGAGGAGGAAGAAAGCCTGCCATGCTACCTCCAAGGAAGCTCAGGATCGAAGATGATGATGACAGGGAAAAGGAGAAGGAGCGAGCAGGCGAGTGCGAGAAGCGTGGGTACATCGAAAGAAAAATCAAGTACCCCTGCCGAGTCGAAGATGCCTACCCGAAACCTAAAGAGCTAGATGATGAGACGAAGCCATATTTGCCCAGATGGACAGATATTTATATAGAGGCGAAGAGGCGAGACAGATCGAGGCTACGAGAAATAGAATCCATTTAGCCGGTCCGGGAAGCTCTGAGGAGCCGTGCGAGGAAGAAGCCAGGCACATAACCCCCGCTAAAGCTGACATTCCCTATCGTTACAGGAAGTTCAGAAAGAAGGCCACCGATCCGAAATCTCACGAGATGGCCGAGAACAGGAGTGGATGCCGGCTCAGTTCACTCAGAGATGGGAAAATTCGAAGATTGAGTTCATCAAACGCTATTATTTCTGGAGATTCTGGCCGAACAAGTCTAGAGCTGAAGCTTATGCTGAATGGATGATGCTTACTGAAGCGGATCTCTACATCCACTTGTATAAAGCCATTTCAGAAGGGAAAGAGATTCAGATTCCCGGACCCAGAATCATTCCACCTCCAAGAAGAATGGATGACTCAATTCATGTTGCGACTATTGAAGCTGAAGTGAAGGACGCTGCTGATCAAAGATTCTTACAAGATGATAACCCAGCTGACTTCGCGGAATACTTGAAACTGAGAAAGACCACGTACCGGATGTATGGTGTGCCACTGCCTGAGACACAATCGCAAGGATTCATGGACCGGATTCAGCAGTTTAGGCGCCCATAGTCTTAGTATTCTCTCTTCATAGTCTAGCAAGATTTGTAATGTACTAAACTGAATCACTCTTATATATACAAATCTTCTTTTGGCTCTGACAACAACTTGTTGTCTAAATAGCCGTGTTTGTCTTATGTTTTAACACTTAGGATCACTAAAGTGATTACTGACACACACTCATTTCTACCTTTATTACTTGTCAGTTTATTGCTTTGATAGATTCTGCTAGTCTAGTTTCTATGTAATGGGGGAAATTATTTTTGCCCTGTTTCTCAGTAGTCTAGAACTGATGGAACATCTCCACTGATCTTACTTGTAAAATTGTAAGGAGATTTGTTTCGTCTCGTTTAGTGTTAGCATAGATGATAGGTTTTGGCATCATCAAATAGGGGGAAATTGTTGGGTGATGATTCTATCCTCAAGCCTTTGTTTCACTCGATGGGAAATGATTCTGTCTTCTATCTTGAACCAAGCTCGGAGCTTATGTGCTCGAACTGTTGAGAAGATTTGAAGATCCCAAAACCCTATCCGATTGGTGAACCATTCTCGTTGTATATGTTGTTTGTCTCCGAGGTTTCGGACTCGGTAGACACTCTGCTCCGGTCAAGGCGCTCGGTAGCTTATCCGCCTCGGCACCGGTGTAGAAGACTCAGTGATCTTGGACTCGGCGGGAGCAAAGATATCGAGAGAGTCGGTTGAACCGAACTCGGCGGGGGTAGTTCACCTGGACTCGTAGCTGATCTTCGATAGACTTATCTCAGCTGTCTATCTATCGAATACAAGGTCGACTCAAAGATCGGCGGATAGTCTTCGAAGCTGTCGGAATCTTTTGAAAGACAATCAACATTGTCATATACGAGGATGAGAGAAGTCAGCTTCAGTTTGTCTCGAAGTTTGTGCTGTCTCAACCACTCTATCCACCTCGACAAATGACAAGCATACACGTGTCATCCTACCTACTAAAGCTGCAAGTCAACACTTTTCGGAAAAGGAGGAAAATGCACTGTTACCTATGCCAAAAGAGCCGTTTGCTACCAAAAAGAGAGAGAAAGAAGAAGATCATCTCCAACGGATCTTTCTCAATCTCTTCTCTATAAATAGAGGGATCATTCAAGATTTGAAGCACACACAAAAAACCTAATGCGATAACAAGAAACGAACAGAGCATTCAAACGAGCGTATTCAAAAGCCTAAGTCTTCCGCAAGAATCGAAAGAGTTATCTCCGGCGAAAGACTACCTCTAAGCTCATAAGGGAACCAAGCTGAACCGACAATAAAGCATCTAGTATCCAAGCGACGTGACACGAACTTATAGCTAAACCTCAGTTGTTCGTCGCTCTAGAAGCTACATTCTTGTTCCCATCCCTCTAACCCTAAGCTCAACCGATATATCCATAGCTTAGACGAAGGAGTTCACTTTTGAACCCAATCCTTATTGTATAAGGACTCCTTCACTGTTGGAGAAGTTTGTCAAACACTTTAAGTTTGATAGAAGTGTAAACTGGGACTTGCTCAGTATAATCCCCAAGCCACGGCTTTGTCCTGTGCACAAGCTGACTGAGACTAACTCAGTATAATAAATAGCCTCCTGATCTATCGGGACAGTGGACGTAGGATTGTTGATATCCGAACCACTTTAAAAATCTCTGTGTCGTTTACTTACGTTCTTTTACTGTTACATTGATTTTACTGTGCATACTGAACATCTTATTTAAAATCAATTAACTGTCTCAGTATACTGAACTTCTTATCTACTGAACTGAGACTTAAAACGTTTTCTCATAAAAACTGATTTGGGCCTACACTATTCCGCGCACTGAACTCTTGCTGATCGATACTGAATTCTGACCTAGTTAGTTAGCAGATCTCAGCCGAGTCAGACTTTTAGCCTTTAACACGATTCGGAAACGGTTATGCAGTCTCGTTGAATCATTTCGGATGCGGCATCTTCCTGAATAGGACTGTTCGTGTTCGAAGTTGAGAAATTTGGATTCAGGTGTATTCACCCCCCCTCTACACCTGAACTCACTCTCGGGACCAACACCTGTAATTTGGCAATTGATTTTGGTATCATTGTTAGAAAGTGTGTTACACTCGCCGTCGGATATATTTCCGACTACTTGCAAAATTCGATTGAAATCGATATGGGCCTGTAATTTTGAAACACTTTCAATTTTGGTCTTATAATGTATCATGTATTCCTATAACTTTAAAATCACTTGTTTTTTTCCCTACATCTATAGGTTATAAATAAATATGTTTTCCAGAGTGTTTACATTTTTTTGTTTTCAACTTTAACATATCGTACTCATAACTGTACAAATTATGGAGATTTATATCGATTGTTGTGAATGTCTTGAAACTAAAACTTGTTGTGACGTCCCGGACGCAGCAACGTCAGGGTTGCGTCCCAACTGAACTTGCGTCGGGGTCGCATTCCGCTTGAACTCTTCTGAAACTATTCTCTTAGAGTAAGTCCAACGGGCCCGTTAAATTGGAGTTTAACTGAACTTTAGCGTGACATAATCCTTCAAGTGTGGCCGCCAAATCCTGGTAGTTGAGTGTTCTTGCAACTCCACACTCCACCACTACCGTGTAACTGTTCACACGGTAGTGAGATTTATTTTTTTCCTTTTGTTTTAATTATTATTTTCTTTTTTAAAGTAATCACACATTTTAAATTATTTTAAGAATATTAAATATTAGTACACTAAAATAAAAATATACATAAAATATAAGATAAATTACAATAACTTAAAATCATAATAATATTAAAAAATTACCAATATAAAAATACATTAATACTAAATTATGAAATCAATTTCCATTTATAATTTTTAATCATTTATGATTATTTGTGGCAAAAATGTTACAATATTAGTTTTTATGAGCCCAAAAATGAATATATTTGAATATAATGTAATATTAGATAATTAAAAATGTATTAATTTAATCATAAAATTATCAAAATAGAATATTTTATGTAGAGTTAAATTTAGTATTTATAGTTGGAGATGAATTCGAAAAAAATCTACATTTTACTCTACAATGAAGTAGAGAACACTCTAAACTAAAGTTTTCTTTTGGAGATGTTCTTACTTGTGCAAGTTAGTGCAATTGAGTATAATTTGTACAATTATGAATACGTATATGTTAAAGTCAATAACAACGAAAAGTAAAAATCTAAAAACATATTTATTTATTAACCTATTGAGATTGAGGGATAAAAACAAGTGATTTAAAATTATAGGACAAAAAATGAATACATGACATATTATATGACTAAAATTGAATATGTACAAAATTACAAGACCAAAATTGATCATTTTGTCAAATTATAGGATCAAAATCGATTAATTCAAATTTTACAGGTAGTCGAAAATATGTCCGATGGCGAGTATAACACACTCGCCACCAGTGGGACCAGTATTGATAGTTTTACCAAGTTACATGACCAAAATCGGAAGAAATCACAATAATGGACCAAAAACGAAAAGCGAACACATCATGGTACAAAAACAATTTTTTTCTCATAATTTTTAGATAACATGTTAATGGATCGTTTTATTAAATCACATACACATACTTAATCAAAGGCATTTGACGGATCCAAAATTACAATATAACCTCATATTTTCTATACATATAATATGTGGATTAACATTAATCAAAGGAAATTTTTGGACTTAGACGGACCATTACAGCTTGCTTCGTTAATGGATCAAATTCAATTATTCCTTTAACGAATGCAGACAAGGACCTAATTTCGTGCAGTCAAGAGACCATCCTCTTAAGCAGGTCCCCCTTGATGGCAACAAGAACCTAGACTAATTAGTAATGGATCAAGCCAATTCATTGTACTAAGAGCTTGGGCCTTGGTCTCTTGTACACAGAAAAGCCCAATAATCATACGCGGTTAGTAGGATCCATTTTATGTGGTCGGGATCCGTTTATCTAGACCCGACCAACGCTGGTTCCCGTTCGGAATCGGGCCCGTGAACCGTCGATTGACGGGCCGGTTCCGATTCAAGATTTTCGAACTGCGAAAACCGCCGATTCCGAATCGGCAGTTCAAGATTAATTTTTTAATTTTTTTATACGTATTTATATTAAATAAATAATATTTTATAAGTTAAAAAATAAAAAATAGTGATAAATGATTAAATTAGGTGTAGTCGTGTAGATTTAATATAATTAAGATGATTTTTTTTCATAATTTTTTTTCATTTTTTATGATTTTCTTCTTAAAAAATAAAATAAAAATAAATTAAACTAAATATCCGAACCGACTGCTTAATCTGGAACCGGATCGGAACTGGAACCGTAGGTTGCTGTTCGAAACCGGAATCGGGAACCGTCCCTCGGCGTGCCGGTTTTGATTCCAAATTTTCGAACCGAAACTGTGCCGGAATCAGAACCGATCGGGTCTACGTTTATGTGTATATTTTTCATAGCTAAATAAAAAAAATACTAGTATTTTAAATGAAAAAAAATAAAAAAATAGAAAGTTTTTTAGTTGATCAAGATTGAAAGTTGAATGCATAAAGAAATTAAAAGTTGGATTCGCCTGGAACATCTTGCCTTTACCTTTTCTCTTTCCTAATGTTTACGGAGTACTAACTAATCTTCTTTGTCTCCGACAGTCAGGTACGTTAGTTTGTTTCTTATTCTTTTTCCTTCCATTGCTCTTTTCTCCTTTTTCTTTTTGCTATTGTTTTTCTTTGTTCGTTGTTTAACGAATGACATTCTTGCCCAAATATATAAATTTACATCACATTTCTCATTTTAATTTTAATATTAGAAATTGATAACAAAATTTTATATGTTATCCCTTATTTAATGTGCTGAAAATTAATATGTAGTATCAATGGTAACAAGACTATGATTGAGACATCTCAAATTTCGAGAATAATATCATAAACTGATGATGAATAAAACAAAAGGGTTGGCTTATATTACACAAACCTCATAATTATCCCCTTTCCAAAACCAGCTCCAACTAAATGCATTCTAACCTAAATTTGCAAGCTTTAATTTAATAAGAACATGGTGGGGGACCGAACATTGCCGTCGGACAGCCTGCAAATGACCGTTTTCTCTCTCTTCTTCTCTCAAGAAATATCGAAAACTCCCAATGTCACAATTATTATTTTCTAGACAAAACTAATAATTTCCATCGAGACCACATTTTAAAAATACAAGGCTCTAAATAAAGAAAGATTTTGGCCGAAAACATTGTCATGGGTGAATGGAGAAGCCACCACCCCTCCAAAAAAAGCTCCTCTGTTTCTCTCTCATCTACCTCCTCTCCGCCGTCTACCTCTATCTCTCCTCCCCCAAATGCATTTTCCAGCCCCCCTCTGCCTCCCCAGGCCACCCCCATCTCTTCTCTTACCCTCCATCTTATGGCCAACACAAGCATGCAATCCCCACCACTCGCTCTGCTTGCAATTCCCCTGTTTTCTTTTCAGGTATGCATTCTTGATTACTATACGTTGACTCTTGATTGGATTTTGGGTCCTTTTCGTTATGGGTTTCTCGGGTACGTGTCAGATTACGAGGTGGTTCTGAAGAAATTTCAGCGAGTTTCGGAGAATCCGAGGATTTTAGGTACGAGGTATATGCAGGGGATTGCTGATAGTTTTGGTGGGAATCTAAGTTTGGAGAAGAGATTGTCTCATTTCGACCAATCCCATGACAAGAATGAAATCCCATGTGGTTTCTTTAAACCATTTCCAATCTCTACCTCCGGTCAGATTAATTTCATCTCAGCAAGTTCTTGCACTCATGTATAATCAAGAAACACATCATTCTAACAAAAAAAATCATTTTCAGATCAAATGGAGATGGAGAAATGTAATGGAGTAGTAGTAATGACAGCCATATTCAACGATCACGATAAAATCCGACAGCCAAAGAATCTCGGACCGAAAACCTCGGATCATGTGTGTTTCTTCATGTTTGTGGAGAATGCTACAATGAAGAGTTTGCGTACGCACAAACTGATCTCAGGAGGGTCCAAGCTTGGCGTGTGGAGAGTCGTTAGGGTTCGGAGCGAGGAGTTGTACGAAAGCCCTGCAATGAGCGCGGTGATACCGAAGCACTTGCCTCATCGCCTATTCCCCAACTCCAAGTATAGCGTTTGGGTGGACGCCAAGCTCCAGTTGGTGTACGATCCGCTGCTTCTTATCGACTCGCTCGTGGTCAAACCCGACGTGGACATGGCCTTGTCGAGGCACCCGCATTTCGTTCACACGATGGAGGAGGCGGTGGCCACGGCTAGGTGGAAGAAGTGGTGGAGTGTGGATGGTTTGAGGGTGCAGATGGAGACTTACTGTGAGAATGGGTTGCAGCCTTGGAACTCAAACAAGACTTATCCTACAGGTACATATGTATTTTCTAACATTTTTTTATTTTACTTTGATTAATGAGGGGAGATTGATTGATTTTCGGACATGTTGTTTCTTGGTGTCTTGCTTGAGGTTGAATTTGACATGACATCTGTGTTTGTTTCGTGATATGTTTGCCTCAATTTCTGCAAATTAAAGGTACTAGGTAGTTACTGCAGAAGGGAGATGACAGGATAAAGAAATAAAAAATTGACCCCACAAAAGTTTCAAGAACCCATTTTGTAGTGGGATGAATGTGGTGTAAATAATACGTCTGTTGTCTCTTATGATCAGATGGATCTAGAATTTATGAGTCAAGGAGGCGAAATTTAAATTTAGTAATTTTAGGAGTACTACATTTTACAGAATTTTAAGAATACCGTGACCTCTACGCACACCTCATATCTACTTACATGATTTTATTCTAATGAGATTTGATATATGTTTGTGTATGTATGTTATATGACAGTAATATATACTCGCTCTGTCCTATAGAATGGGGGTACGAAAATTAAGAAACTTATAGTGTATATTGTTTGACTTTTAGCTTGTTAATTTTAGGTCACACATTCTTTACTTTTTTTATAAACAAGACACTTTCTATGGGACGACTTAAAAAGGAAATCAAGACCTTTTTTATGGGACGGAAGGAGTATATAATTTGTAACTAAGACGAACTTGGTGTGTGTTTTAAGAAACTTTGAGTGATGTAGTAGAATACTGTTTTGAATGAATGAGTTGTACTACGTTAGTTAAAACCTAATCATGTCAATAATTGCTACTCTAAATGAATTTTCAAGTAAAACAAAACCAATAATTGCTTCTCTTTATTAAATTTGCTGTAGGACCAAACTTTTCAGACTTTTAATATATTCTCATAAATTATATCATGAAAAAATAAAATAGAACATATCGGACAGAAGAGTAATTGCCAAGAAAAGGTTCGAGTACTGTTGGGACCATCATGACATATTGTTTGCTTTTTTGCTTCCAGGATCTTCTTCATCCCTAATCCATACATCTTTGCAAGATTCGCCCTAATCACAAAAAAATAAAAAATAGACAAATTTATATTTTCTTTGAATAATTCAATGTAAATGTTTGTGAAGTCGATGCCTTCCCCTTCGAAGACTCCATTCGCTGCGCTACCAATCCTGGGCCCACCCGGGGACTACTCCCCGGGCCCACCCGATTTCCCGGGCCACAACGGGTCGCCCCTTCCCGCAGACGTACGGTCCACGTTCACCGCACCATTGTTAGGATACAAGCAAGGAGCCCTAACTCTCCCCAAAATCATGATTATAGGGAAATGATTGACACTCACTTATATACCACTCCACATTTCTTTGTGAAGTCGATGTGGGATAACCCACATCATAAGAGTAAAAGTATATGTTGATTTTTCGAATGTAGAGGATGATTGATACTATGTTTTATGGACGTGATTAGATGTACCGGATACTGCTCTAATCTTGAGGAAGCACAGTGCAGCCACAAATCAGTTCTCATGTCTCCTGTTTAATGAATTGGAGGCGTTCAACCACAGAGATCAACTGCCGTTTGCATTTGTGAGGGATAAAATGAAACCAAAATTGAAAATGAATATGTTTGAGGTTGAAGCTTTTGAGCAAGTTGCAGTTGAATACCGGCACAACCTCAAACAAGGTGGGCCCGCTTTGGGGCCCAAAGTCGGATGGAACAGCCCGGATTTGTTTGGAAATGAGGGTTTTGGTAAATGTGAAAGGTATTTTTTCAAGATGTTAGGAGGGACTCATTAATTTAATATTATTTTTTATTCGAATCGATCATAAGGAATTCTTAGATATTGTTTGAATTTGAAGGCATATTAAGTTCTGGGATGAATAGTTATAAAATGTATTTTCAATTATTATACGCATGACAAAATGGAGTTTTCGGATGATTTATTTCTAAAATTGCTTAAACTAGGAATGAGATCAGTTGTCTAATTTTTTTTATGTTTAATTTATATTCTAATTTGTGCCACTAATGAAACAATGACATGGTACATACATGACAAAAAGTTGAGTTATTGGAGAACTATTTATGCCCTCCATCTTCAGTCAATAATATTGTTCATATTTCAAATGTTAATCACGAGTTATAGTGGGTTTTTGCAGGTAAAGTTAAACTCGATAATGAGATAAATACATATAGAAAAAAGAACTTAACCAACTTGCTATAAATACGTACTTGTGACGAGATCACACAAGATCTATCGTTTCTATCATGTTTTAACCTCTTATAATTTGTATTTAGGGTTGTTACACAATGAGATCAGATCTGTTGGAATAATTCTACCACTTCTACTAGGAGTAGCCTTATTCCTTCCTTAGTTTTGAATTGCTATCAAAACTAGATAGTTTTGTCTGATTCCATAATCTGTTGTGGAAAATTCTGAAATCGGACAAAACTATCTAGTTTTGATAGCAATTCAACTACTTTTGTATATCATCCATGGATGTTGATAAGATCCATCCATTTAGCAGCACCTTAGGATGACATAGCCTTAATTTATAAGGGCGAGGTTCAAATGAGGAAAGGCTTATGGTGGATACCTAGGCATCCAGAGACGAGGAAGGGCGTAGTAATCGACGAAATGTTTCGGGGAGTTGAAAACAAGCATAGATCCGGAAATTCCTGAATAGGGCAACCTTTCGAACTGTTGCTGAATCCATGGGCAAACAAGAGACAACCTGGCGAACTGAAACAACTTAGTAGCCAGAGGAAAAGAAAGCAAAAGTGATTCCCGTAGTAGCGGCGAGCGAAATGGAGCAGCCTAAACCGTGAAAACGGGGTTGTGGGAGAGTAATACAAGTGTCGTGGACAATGAATCTGGTTTAAATAATATTTTCAAAATGTGCATTAACAAAATAAAAGGCTAGACCATCCCGCTACATGCGGAAGATTTGAACCTTTAATTTCAGTTTATTGGACCATGCACAAACTTACAACACAAGAATATATCAAATTAGTTGAGGGTGTGTTTGTAAGTGTTTAAAGTGCTTTTTAAAGTATTTATCTGGTTTTTACTCTACAATTAAGCGACTAAACCGCTTAAATTTATAAACATCGATCCATTGAGTTGCTTATAGTGCTTAAAACACCATAATTTTTTAGCATACTTTTACTTAAAAATAATTCCAAAAAAATCATACTTTTACTTAAAAACAATTATTTTCAACTTTAAGTAAATCAAGGAACCGATTAGAACCAAATGTAACCAAAGAAGTGGGTCGGTTGTCCATTGTCATGGTTTAGTTTGGTTCTTTTTATTAGGAAGAAGGAAGATACTTTGTGATAAAATGAAGAGAATTGATAAGTATCACTATAACTATGAGTTCAAAGTGGTAGCCATATAACTTGAGTTTCCAAGCACAAATTAAGCATCATTTCATACACTAGTTTTTAATTCTCAGACAAGAATACCAATTCTTTTGTTTTTATTTCAATATTCGTCTGAATTCTTATTTTTTGGGATTTAAAAATTAAAAAAGAAGAAGTAAAAATAGGTGAAATTGATAACCAAATTGAATCATTTATAGACGATTGAGTTTAGTTTCAGTACTAAAACATACTTCGAACCAAACAAAATCGAACCACTTCAATATAATATTTTATTTTGTTCTTAAGAAATGGGACGGTTACATCCCTAATCAAAAGGGTGAAATGAGAGAAAATAAATGCAAAATGATTTACATTTGTTGTTTGACAAATAAAATATGTATTCAAAGTTAAAATGATTAATTATGAAACAGAGTAGGTTGCGAACAAGGGTTCATCGGAAAAATGAAATCGTGGTAGAGTCCACAATCTGCTGAACATCCACCCAACCAGATCCGAATTGTAAGAATGTCACTGTCAAGATTATTAAATCTCAATGAGTAAAAACTTACCCTAAAACTTTCATGAATTAATATTGCTGGATCATGTTATTAATTAACTGAAAATTTAAAGTTAATTAATTTAAAGAGTGTGTTCAAATTCAAATGATAAATATTATTCATTGTTTATTAATTTAGCGATTACTATTAATCTCTGGGATGCATTCCGCGTATGAATATCCACAGGATTCTGCTTCTTTTCCAACACAAAGATGAAGATCAGTTGACTAATTTTTTTGCGCATGGATTAATTAGTCAAAACACATTAATGCGTTGACTTAGTTAGATTATCAGCATACAATTATGCATCATTTGCAAACATACTTGCACTTGCAGAGAGAAGAAACAGATGATCGCCATCTCTCACAACGCTCAAGTCATCAACTTGTGCATTCTCCGAGTTCACAACTCCTCCAACATTCTTCAACCCAAATTTCTCACCTGCAATCATCACAAATTCAATTCCGACCTAGATTTATTCTATCCAACGTGCAAGAATATCATAAATACCTGCTATATCGAGCAGCTCTTGTAGTGAATCCGGTAGAATTATCAGCTTCCCATGCTGGTTTCGCGAAACTCTTTCCTTATCGAAACTCATGTGAATCGTCACTCTCTTCTCTGCTCTTCTTGAACTGATCACCGCACTTGTGTCTTCATGTTTCCTTCTACTCTTCCTATCGTAGTTCAGCGTGAGGCCAAATATGCCTTCACCCTCATCATTTTCTGCTACCTTATCTATGTCACTTGATTTATTCTCTACAAAGAGCTTCACCATTTCAAGGTGGCCTTGTCGAACTGACACTAGATTATCGACTTGGTTGTCCGAATCCAATGAGTTTTTGTCTGCATGAGCAAATCTTGTTGAGCTCGAATCCAGCCACTTCTTCAAGATAAGGCTTGGATCGTGTTGGCCTTCGATGTCGAAACCTTTCCACTCCTTCATTTTCTTCAACCCAAATAAGTTTTTTTAGTGCAACAAAAAATGATACCTTAATTAGAACACAAATTAAGCTACTCACTTGGAATAGATTGTTCATGATGATAAGTTCTTCTTTCGGATTTGAATGAAGAATTCTTAGAAATGTATCCTTGTTAAGGCGTAGCATTTGAGAAATCTCAGTGGTTCGAACCCCGAATGGCTGTGGCTTCCCACACAGAACACCTACTTCTCCTATCATCTCCTCTGCACAAGCCTTTCCTATGATCTGCATACAGTCTTTTAGTTTATATAGTTTAGGAAAATATACATGCAGAGTGATTTGGGAATTGGGATTCTTACTTGATCATGTCCATTAATCTTTGCTACAAAATCCTGCAAAGACAGAAGTGTTTTCAGACAGCAGTTTCAAACAACAAAACACATCCTAGTATTAATTAATTATGTATAGTGTCTTATTACATTACCGCTGATCCAGAGATCAATATATACACATCTGCAGAAGTCTCATGCTGCAGTATCACATCTTCTCTAGGAGCATACCACTCAGACTCCATTTCCGCTACCTTCAAGTAGAAGATCGCGATTAAACTATAAGTCCTTTGAGAGATCGAATCAGATCAAATTACAATCAATATACCATCTGGTAGAGGAAGTCCTGCGCCACCCCATGGAAGAGACGAAGCTTCAGAAGGATGGGATAGAAGAGAAACTGTGCGATGCTGCTACGGATGGCCTTAGGCAGCTCCTTAAGCGTCTCCTGCTGCTTCAATCCCTCTGTCTTGAATTTCAAACACATGTGCGACAAGATCTGGTCTTGAATATCTCGTGGCAGCTGGTTTCGCCTCGCGAATTCCGTTGCCGCTGCTACACTGTCCCTCTACACCACCAAACCAAGTTTAAGCCACTTTGGATGAACAGAAAGAGAGGGGGAGGAGGGGGAGAGGGAGCGTACGAAGTTGGCAGTGCAGCAGCTCCAGTGGACCACAAGATTCGTCATGTTCCCGATGAGATAAGATGTCAAGCCGAGGTTGAACAGCATGTAGAGAATGTAGAAGAGCATCTCTCTCGGATTCTCCGCGTGCAGATCGCCGTAGCCAGTGGTGGTTAGTGTGACTATGGACCAGTACAATGCAGCTACATACTTCTCCCAAACTCCCATCTCCTTGAAATTAGGATACACTGCTCCGATCCAAGTCCGCGTCGGATCGGAGTATCTATCTGCTATCATGTAGTTGAAGCAACCGGCACAATGCACAGCAAAAAGAGTCACCTGAATTCAGACAACAAACAATTTATAGTAAGCTAAGTAGATGTAAGGAGAACACATAATAGGACTGGGTGTGGTTAGCTGCTTACGGATACGAGCTTCGTGCAACGAGTCCAGAAGTAGTTGAACCGGATATCCTTCTCCAGCCTGCAATATAATGCAAGAAGGAAGTTAGTTAAGTTTGTCAAGAATATTCATGGGAGTAATCGAAAGGGGGAAAGTCACTTCAAATGAACCTTGCGAAGAGGGAGCTGACTCGTCTAAGACGCCATAGACGAAGCATGGTTAGCAAGTTGAAGCCGCTGTGGTATGTGAAGATGAGGGCGAGAAATTGAAATGGGACAGTTGAGCAGAGATCAAAAATGAACCATGAAGTTAGATACCTGAGAAGAAAGTTAGTTAAAACAGTTGAGATTCTCAGATTCATCAAGATTTGTAAGAAAACATATACATACTTAACCATACCTCATAGCTATTCTCTTGGGATCATCGATTAGTACATAGGAGTGGCTATCGACGTACGCAACAAAGAAGGTGAGCACAATATCAACAGCGAAGAAGCTGTTGACAATGTTGTCGAGTAGGAAGAGAGTGTCTTGTTTATACATTAGAAACGCGAACTGGAAGGGCGAAATCCAAGCCGAGTAGACGACCAGGAGAACAAGGAAGGTCTCCCAAGCTCTGTAATGATTAAAAAAAACCAGACAAAGTTAGAATCACAGCCTTATGATGGAAACTCACATTTGAGAGAGGATTGAAGGTAGTGATGTATGACCACCTATAGCATGGATTGTAAGGGGAGAGCACGTGTTTTCGGAGCTTCGGAGGTCGACCGGTTTGAGCAGGGAGAAAATCGGTCGAGAATAGGGCGCCATTGGTGATGTGAAACTCATCCAAGCTAAAGCTAAAGAGGTTTTTCGGACAAGAAAAAGACATATGTGGTTGAAGGGATGATGACACAGTTAGTAGAGCTCAGTAAATAAATTAGTCAAGAGTGGCAAGTTTATATATATACAAGCCTTTTCTATTTGAAGGAAGTTGCGTTTCGCAACGTACCTCCATTAATATTATATTGCTTAATTTGACTGGACACCGCGGTAATTTCTTTTATTTTTATTGCATTTATATGCCGTGGTGGCGATATGGTTGTAGGGCAAGGCCAAAGAGATGGTGTGGAAAGTGTTTGTATTGAATGCCACATGGAGTATAAATGTTGAATCACCTTAGTTTGATTTGGTGAGGATTATACCCTACACAGCTTTTACTGCTCCTAAGCTAAAATTTAAATATTCAATGATAAATACAAACAAAAATTATACTTTCCGATCTAATAGTTTTGTTCTTTTCCCTCGTAAAAGGACATAAAGTTTGAGGTTGTCCGGTTTATGTTTCTGTTAGGCAATCAGAACCATATATGCATGAAATTGATTCCGGCCACAAGTTATCCAACCTCTCTCTCTCTCTCTCTCTCTCTCTGATCTCTCTCTTCTATGTTCATGTGCTGACCGACCATTGTTTGGTGTTAGAGTTGTTTCATTAATGTGAAGTGGGTGTTAATTTCCCGAAAGTTATGGCACTGGAATTTGTCTTTGCTAGGTTTGTTGCTTTCTTTATTTTGTTGTACTCGTATTTGAGCTAAATGGTGAAAATGAGGAAATTATGTGAGTTTGACGAACTTCTTTCGTTGAAAAAAATACTAGAACTCGATATAGGATGGACTTGTGAATAAACAAGACTGTAGACTGACAAAAAAGAAAATCAATACTGGAAAAGAAAGTTTATTTGGATTAGGGTTGAAAAATATAGATGCCCAAAAACACCTTAAACTAAAACAGTGTCCAAGGAAATAAATTTGCCGATGAAATTTCGTAATGTCGATTATGACATTAAGCCCGATATTAACCTGTCCAGCGATCTTGCATTACTCTAATGTCGGTCCCAACATTAAGCCCGATATTGATATCGTCATTGTTCTGCTAAAGTATCACTTATATTTCATGTTCATGTATTTTCTATGATATACAATCCAATTTTAAGAATTGCGACCGACATTGTTTCATGATTCACAACTAAAAAGAGAAGAGGTCTCAATTGTGTTGTTTGTAGACCATGGTCTACAAAGATTTGATTTAATTTATATAGTTGGCATTATGGGAGGGCAAATCTTTTAAATAGACTTTGTGGGGGTACTGTGGTATGCATTGCATGATGAATTCATCTATATATACTTATATATCAAAATGAATTCGACTAATTTATTTGGCTATTTGATTAAATTAATACGATGGGAATACATTGGTAGTTACCGTAGTTTACTATTGTTAAGTTAATTCAATATTCAAGAACATAAATAAATAAATTAATGTCATTTTTTTTTTTGAAATATTGTGTATAATTGTTGTGTATAAAATTTCCTGTTGGGGATCTGCTAGGAAGACATACTTATATAGGAAATTAGAAGTATCCATAATCCTTATTTTTTTCATACATAAATCATGTAAATAAGTTTACACTTTTGTCATAATACATAACGGAATCTTCAGAACATATATATTCAATCTAAGTCTGTGCAAATTACTTTTTATTTCAATTCCTAACAAATATGGAAATGTCGAAGCTGTAATTTATTTATTTTAAAATATATTAAGTTAAATATGGTTGTTATAGATTCAAATCGACTTGGAAAACTGTAGTACTATTTATATGATTGGATTCGTCTCTCCCTCTTTAACTCAAATTTGTGTGCACTGTCGACTGACAAAGTTACACCACTACGTAGAAATTATTGGTTACGATTCTCTCTCAGTTTCTTTACCCATTTTTATTTCATTGTTTTTTTTTATATTACATTTTTAATGCATCCGCTCATTAACCTGCTATCATACGTGGTACATCTAGAGAGAGAGGAGAGTGAGAGAGACATAACGTTGGAGAACCCAATGACCATGGATTTTATTGGTTACGATCGGCGACAACGTGGTCCTTCCACGCCTGAAATATATTTAATGAATGAGCCTTTACAATTTTATGTGTTTTTCTAATTGTGGTCCTTAATAATCGTAGTATCGTTAACATACACGTGATGTATAATGTTATGTTTGGAGAGATGAAATTGACAACAATGTAATGAAATATCATAGTATTAATTAGTTATACAGAGCCATAATTTTGACTAAAAGGGTCCAATTATCTCATATAATCACAACCACATACGACGATTTAGTGCAAATTTAGTAAAGTTGAACTAACAAAAATCACCTAACATAACTAACTTCTCTAGAGGAAAAAAAATATAAATTTAAGGGGATTCAATGTGCTCGATCAGAGGCGGATTTAAAAAGAGACAGGTGGGTGATACCGTTCCCTCCAAACGTTTGTATGACACTGTGACTTGTCATCAATTTATAGTTAATCATATCTTTGTTCCATTTAAAATTTTGAATTTGCCCCTTCCTCTTCCCCCTCCCCTCCCCCCCTTTCCCCCAATTTGAATTTATCATCCTACCTCTAAAAAAATTAAAAATTGGTATAAATGTCTCCACTAATTTTAAAAAATATTAAAGAATTAAGATTAAGTGTCATAAATTTTAGTGGAGTATTAAATATCTAATTTGATAGAGTTACATATGTAATTCAACATACATAATTTTATGCAATTGATATATTATGTTCGGGATTTTTTTAATACTTGATTATATTTTTAGTAAAATTAACAGCATTTGAAGCATGAAAAAACTTTTATCTTTTAAATACTTGCTTTATTCTTATGCTAGAGATTATTATTCTTCCAAATATCCTCTGACTAAACCTGGGACGCTGTCAAAATGAGTTTTGTGCTAAAGAATACATAACGGACATTTGTATAAGAAAAATATAATGTCCTTAAATAAGTCTTAAATAGTAAATATAATTAGACCAAAATAAAAATAAACGCCTAAAAAAATTCTCGGGTCCCCCAAACCCAGATAAGGACACTCATAATTCATAAATGTCGCCCCCAACTATAAATCCTAGATCCGTCCCTATCCTCGACTATAAATAAGGTTGTTTTGTGTAAACTAGTGATATCTTCCTAGGTCGAATCGTAACGTGAGGGGATTCGATTAACTTTCACCAAAAGGCTCATGCATTGCAACTTGCAAATAATATCTTTTTCGGGGAAAATAATCGGATTCTCGACAGTATTCTCAACTACCTTTCCAAGTCAAATTAAAGAGTAGTTTTTAAAGTGCATGTGGTTTTGAAGAATGGTATGTGCATATAATTATTGATGTTTTGTACGCCCATATATTTTGCAGGAAAATAAAATCAAGAGAAGGAGATTTTTTTATCTATGCTGCGTCCGGCCCCCTTATCTCTATTGTTTTTGCCGTTATATTCTGCACAATTTCCATGTGCAACCTTTTTATATTCTTTGCAGAAATCAAGCGATTGAATATTTATCCTAAATCCTAAATAGTTATGAATATTAACTCTTGTTTCATTACATTGTGCATGAAAATTATAAGTTTTAACTAGTGGATCTATTGTCACCCCTTTTTGCGATTTTCATATTCTGCACAATAATAAAGGTTAGATTTCATAATAGGGACGGATCTAAAATTTATAATTTAAAAGCAAAATTTTGAATTTATAAGAAATTGGGAGGTGTGACTGGCGCCATCCATCCCCTCTATCCACCAATGAAATCTAACCCTCTTGTGATTATTTCGTTTGTGGTTAAACCTCGTGATAAGAATTGTCTTAGAATGCATATCATGATTAAAAAACAAACAAAAAAAATTGTCCCAAAATTCCCAATTTTTGCAAGTTGTTTTAATGTTGACATAACGTGAGTATTGAAAAATTATAATTGTGGGTGGTCAAAAATCTAACAGAAGTGTACTTCGATTTGAATTAGAATGATGGGGTCCAGGTTTGCCCCATGGGAGCTCCAAAGGGCCAATCAGCATTATGGCATAAACATGCTGTGGCTGGACCGGATGTCATGTGTACGTAATAAAATTTATGTGATGCATAAATGAGACACTAAATGCGGACCACGAAAAGAAATTTAATATGCTCATTTAAAAAAAGAAAATTGTCTTTAAATTGAGGGATGAAATTCCATATCTCAGGTCCTCTTTCTTAATGATGTTTCACACTAAAATTAATTGTAAACACTTAGATATTTATAATACGTTGTTGTAAGTAGATCATAAACATCGATATTAATCATTAAATATTTATGGTACGGAATTATAAGTAGATCATAAACATCGATATTAATCATTACGCAACAACAATGAGACATGAAAAATCTGGGACAAAGGATCTCTCCTATAAATTGAAGTTGAATGAAGATTAAACTTGAAACCGAATCTCCTGCTTTTATAAAAGTGTGAATATCAACTACAATAATTATATATTCAAATTTTTTATTTTTATATTAATATATATCTGTGGGGTACATCGACGAAGATGTAGCATGAGATGTAATAGAAATTTATAATTTCTACTAAAGAAATTGAATTAGAGCTCTGACTTGATATGTGGAGGTGTGATAGAATGTAACGAATATGGCATCAATCCCCATTCGTAGAATTACATTTGAATATTTATATATAGGGAGTGGTTTCCGTATAAACAGTCATTATCGTGTGAATGTTAATAATGTACTTTAAAGACAAACGTATTGCACTTTCAAGGTAAATATATTACACTTTAATACTGCACTTTACGTACTGCACTTAAAGACAAATATACTGGACTTTAAGAATTGCACTTTAAAATGCAATATTTTTGCCTTTAAAGATTTGTCTTTAAAGTGCAGTGTTCACAGGTCCACACGATAACATGTTGTTCACTTTAGAACCTCCTCATATATATATATATATATATATATATATATATATTATATTCATATTAAGTGTAAATTGAAGTATTTTGTATTGGGTCGTGTTATGTGACGAAGATGCACTCTGGAGGTCCACATTTGCTCTAGTGGTTGGAAAATGCTACTTATCCTTTTCAATCAAAACATTAATCACACTCGTGCCCAAGTTCCCATCACATTATCAATTTTTGCAGTCACATTGATTTTACCATTTCATTAGATTAAATTGTTCAATTTAATTAGTTCCATGCACTTGATACTCGGTAAGGATATTATATTCCACAATTGATAGCTATCAATCAGTGGTGTTGTGTGTGTTTTTTAGCTTAAGTAAATTCAATTTTAATTGATATTAATATTTAATGAAATATTTAAAAAAAAATTATAAATACATACTCCCTCCGTCCCGCTAATTCTGTCCCAGTTGACTTCGGTACGGAGATTAAGAAATTTTAGTTTAGTGTGTATTTTATGAGTTTTAATTGTATAAAGAAAATGAAACAGTTTTCGAGGAGTGGTTGGTGGAAAGAAATGAGAATTATCCAAATTTTTGCAAGGCTAGTAAAAGGCAATCGATTTTTATTTTTTATATTTTTTTAATATTGTATTTGAAGAAATAATCTAAAGTTTTCAAAAAGATAAAAATCATAATTTTCTGAGTTCGGAGCGGAACATAATCGAGTGGGAGATAGATTTTTGAAGAGAGAGAGTATAAGAATGTGGGGGTTGAGTAGTGAGTAAGGGGGACCCACTTCATTTTATGTTTAAAAGTAATTTTTATTATTTTAGGAAAGATGACAGTAATAGCGGGACAGTCCGATTAGGCAAGTAAGACAGTAATAGCGGGACGGAGGGAGTATAATACTACCTAATTGGTAGATCATGTCTGGAGATTTAAAAAATGGAATACATGATCTGTGCTCTGCACTTTGTTTTATGAATTTATTTATTTATTTTTATATAAAATATGTAGTAGCTATCGAATTATCGATACGCATTTACTAAATCTCAAAACTAAAATATGTATTTATTCATTTTGTAAGATGTTCTGTGGGCCTAATTGAAATCGGTAACTTGTTGAGAAGTACACATGTATGAGTAGGTGGTGTGATAAAAAAACATTTATTTCTTAGCATAAAATGTTTAGCAATATGTGGTAATGAAAATGAGAGTTCAGCGTTTCTACTTATTTTTACTAAAATATTTCACGCTTATAACACAAACACGTAAATTTCTTATCATGTTTGGGAATCCAATCTTAGCATTGAGTAAAACCAATAACTGCGATATAGTTCATTAATTAGTCTTTCTTAAAAAAAATAACGCAAAATAGACGTGTTTAGAGTTCATAATTAGTCTAATTAAAAATTATTGAATATATATGTAAGAATTTACTGAGTGTGCATGTCTCGAATCCAGAGTGCATAACGCAAGAAAACACTATCACAAGAGCCGAGCTTCTACTTATCCATTATACCATGTATTAACAAAAGTAGATAAGTGGGAATTGTATATGAACCATTAATTATTTTCAAGGTAAGCACATCTTATCACGTTCATATCAGACTGAAGCGATGCTCAATTAAATGAGAAATTAAGGTTTACAATTATTCAATTTGCACTTAAATTTTCAGTACCAAACACAAGAGTTACCGCTAAATGACGATCAAAAGCAATACTAAATTTATAGTATATAATAAGAATGCCTCAAGAAAAGTCAATAGAAAAAAAAATGAAATTTAAATACTTAGAAATAATGGTGTGTGTTATTGTGTCATGTTGTAAACTTATGGTATTAGCAATAATGTAATAAAATATATTCTAACTAATTATCTTTGTCCAATTTTACTAGCAATAGTTTATATCATCTTCCATATTGCTTACCATCTATTTTACTTCTTTTTTTTTTATTACGAAGAACCAGCAGCCACTACTTTTGGTACTTTTGGTGCGCACAATAATAGCCTGCAAATCACACAGGAGAATTAAACCACTCTTAAGGTGACAAGGTGAACTTTTGGTTCGCACAATAATAGCCTGCAAATCACACAGGAGAATTAAACAACCCTTAAGGTGACAAGGTGAGTCTACCCTTAAGGTGACAAGGTGACAGACTCACATAACGTGTCCAGTGGAATTTGAACTCATGACCTTTCAGTCCCGGGCCACCCACCTTCACCGCTATGCCAACCGTCTATTTTACTTATTTTTGCACAAGGTGGAGTCAATAAAAAAAATCCAATATTGGTAAATTTAATTAGGTTATATAATTAAAGCTCGGGGTACGTCTTATGTACTAATTTCACAGAACCAAGACTTTTTCTTTATAATTTTTTATATGATACTAAAAATTATATACATATATATGTAATGTTACAGGTCGTATAGCACCACTCAGCTTCAATGCGACTCGAATATCAGTTTTTACACATTAGCATATACCAAAACGGAATACAAATAGTGAAGTAGATTACTAGATTGTGGTCATCTGGTATTCTGTATCATCAAATAGTGTAGCACCAACTGTACTAATGCCGACTAGAGTTTTTTTTTAATGACTAGGAACTCGCAGTCGTTATCTTTGGTGCTCACAGAGTAAATGTCGTTCCTGTGCAATAGTCTGCAAACCACACATGAAAGTTAAACCACCCTAAAGTGACAGACACACAAAGCGTTTCCAGTGGGCCGATTAGAGTTTTTACTCATGCGTGTAATGTAAGCCTGTAATATATAATGGAAGTAGCAGATTTATTATGCTGGGAATATGTGTCTTTTTTTTTTGGATGACAGGGTAAACCGCAGCCGCTACCGAAGTGCGTATTGAATAAACACTGCTCCCAAAGTCGCTATCGAAATGTGCATTGAGAATATTTGTCTTTTTTTTTACAGAAACACTTCTAATTCAAAAGGTTCATCAAGTTTACAACAGATTTTTTTTTTTTCATTTAGTGGCCACTAGGAATGCAGATTTATTTTTGGAACAATTAGGTAGTGGCATGCATGAGAATTTGATGTTCTGCCAGTATTGACGGTACTATGTTGAAATGCATTCACCTGTCGTTTCATACGAACAATACGAGTATTAGTGTAACAAAATACGTGATCGATACGTTGTAGATACATTTCACATTCCGACAGTTGGATTTTGGCCCAAGACAAGATTTAACGTTGGCTCCCATCCTACCAGATGGCACTGTATCGCAGGCAATGAAACCAATGTTATGACGACGTGGCCATGATTGTGATTCTCAATCCATTTTCAGCTGATTAAATTGAAAATTAATTTATTTCAAATTTACAAAGTTTCTTCTTAGTGCTGCTAAATTGGAGCCCACACCTCCTTAATTATAGCCTTCTATCGAATTTTGTATAGATTTCTTGGAATCCTTTTCGATACATAATTTTCTCCTTCTTATAGCTTCTCTAACATTTAAACAATCGACCTTAGAATTAAATATTAGATCAACTCTATCAACTATTTATCCAAAATTAGGAATACCAACTATATAACATGTTGCATGCTCCTAGTACGAGTATTGAATCGGATAAATGCTATTGTGGGAATATGTAATAATGTACAACTATTATCCTAATATATATATTAGATACTATCATACGTATTATTTGATGATGAGCCAAATAATAATCATCTAATCTCGTTTGCATAAAAGTATTTTCTTTTCCATCATAGAATGCTCCAAGCGGCGCTACGTATTCTTGGAAGGTCAGATCTTCATGCAACCTTCATTGAAGGATTCAAATTAACTTCCGATTTGACAGATATTGTTGTAAAATAGTACTCCCTCCGTCCCACTAGAAACGACACGTTTCTTTTGGGCGGAGGAATCAAAAAGTAGTATTATGTGGTGTATATTATTTGACTTCTCAGTAGTTAATTGTGGTCCACACAATCTTTTACCATTTTAGGAAACGCGTCGTTTCTAATGGAACAGCTCAATAAGAAAATGCGACGTTTCTAGAGTGACGGAGGGAATAGTATATAACTTATTCTGACATCATTATTATTGTAATTAATGAAATGGTAATTAGAAGATTAGTCTTCGCGATTTTCAAGTGAATATGACGCACTGTTCATTGGGCCTATTACGGCCCACCAAAAAGTTGGCCCAGACATTGGGGTTCAAATTATCATCTCGTGGGGGTCCACTCAAGAGCACCAAGTCTTTCATATGAAAATAAATATTTCATTCAATTGGTTATGTATTGTCATGTCACATCACGCGAATTATAGTTAATAGCAACATGATTCTGCTCAATGTTAGTAATTTTTTTCCCAAAGCCCCATCGGCCCATCTACCACGTCACTGTGTATATACACTAATATTTTTGGGTTGTTATTTGTAAATATGATTTTGAGCGGATTCTGATTTTATATATGATGTTTAGAATATTATACTTGGAGAACATAATATCTTAAGCTATTTATTACTTACGAGTTGGACTCTTGTACATCCGGTTGCAGGTGCAACCGGACGTTTAGAGTTAAATTCGTGAGATTTGCAGTATGTTAACAATGATATAGTAGTGCAGTTGGCTAAGTTGCTAGGCTCAAATCCTATAAACTTGGGTTCGAGTCCTAGCAGCGTAATTTTGAGTTTTTTTAATTTTAATTGATATATTAATTTAAAAAAATGATACATTTATTCATAATAATTAATATTTTTATTCCAATTATTTTTTCAGATTAAGTTTGTCCTTTTTTTTATATAATGTTTTTTTACATTTTAATTGATATATTAATTTAAAAAAAGTGATAAATTTGTTTTTAATAAGTAATATTTTTATTCCAACCAATTCATATTTTTTCAAATCAAGTTTGTCCCTTTTTTCATTTTAATTGACATATTAGTTTAACAAATACATTTGTTCATAATAATTAATATTTTTATTCCAATTATTTTTTCAGATTAAGTTTGTCCTTTTTTTATAATGTTTTTTTTTCATTTTAATTGATACATTAATTTAAAAAAGAAGTGATAAATTTGTTTTTAATAAGTAATATTTTTATTCCAACCAATTCATATTTTTTTCAAATCAAGTTTGTCCCTTTTTTCATTTTAATTGACATACTAATTTAACAAAAGTGATAAATTTGTTTATAATAAGTAATTTTTTTATTCCAACCAATTGAAAAATATCATTCTTCCATAAGAAAAGTATAATTTTTCCTTAAGAAAAGTATCATTCTTATTGAGCAATAGTATCAAATGTTGTTAACAAAAGTATCATTCTTCCTTAAGAAAAGTATCATTCTTATTGAGCAATAGTATCACATGTTGTTAACAAAAGTATCATTCTTCCTTAAGAAAAGTATCATTCTTCTTTAAGAAAAGTATCATTCTTATTGAGCAATAGTATCACATGTTGTTAACAAAAGTATCATTCTTCCTTAAGAAAAGTATCATTCTTATTGAGTAATAGTATCACATGTTGTAAAGAAAAGTATCATTCTGCCGAAAGAAAAGTATCATTCCTATTGAGCAATAATATTTTTCTGTGTTTTTACTGTACCCTAGAGGGGAAGTCTAAACCATATTTTTTCTCCGGTTAAAAATGCTCGCGTTCCTTCGGAACACTCGCATTTTTAAAGGGTTTGGAAAAAGCATTTCCAAACCCTTTTAGTCGTGGAACTGCTACGGTATTTTTCCTTATTTTTACTGTACCCTAGAGGGGAAGTCTAAACCCTACTTTTTTCCCTGGTTAAAAATGCTCGCGTTCCTTCGGAACACTCGCATTTTTAAAGGGTTTGGAAAAAGCTAGCGTTCCTTCGGAACGCTAGCATTTCCAAACCTTTTAGTCGTGGAACTGCTATGGTATTTTTCCTTGTTTTTACTATACCCTAGAGGGGAAGTCTAAACCCTACTTTGATTCATGACAAATAATACATTAGTTAATAAGAAGTGATACTTTTATTCAGAACAAATGATATATTCAGAATAATTGATACATTTTTCATATAAAGTGATACTTTTATCATCTCCACATATTTCCCTATCATGTAATTGAAAAAAAATTTAAAAATATTGTATTTTTATTAACAAGAATAAATTCTAAATACATATTAATATTTTTTGAGTCATATATTATTTTTTTGAAAATAAAAAAAAAATTATTATATTTTTTTATCATAATGTAATTTAAAAATAAAAATTCAATTTTTAATGTTAAAAAAAAAAGGTTTGTTGGTGATGTAATTGAAAAAAATTATATATATTATATTTTTATCTCATACATATTCCTCATTATGTTATATCTCTTCTATGACTATTATACATACAATTATACTTTTTTTTAAAATTCTATGACTATTATATATATACAAGAATAAATTTTAATATATATATATATATTAATATTCTTTGTGTCATATATTATTTTTTAAAAATAAGAAATTAAATTTATTATTTTTCGTGTCATATTGTAGTTGTTTATACAATTATAATTTAAAAAAAAAATATTACTATATTTTTTTAACAAGAATAAATTTTAATATACATATTAATATTATTTGTGTCATATATTAATTTTTTTTAAAATAAGAAATTAAATGTATTATTTTTCGTGTCATATTGTAGTTGTTTATACAATTATATATTTTTTTTAAAAATATTATATTTTTTAACAAGAAATTTTTTTAATAAACATATTAACATTCTTTGTGTCATATATTAATTTTTTTAAAATAAGAAATTAAATTTATTAATGTCTAAATTAAAATTACAAAAATGTTGTTACTAGGTCTTGAACTCGGGTCTCTTTAATAAAAGCCCAATATCAAACCGACTGCGCTACATTAGCGGTTATGTAAAATCTATATTAATATGCTATTTACCTGGGTGCAGCCGGTTGCACCTGCAACCGGTTGCACCAAAGTTTTTGCGATTACTTAAATAACAGGTGTCATTTTTATGGCAAACATACATTCTTCCTTTTATAATTAAATGCCTGAAGTTTTGTCAGGCGCAAGAAATTTAATAAATTGAAAGATTGTGTATTTACACGATTGTTTTAAAAGTTATGTACAAAATTAATAACATCATAAAATTCGTTTATTACGGGCAAATAACCCTGCAATTTGTTTACTTTTGAAATTATTGATGGGATTCAAATCATTGTCCCTAATAAATTTCAATGATATATTTCCGTAGTTTATTAAATGATGATAGAAACAGATACATTGGAATCATTAATATAATATTTTAGACAATCATAAGATAGAGTATTTACTAAACGGAAAAGGTACAAATCATATCAAAATGTTATTTTTAATTTTATTTCATTAATAAAGTATTAATCATAACTATTAACATCAAGCTCGTTGGTTATAGCAATATCGAGGAATTACTTTTTCTTTTCTTTTACTTCTCCTTTTGGTGCCAAAGTTGCATATTTATGTTCGAACTTTTTTCTTTTTAACTTTTTTTACTGCAATTGACTCAACTTCGTCCCGCCCTCGTGGATAGTGAAATTCCTATTATTGTACATTTTAACACTGCATGATTTAGATTTTCAAAAAAAGAAAAAAAATCTTTAAAGGTTCCATAGAAACAGTTTTTAGTAACTTAAAAATATAGTATATAATTTAATTAAATAAAGCATCATCGGATATCGGATATTATTCATTAAAGGTCAAAGTAATCATGCTTATTCCTAACTACTTTAATGAAAATTTTCTAAAGTTTCAAATGCTTTTCAATGTTTTAATTCGCACGTCCCAAAAAATGGAGACACTATGCGGCGGTGGGCCCCAATTATTTATAATCTCAAAACACGGAGAAGTGTTACTGCACATCTTTATTTTATAAGTCCAATCATCCCGCCCGATTTATCTCTATTCTTTTTTCAAAGTCTCATTCGATTTATTTTTTTTTCTAAAAAAGAAAATAATTATTCCCTCCGTCCCATTATTTATGTCTCATTGGGACTGAACACGGTAATTAAGATAGTGGAGGTAAATGTGTAAAGTTGTGATGTAAAAGTATAAAGGATTGAGATCCACTTGCTTAGATTGATTGTGGTCCATCCATTTATTTCCTTATTTGATATGAGACATAAATAATGGAACAATCAAAAAAGGCAAGTGAGACATTAATAATGGGACGGAGGGAGTATTACACAAACTCTCACTTATTTTTTTATTATGAGACCAACTCGTCTATACACTACCAGCCATTCATCTTAATCTCCGTGCTGAAAAAAAATAAGACAAGTCGAAAAGAACGGAGGGAGTATTATTATTATAAAATTGTAAAAATACAATTTAGGATGGAATTCTAATTTTAACTCTAAACTCATGTTATCTAAGTATTGGTAATGCATAATTAATAAAGAATTTTACCGTGTCCCACTGGAGCAAGCAGCTCGAATCTCGGATAAAAAGGACAAATGCTCTGTCTATTCCAATTCCCTCTCTCCACCCACGGTACTCCCCTGCTACTACACAGACATTGAGACCTAGAGAGAGAAACACAAACAGAAAAGGAACATTCATTCGGCATTAATCATGACTCCGAGCTCACCATTATGCTTCCGCATCTGCCTACTTGCATTACTCTTCGTTTCCTCACTTGCTGCCGCAGTTGAAGATGGTATGCCCTCTCTCTGTCTCGCTCTCTCTCTCTATCTATCTATCCTTTCAACTACGTGTTTGAAAGATCTGCAGATTTATGATTCAAAATGTGTTCAATCTATTTGCGAAACGCTCTTCTGGTGCGAGAATGTCGGTGCATTCTCGGTTTGTTTGAGGCGGTGGAACTTGTATTGGCACTAGTAGAGATTCTGGGGGAATGTGTGGTGGATTATCGCATCCACGCCTCAATCGAGTGTCGGTGGGCCCCACCGATTAAATTTATGGCAATCCCCTCACGTTTCTTGTGACACTGATGGTGGATTAATTTCTGCAGATCTTCGTGAATTTTTTGTGATGGCTTGCTTGTTTGTGGGTCTTAAATAACATGAAGAAAAATAAGTCTGAATTAGGGTACCTAATAGTAATATTAAGCATGAATGTTGAAATGCTTTTCGCCTTCAGTCGCGTCATGAATAAGATTTTAAAATTATACTATTTGCAATATGATTTCTTACTAGTCAAGTGGTATGTGATGCTATGGGATATAGTTTTCAACTGAAGTTGATACTTTGTTACATTTTATCTTATTTATGTTATTTAAATATTTAAATAGGGACTGCGGGAAATTTGTGTGATGGGCTTTTGCCTTTCACACAATGCTAGATGTAGGTCTTCGATTACTGGGCCACTGGGATCTCAGTCTTTGTACTCCTTCCGAACCACTATTAGTGGCTCAATTTTTCAATTGAGATATCTCATTAAAAGTGATTCGGGTCTAATTTAGCAAAAAAAAAATATTATAATCTCTTTTACTTTGTTACTCCCTCCGTTCCGTTAATTCTGTCCTAGTTGACTTCGGCACGAAGATTAAAAATTTTTAGTTTAGTGTGTATTTTATGAATTTTAATTGTATAAAGAAATTGACACAGTTTTCGAGGAATGATTTTGAAAAAAAATGAGAATTATCCAAATTTTTGCAAGGCTAGTAAAAAATAATCAATTTTTATTTTTTATATTTTTTTATATTGTATTTGAAGAACTAATCTAAAGTTTTCAAAAAGATAAAAATCATAATTTTCTGAGTTCGGAGTGAAACATAATCGAGTGAGAGATAGATTTTTGAAGAGAGAGAGTATAAGAATGTGGGGGTTGAGTAGTGAGTAAGGGGACCCACTTCATTTTATGTTTAAAAATAATTTTTACTATTTTAGGAAATAGGACAGTAATAGCGGGACAGTCCGATTAAGCAAGTAGGACAGTAATAGCGGGACGGAGGGAGTATTTCTTTTTCTTATTTTATCATCTGCTCTCATTATAAAACTCACATTTTCTCTCTCATACTTTATTATCTATCCTCTTACTCTTTCACTTATCTTCTCTCCTATTTTTTCATTTAATTCTTTCTTATATTTTAGAATTTAATTTTTTAATAATCGTGTCGAAAAATTTTGAGCCGCCTATAGCGGGATTAAGGGAGTAGTATATTATTGGAAAGAGGGTGTAAACGCGTTTTCAGAAATTGCCTAAAATGGCGAGGAACAGCGATTTTGTCTTATTATTGGCGTTTACTGTATAGTTTTCTCAGTACAGTACTTCCCATGTGAAACCATTGACCCATCAACCCTGCATAATATCTTTGAGGGCCATTTATCTTTTGTCTCATAAAATCTACAGTTGTCATATTAAATTTGTTTTTAGTAAGAGTGAAGTTCCATAGCTTGTTTAGCTGTTGTACTTTACTGGTACAGTAACATTTAACTATCTTCGACATCAATCTCTTGATTTTATGCTGATACGGATTCTCATACAATAATTTCGAAATAGGTTATCCACAAGACTTACACTTTCTGAGAAATGTTTTATAATTAGTTAAAAGAATTACTTTTTTTCCTGCATACTTGTTTAACCATACTTGTGTAAGAATATAAGTCATACAAAATAGACCAAGAAAACAAATGTTAATAGGTATGTCAAAACACTTTGTTATGTGATGGTAATTTTTCGGCTATTGCACAATGCTTGTTACCCTCATTGTTTATTGGTGCATACTGATTCGACCATCTAAGCAAACTCAATTGAGCTAAGCATGTCGACTTAAAAATTGCAGGCGAACTCATAAATGGCGACTTCGAGACTGCTCCCACTGGAGGCTTCTCCTCCGACCCGAGGATCTCTGATGGCCCTGCCTCGATTCCCGGATGGAAGACCAATGGCACAGTGGAGGTCGTCGAGTCGGGCCAGAAGCAGGGCGGAATGATCCTGATCGTGCCAGAGGGTGCTCACGCTGTGCGGCTGGGGAACGATGCAGAGATTAGCCAGGAAGTGACGGTGGAGAAGGGCGCCCTCTACTCTGTCACATTCAGTGCCGCCCGCACATGCGCGCAGCTGGAGGCACTGAACGTGTCAGTGCCACCGGCATCACAGACCATCGATCTGCAGACGCTGTACAGCGTCCAAGGGTGGGATTCCTACGCTTGGGCGTTTCAGGCTATGGAGGAGAAAGCGCAGGTGGTGTTTAGGAACCCCGGCATGGAGGATGACCCAACTTGTGGGCCCATCATTGATGATATTGCCATCAAGAAGCTCTTTGTGCCGGATAGGCCTAAAGGTCAGTATCATTTCATCTTATGTTGGGTTTTAAGCTTATGTTTTTTGTCTATGCATGTTTATTAGAGTGCCAACAAACAACATTAATCTTCATAATGCATATTAACCCTAGAGATATGATTTATTTCATTGCCATTCACAAATTCTGGAGAGATTTATGAATATTGCATTTATAAGATGATATGTTTTGTATCTATTGAAGCTCCTATTAGTCGCACGTCGATTTGGTGATGATTATGTTGTTTGTATGATGGTGAATCTCCCCATTATGAGGCCTTTTAAGGTGTTAGTGACTCAATTCTACGGTATCTAATCCGTTCTTGAAGTCACATCTTGTACAGATAATGCAGTTGTGAATGGCGATTTCGAAGAAGGGCCGTGGATGTTTAGAAACGAGTCGCTTGGTGTGCTTCTCCCAACCAATCTCGACGAAGAGACATCCTCTCTACCCGGTTGGATCGTGGAGTCGAACAGAGCCGTCCGCTACATCGACTCCTACCACTTCTCCATCCCCGGAGGCAAACGAGCAGTCGAGTTGCTCTCAGGGAAGGAGGGCATAATCTCACAGATGGTGGAAACCAAGCCTAACAAGCCATACAGGCTCACATTTGCCTTAGGTCATGCAGGGGATGCCTGCAAACAGCCGTTGGCCGTGATGGCGTTTGCCGGTGATCAAGCTAAGAATATACACTACACGCCCAACTCGAACTCCACGTTCCAGACCGCGAACGTCAACTTCACAGCCAAGGCAGAGAGAACCCGCGTCGCCTTCTACAGCGTGTATTACAACACGAGGACCGATGACATGAGCTCGCTCTGTGGCCCGGTTGTTGACGACGTTAGGGTTGAACTTTCGGGTGCGATCAATGTGAGGTTTGGAGGGTTGGGATTGATCTTCTTCTTGGCTTTGATTTTGTTCTAGAATGTTGGAGGCTTAAGTTAGTAATGTGTTGTTGAACTGGGAGCATAGGTAAAGCCAAGCTCCCATGTTCTGTTGATGTGCTTAAGGTTATTTGCTTTTTGCAGTAATGAAAATCAAATGCTTTGATCACCTTGGATTCTGTGTTCGGTATGAGATTTGTATCTAATAATATATTATAAATACTATTACTTCATAAATATGTTTCTAGTTCTATCAGTCAAATTTCATTTTAAGAAGCAAAACTTAAATACTTTTGATGAGGGATGAAAATTTGAAAAATGAAAGTGACAGGCTGGGGTTCAGGATTTTATTATTTGGTTGCTTGTAGCAGATGGGTCCATAATCTACCTAGTATTAGCTGTCTGTTTATTTGAATATGAGATGTTATTACTTTTTAGGTTCTTTAATGACTTTATTTATAGTTCATGTGGATGTAATAGAATAGAAGTTATTCGTGCAATAAGGTTGTCGTAGAATGAAGTTTCCATTGTTAATAATCAAGATTCGATGTGGGATCTTTTGCTTTTTCAAGTGTAGTGCTGCTGCACATATTATAACCAATTCCTTAGTTACATTGTTTTGGTAATTTGGTCCATTTGGAAAAGTAGTTTGGAAGTATGCTCATTAAGAAAGCTCATTAGTTGTCTAATTGGCAAGAAATTAAAATTGATTGCATTATCAACTTGCTAATTATTGAGGAGGCCAATTAGATTTTGTTTACATGCCATTGTTCGGTTTAGGGTACTCTTGGCATTCCCTCCCGTGTTTTCTTAGCCTTTTTAGATCACATAGATCCTACACTTGCAAACGTTATAATTAATTAACGATACTTATTGATGGAAATTAGTGATATAATACATACCTGCAGCGGAATCAAATATAGATGAATTCTTACTTTAAACGTGATACTCCAGATCACCAATAATCACAAGAATTATGGTTTGTTTACACAATCCAAATGCTTGAACTTTCCAGTGAAGAGAATAATAAGAATTAGATAAATATTTAGATTAACATCCCGTAAATGCAATTATGCAGACATTAGAGTTAGTTATATTTCACCTGAGCTCTGATCACTCATGAAAAAATGTCAGCCCCTCTCTATCTCTGACTAAACTGTAGAATTCCTTGTAACTTGATTTCTTCTAAAAAGGTACACTATTTTTAGTATTATTTTGATAAATATTGTTCTGTAATATATTATTTGGACAGTAAAATCATATGAAAACAAGAAGAAATAATTAATAGAGTGAAGTATTAATCAATAATTACCAGATAATACCAAATTTCTGGTTGAGGTTAGTTCTTTCCCAATTAAATGAGCATAATGTATAGAGAATATAAAATATTATGATTGTATATTGATATCGTTTCTTTCACATGGGATGGGTATTTATACACAAGAAAACAGCATACACAACTACGGAAATAAGTGGAAAAAACCCCAAGATATTGGGTTTCCTTCTATAACGTAGGGATTCTTTAAATTAATTACTTTGATTAATAATTTTTTTGAGTTAAAAATGACACAACTTCATTCATTGTTCATGTAATGAGACTAAAAAAATGCGATAAAGGTTCTTGATTACTTACTACCCTATTTGTCAACTAATAATATTCTATAGCTTCTTCTCACAAACTCAGCCTAATTATTTTATCTTTATTATTTACATTGTTTTTTTTTTCCAATGTAATCGTCTTCCTCTATCGGAGTAAGTCAATTTTCGAGATCATCATTTGCTATTTACATTATTTTAGCAAAGAAACAATTGCAATATTTACGGATTTAATCTGTTCAGAAACCTTTTTTTTTTTTTTTTTTGAGAAACCCGCAGCCGCTACCCTCAGGTGACAGACTCACACAGGAGATTAAACCACCCTCAGGTGACAGGCTCACACAGAATGGGTAGCCTGCAAACCACACAGGAGATTAAATCACCTCAGTGACAATCATCGCCTGAGCTCACAGAGAATGGGCCGATGAGGATTGAGCCCATGGCCTTGTCGGTCAGGAAACCTCACCTCAACCACTCTGCCATCCCCTCTACGTAGCGGGACACTTTGAACTTTTTTTTTTTTTTTCATGAGCTTTATTTACCCTTCCCTATGCCTTGTCCAACTGTCCTTCAAATTAGGGAATTCCTTTATAAGACTCATCCAACGCTCCCCTATCTCTTATACAAAAATGAAAGATTGGAAAATACTCCTGTATACATAGGAGAGACAATTGGTTCTATCTTTTTCTTTTTTCAATTTCTCTTTTCCTTTTAAGTTCTGGCAGAAATTAAAGGAGAAGAATCAGAAAAGCAACAAATTCGATAGAAATCAGAAGAGAAGAAATCAGAGAAAGAGAAATCATGGCGTCGATGCTGGAGACGAATTGAGATCGGAATGCATTGTATTCTTGATACGAATCAAAACAGAATATACAACATAAAAATTAAACACAAAATACACGAACAGAGCTCGATACGCAGAAGGAGTTGCAAAGGCTAAAGAAGTGGCGGCGAAGGACGATGAAGCTCCCGAAAAACTGCCGGAGCATACGCTTTTGAAGGTAAAAGCTTGGCCTCCATAGCGTATAAAAAGAAATTGGTGAGTTGATTGCAAATGAGTGCGTGAAGAGGTTTTGTAGAGCAATTTGTCAAATCCTCGCTCGAAGCTCCACTGATGCTGACATTGCTAGACTTCTTTATATTAGTGAGCAACGAGGATTCATAGGAATGCTAGGGAGTTTAGATTGCATGCATTGGAAGTGGAAGAATTGTCCGACAGCGTGGCTAGTAGATATGCAGATCGAAGTGGACATTCAACAATTATTCTCGAAGTTGTAGCTGATTATGATATTTGGATATGATATGCACATTTCGGGATGTCGGGTGCTAACAATGATATTAACGTATTGGAAACATCTCATCTTTTCAACAACCTTGCTCTATACATTTCCCCTCTACGCATTATGTCATAAATGGAAAGGATTTAATATGGGTTGTTACTTAGCTGATAGTATATACCTAAATGAACAACTATTGTGTAAACTATACGTGCATCAGTTGGTCTAAAAAAAACATTTTGTGATGAAACAAGAATCGTGTAGAAAGGATGTTGAACATGCCTTCGGAGTCCTCCAAAGTTGTTTTGCAATTGTGGTAAATCCAGCATGTTTTTGGGACACGAGTTATTTGAGAGATATCATGACTTCCTGCATTGAGATAAATGAGACCTTCTCCAATTGAAGTTGCAAGAGATGTGTTAGCCACATAGATTGAATTTGAAGCACATCAACCTGATCGAATGAGAAGTTTCACGAAGCAGTTTAGTGAAATTAAAGACACAAACGCTCATTTCGAACTTCGGAATGCACCAACTGATCATTTGTGGAATGAATGATTATTTCACGGAATTGGATATTATGTAATCTATCATTTTTATTTAATAATTTGAATTATCTTTTTTTTGCAATTAATGTAGAATTTTAATTATATATTTTAATAAATATATTATTATGTTTAGTTTAATTATATAAAATAATTGCATTTAACATTGATTTGTAAAATTTAAAAATGAAATGTTATGAAATATGGGGAGAGATAGGAAAAATCATTTGAGACGAAATATTGTTTCCGCACTAAAATATGGATAAGGCTCCCCTACAAAGAGGGAAACCCTTGGAGTTGGCCGATTCCTCTAAAAAACCCTAAACTCTCTCCAACGTTCTTACTCTATTTTGAAGGAGCTCAAATCCTCCCCTACATAGAGGGAAAAATTAAACCCTCCTCTATCCCATTTGTTTTATCCTATAAAAAATTATATAATTGTATAATAATTCTTGAAAATTCAAATACTCTTTAAAATAATAGAACATGTTATTTTTCAATCTTCTTTTTCTTCTTTCTCCGATGGACTTTAATTTTATTTTTTTTTGTAATTAATATAGAATATTCATTATATTTTTTAATAAATATATTGTTATATTTAATTTAATTGTATAACATAATTGTATTTTAATTTAATTTATAATATTAAAAAAAAATATTATGAAATATTCCTTTCTATTTTAAGGGAAAATAGTTGTGAACGAAATATTGTTTCCACCGTAAAGTAGGGATTGAGCTCCCATAAAATACAGGGAATCCATGGAGATGCTTAGATGTTTTTTCATACTTCAATACATATACTGTAATAATTAAAGATTATTAAAAAAAATAAAAAGAAAAAAGAATCTACCATTTTGGTTGTCTTGTACGAACAAGTTCAAGTATCCTCCACATCATTTCAACTGTATTTCAGCCCCACCTTCCACTCATTCTTTACTCCGATGGTGAATCTTCAATACGTTCATAAAATAGAATACAAACGTGAATCTTAAATGATACAACAATCCATATTCCAATTTTATGGCATGTTGTCGAGGCCGAGTTTGTTATATCTGTTGGGTTATGAGTCGGTAGATGAGTGCTTCGGTATCACCCAGTGGTTAAAAAGAATATTGGGAAATCATAGTAAGATTTATGGAATTGAAGATCCCAAAACCCAGCGATATCGATCGTGTTGTGTGTCTATAGGATTAAATGATGTATAGGTTAGACTTGTTTTTTTTTTATTATTATCTTTTGTCTAAGTCCTGTACGGGGTAAACTGTTGGATGATCTTCGACGACGAAGTTACTTTCCAGAACCCCACGTCATCTTTGTAAGAGCTTGCGTTCTTGACCCAACAGTGATCTTCACCTCACTAGGAGAGACGACCCATCGGTGATAAGCTATCGCGAGAAGAACATATGCAAAGCTTCGCACCTTCGCTCGCCACGGACCTACTCGGCGAAGTATTCCTTGTCGGCCGACTCGGTCGAAGAAGACATAGACTTATCTAGTCTCGTGTCGTGCCAGAAAACGACCCGATCGCACAAGTCTTTTCGAAGTTCGAGGAAGATCTTACGAGGTTGTTTGAATAGTCAACTTTGACTCGACACATTCTCACCAACCACAAACCTCGACCAATGAGAAGCCGACAAAGCACCATATCTGCTCTATACGATAAAAGCTGCGCTCATGTACGGTAATTAACCGCGCCTGCTGCAACAAATTCGAATTTATGGTCGTTTTCTTTGGAAGCTTGTGACATGTGGCACCGTCGTCTCCAACGGACATATGTCATAGCTCACAACTATAAATAGAGAAGAAATTTGAAGCTCCACGCAACGGAATAAAAAGGGAAAAACGCTCAAGCTTTGAACACTCTAGCATACTCAAAGATTATCCAGAGAAGAACTTGCTTTCTTAGAATATTCTTAGTTCTTCACTTTAGAGTACTTAGATCCCTCTCTTCTCTATACTAAGCTCATTGCCATATTTATAGCTTAGATTCGAAGGAGTTCGCTTTCTGTGAATTGTTCTTATTGTAAGAACTCCTTCTTAGTTGGAGATTATTCCATCCCTTTCGAACTTCGGTTTGAATTGTAAAGTCGCTAAGGACTATAACTTAGAAGGATCTGTCCAGTGCACAGATACCTGCTGAGGCTTGCTCAGTTTAATCAACAAGTTATCTTGCCATTGTCAGGACCGTGGACGTAGGATCTTGCGTATCCGAACCACGTTAAATCGCTTGTGTTCTTTACTGTTTTATTGCATATCATAACTGTTCAAAATCATATGTTTGCATAAAACGTGTTTCTAAAGCGCACAGCCCGAAAAGAACTTGATTTGTGAAAAGCGTTTTCAAAGCCGAGACGAATCTCCGGGCCCCACACTTATCCGCACAACGTCTCCGACCGGAGTTTCAACGGCCGACAAAAGTCGAGTAGAAGAACTCGATGGCCGACCCACTCGACCCAGTGATCGAAGGTTACTTTTTGGCACTTGTTCATCGGTTCTGCACTAAACGACTCGCTTCTGTCCTTCGGTTTGAGAAGAAGAAACTGTGATCAGGTGTATTCATCCCCCCCCTCTACACCTGACTATCGTCTCCGGACCAACAATATCTAATTAAGTGAGTGCTTGGAGTAGCTGAAACTTATTGATAAGTGCTGAAAGTGGTTGAAAGCTGCTGATTTGAGAATTTGTAGGTGTTTGGAAATAAGTGCTGAAAGCTGTTGAAAGTGGGGAAAATAATGTTTGGAAAACTGCTGATATAAGTAATTTATATTAAGCTTTTAAATAAAATATTCGTTTTACCCTCAATGTTATAAATAATTATAATTTATAATAAATAAATAAATATTATTAATTTTTATATTATATAAATTTATAATATATCATATTAACATAAACATATTATATTTTAAATATTATTTATTTACTTAAAATCCATAATAGTAATATTTTATATAATTTTAATAATTACGTAGCTAAGAAATAATTATCATTAAATGAAAACAAAAAAATTTTAATTTAAAATTTAAAATTTTCATAACCCACTTTTTTAATTAATATATATTTAATTATAATTAATTTTAATAATAATTATTTTATTAAATTTAAAGAATTTATAAATAATAAATATAAAATATTTTTTTATCAAATTACTAACTAATATAATAAAATATAATTATAATTAAATTTATAATTAAGAAAATGTTAATTTTAAAATTAATATTAGATAAACTGTAAGTTATAGCTGAAAGCTGATTCATAATAGCTTAAACAACTTTTCTATTTTAGCTATATTTGTTTCAAGTCATATATTTTCAAGCTCTTTTTCTATGTTTCGTACCTCTATATTTCTAAGCCTATACAAAACCACCCTTTCCCACACTGTATTTAGACTATTTGGCCAATCTATCAAACTCCAACTTTTCTAGATTTCGTTCTATCTATTTCCTTAACTTTCAAACACCAAGATTAAAAATCCACCCCTGCATATAAATTCAGATTTGGTCTCCCCTCCAATTCTTCAAACTCCATAACCAAATTTTAGAGTGAGAAAATATTAGAGAGAGAGAGAGAGAGAAATGGTGTTATCGTGGATCATAATCACGTCTTATTTCCCATACATAATCTCCGTTGTTGCTCTCCTCCTCCTACTCGAACAGCTATCGTATCTAAAAAAGAAGCGGTTCCTCCCCGGTCCGCCGCTCGTCCTCCCCTTCGTTGGCAACGCCGTTTCTCTCGTCGTCGATCCGACTAGATTTTGGGACCGGCAATCTGCCTGTGCTAAATCCACCAATTTAGGCATCTCCGCCAATTACATTATCGGCCGCTATATTCTCTACATTTACAGCTCCGAACTCTCCAACAAAATATTCGCCAATGTCCGGCCGGACGCCTTCCACCTCGTCGGGCACCCCTTCGGAAAGAAGCTCTTCGGCGAGCACAATTTAATCTACATGTTCGGTCAGGATCATAAGGATCTCCGCCGCCAAATTGCCCCCAATTTTACCCCTAAAGCACTGCAGATTTACACCGATATTCAGCAGAGGATCATTCTCAAACACTTGGCGGACTGGTGCCGCCAGGCGGCGTACAAGTCGATTCCGCTGCGGGTTCTCTGCCGCGACATGAATTTGGAGACGTCGCAGACGGTGTTCGTCGGTCCGTATTTGGAAGAGGCGGCGCGGAAGAGGTTTAACGTGGATTACAATTTTTTTAATGTTGGATTGATGAAGTTGCCGATTGATTTGCCTGGATTCGCTTTCCGCAACGCGCGGCTGGCGGTGCAGCGGCTTGTGGACACGCTCGCCGGCTGCGCGGCGGCGAGCGAGAAGCAGATGAAGGCTGGGGACGAGCCGTCGTGTTTGATTGATTTTTGGATGCAGGAGAATCTCCGGCTGATGGCGGAGAAGCCATTCGAGTACAGCCATCGCGAAACCGGCGGCCATTTGTTCGATTTTCTGTTCGCTGCGCAGGACGCGTCGACGTCGTCGCTGCTGTGGGCGGTGACGATGCTCGATTCCCATCCCCGCGTTCTAGATAGAGTGAGGGAGGAGGTAGCGAGGTATTGGTCGCCCGAGAGCGGCGCCCCCATCAGCGGCGAGCAGTTGCGCCAGATGAAGTACACTGAGGCGGTTGCACGTGAGGTCGTGAGGATTAGGGCGCCGGCAACTATGGTGCCGCACATCGCCGGAGTGGATTTCCCTTTGACCGAGAATTACGTGATTCCAAAGGGCACAATCGTCTTTCCCTCAGTGTTTGACTCATCCTTTCAAGGATTTACCGAGCCGGAGAAGTTCGACCCGGATCGGTTCCTGGAAGACCGGCAGGAGGACCGTGTTTATAAGAAGAACTTCCTAGCATTTGGCGCCGGAGCCCACCAGTGCGTGGGCCAGAGGTATGCGATAAATCATCTGATGCTTTTTATCGCGATGTTCGCCTCTCTGATCGATTTCAAGCGGGATAGAACGGACGGCTGCGATGAAATCACATACGTCCCGACCATCGTTCCGAAGGACGATTGCAGGGTATTTCTGTCTCAGAGATGCAGCGATTTCCCGCCGTTATAGGGGACGGAAATGCCCTTATGCATGGATTGAGTGTGGAGTCAGTAGGGTTGTCGTGTGTAGGGGTACAATTGTCAGTGACCGAAAAAAGTGTAAAATTTGTGTGTTGATTATTTATTGGGTAATTGGTGATTGGGTGGCAAATATTTCATGGTGTTTGATCGTTCGGGGGTATTATTGTAATTGCGATTGGATTTAGTGTTGTCAGTTTTTAATTCATCATCAGATTATTCAAAGGAATAAACATTGAGAATGAGTTATTGTTTGGGTTGTGGAGTACATTGTTTATTGTGATTATTGTTTGGTGTCGAAATAGGCTATCTGCTCTCGGACGGCATTGAATTGGCTAATTTATCTTTTTGTGCAACGAATGAAATCCGTAGCATAACATACTGCTAAATATATACAATTAAATCTTGATAAAGTAATAATCTCGTTAAGATAATAATTTATTCTAGTCCCGATATGAGTTAATGCACTAAAATAATATTCGATAATGTAATAACCTCATTAAATGACTATTTTTTTTTTTCTGTCCTAATGTTATTAATTTATCGAAGTTTAACTGTACAATTGAATTTAAGTAGTACTTCCAATGACCCACTTTATTAATTTAGTATAATTTTAACACGAACAGTCCGAAAATTTAAAAAATAAAATAAAATAAGATATATATTTAAAAAAAAAATGGATTGACTAACGAAGTGGAACCGAAGAAAACCTGTGGTTAATCCAAGTTTTTTTTTGGGTTAGAAGAGTTGAAAATTATGATTGGAACTCTGCAATATTCTCCAAGTCAAACTAGATATAGCATAACAGTTGTAATAAATGCAAATAATAGGAAAATATTATTTGAATGGAATGTGATTTGGATAGAGGTGGACGAATCCAACTCATAATTATGTTATGGTGTATATATGAGATCCCTACCACTTTTTAATAGTCATTTTGACGTGACAAATGGCATCAATGATCAAACTATACTAACAAACTAAAAATTAATTAATGTATGACATTGTAAGATTTTTAACAAAATGCATAAATTATGCATTGTTGACAATCCAATTTATACGCATTCAATATATACAGAATGATAGTTAGTGATCAGTCCAATTATTTGAGATATCAGCTGTTACGTATATAAAGTGAGCACAGTAGAATTAATTTGGACCATATTATTTTTAAATAGGAATCTGATTGTAAAAGTATTAAGAAAAAAAATTCGCCAATGTATGATCAAATATCAAAGGTTTATTACTCCTTAATTAAATAACAACAATTAGTGGTTGAAATAGTTAAATTAATCCTGTCGTTATATAGCTCGGTTAGCATAGAAACTATATTAGCCTAATATATATTTATTATAAACCGTTTCTGGAGCAATCAACATTAGGTTTGGCATATTGGTCCAAATACTAATAAGGTAATCGACAGTTCACATTTTTTTTTCTATAATTTATAAATTACTGTACATGAGCGGAAATATATAACATACACCTCTAATAACCTAGTTTTTTATACTTAATTATTATTATTATTATAATAATAATAATAATAATAATAATAATTATAATTATTATTATTATTATTATTATTATTATTATTATTATTATAATAATAGAGTCGAGTTAAATTAACTAGTGTTAGACTTGAATTCGAATACGAGCAATAAAGTTCGAGTGGATAAGTGAATTGGACCAAATTCATATGACAAATCAACGTACACATGACATAAACTATGTGAAGAGAAAACAATTAATTTAAATATATATCTCCGAGATATTAAATTTGACCCTTTTCTTACAGGCTTGTAATTGTGATAAATGACATGGGAGAATCAAGATTATTGCATGTTGGCCATATGTTGGCCGATTGCTCTTTTTACTTTGCTGTAGTTGTCTGAAACTCCAATGGAAATCTTTGCTATAAAATTAAGATGTAAAGCTAACTTCTCTCCTCCCCCAAGAACAGTTGCGCCAACAAAATTGCTGTTTGACGCTGACTTTGATTCCACGTGAATGTCCAATTTTCCTGATTTCTTAAAATAAAGACAAATTAAATTTTACAGTCCTTAAAATATAAGAGTTTGATCGAATTAGTCCCAAACTTTTTCTTTTATTTGTAGTCATGGTCTTATAAATATTTAAATTTGAATGAACGGGTCCTACCTATCTCTCAAATTGTATTTTAGAAGTAATAAAAAAAATGAAAAACGACTTCTTCGATATAAATTTATTTAGAACTAATTCATCCAAACACAATAGAATTCTTATAATTTAATTATCGATAAATTAATAATCTTTCTAATATAATATTTTTTAACGGTCTCAACTTGGGCCAATGTAAAAAATCTCTTCTAATTCAACAACATAATAAGATAATAATTTTCAAAAAACTCTAATGTAAATATATGGTTCCGTCAATATCATAAATTAATAATCTTTTAAAATTACGAATAACACTAATAAATTTTGTGTAATATGATTCTAACTTGTTATTTCTTAAAACTTAAATTTTATTGAATTTTATTTCTAAGTTTTCTAATTGCATCAAAAAGTTCCGGTGTTATTTTCTCGATCTGCATTGTAAAATTTTGAAGAGTCTTAAATGCAATAAGTGATTTCTTGCACGTAACTTGTTCGAAAAGAATTGTATTATCTTTACTCTTTAGTGTTTTTTAGTGTTCATTGTCAATGAATGTTAACTATATCATTGTGCATATTTTTTAAATGAATAAATTCATTATCTTTTAACAAAATTCATGTAATGAATATATTCAAGATACTAAATGGTAAAATAACATTAAATATGATTTATAACTAAATTTATAACTCCTTAGATTAATCTAATTAAAATTGGATTTCATGGAAGTTCGAAAATTATTTCTAAAGCAATAGATATTATTTTATGGCAAATTGGATTTTTTAGTCCCCAAACTATGCGTGTTTGGTCAATTTGGTCCCTTATTTATTTTAGTTAATTGGTCCCCAAACTATAGGATTTTGGATGAATTGGTCCTTCTGTTAATTTTTTTGTTAGTCAACGATTTTAAAGGGTATTTTCGGTATAATATTATTGAGGACCAAAACGTCCAAATATTGAAAGATTGAGGACCAATTTGACCAATTTTTTTTTCTTTAATTTTTTTAAGGTTTTCAAAAATCGAAAAATATTTTAATAATTTTGCTTTTTTTAAGGAGCAATTATGCCAATTTTAAATAGGTTGAGGACCATTCCCGTTAATTATAATATATTTGGGGATCATATTACTATGAAAATGATGGATTAAAACATAAAATATATTACTACGTAACAAAAAATTTTTCGATATTACTATGAAAACAGGGGATTAAAACATAAAATATATGAAAAATTAATGAATAAATCATATTGGAATGAAAACATGTTTTGAATGGAAATCTACTATAGTTTTATTCATTGATTATCAAATATTCTACGTGTTTATCTCTCTTTATCATAATAATATATTCGAAAATTTTGATAACAAGAGCTATAAAATTTGACGATTATGATCCCAAAATATAGGGATTGGTCTTCAACTTATTTAAAATTGGCGTAGTTGGTCCTTAAAAAAATCAAAACGACTAAAATACTTTTCGATTTTTGTAAAATTAAAAAAAAATCAATAAAAAGAAAATTGGCCAAATTGGTCCTCAATTTTTTAGTATTTGGACGTTTTGGTCCTCAATAATATTATACCGAAAATACCCTTTAAAAATCGTTAAGTAACAGTTGACTTACCAAAAAATTAATAGAAGGACCAATTCATCCAAAATTCTATAGTTTGGGGACCAATTAACTAAAAAAAAATAATGGACCAAATTGGCCAAACAAGCATAGTTTGGGGACTAAAAATCCAATTTGCCTTAATTTATAGATATCTTTCTAAAATAATAAAATTTGAGGGTCCCGCAATATTAATTTTGGAGAGGTTTAACTATAGTTGAAATTCTGAAAACTATTTTTTTTTTACTGCAAAGTCTAATTAATTAAAAAGTGATAGAATAAGAAATGCATTACAAATTATGATTATAATATGAAAAAAAGTTGGACGAATCGATGCTAAGAATTTTGTTAACTAAAATAATTAAATTAAAAATAAAATTTTGAAAAATGTTGTAAATATATTATATATATATACTTATCATATATTGTGATGACCATATAAACCCTAAAAGCCTATGAATCCATCTTGTACTCTATAAATAGAAGTCTCCACCCTCATAATAATATACATCTATTTTCTCATTCTCTCTATTATTCTCTCATTCTATTTAGTTTATAACAAAAAACAAATTGCAAATTTTTTGGTTAATTAATTGGTTCTCAAACTTTCGACTCTTTCCATGAATTTGTCCTAAATAATATTATACCAAAAAAAAACTTTTCTTATTTTATCATTTAAAAAAAATATTATTGACTAATAAAAAATTAAAGACTCATTCATTCAAGTTTAAATAGTTTGGACCTATTAACTAAAAATAAAAGATAAATGAACCAACGCTCCTACTTTGAGGACTATAAATCTTATTTGTAATATAAATAAAACAAATCTATAAATTTATGGGCGGAATCGGGAATATGAGAGAAGTACAAAATTTGAATTTACCTGAAAATGGAAGAAGTGTTGAATTTCAGATTGTGAAATACACAAAATTTCAAATATTACATATAAAATTGGAATTTTGCACTATTTGGTGCACACTGAATGCCCCCTTATACCAACAAGTATCCTCTATCCCATTTTTTATATCTTAATACATCTGCATTTGACAAATTATAATTACAATAATAATTATTTAAAAAAAAAAAACAGGTTTGTTGCATACGCGAAAAAGCCCACAAAGAAACCGACGCGATATTGGCTTTGTTGGCTGTAGCTGTCGCTTTAATTAATTTAAGGAACCATTTTTGGGTTATAATAATTGGAGTCATGAGGTATTGCCATCTTGGGGATAAATAATTGCTAGCCAATCGATGGGGTCATTGAGTATTGGCTGATTTTACATGCGTGTCTGAAATAGTTTATGCTAAGTAGCTTATAGCTGAAAACTATATTTTTGGTGTTTGAAATTATGGCGGTTAGCTAGAATTTTTTCTATTTTTTTTCATATTTTAGACAAGCTGCTTAAGTTGTTTTACCCCAGCTTATAGCATATGAGAGTTATTGGACAAATTTTTCTTATTTTTTTTTTATTCCCAAAAAAAATTCTCCATAAAACTCAATTATAATTCCCCAAATAATAAAAAAATTATGTTTTAATATAAATTAAATTATAATATAAATAAAAATAAATATTTTATTTAATATACAAAATAATTTCATAATTTATAATATTGAGATGATAGTTATCAAGGAAAAAGAATAAACATAAAATAGCAACAACTTATCAATTTTATTTATTTATTATAAATTATAATTATGTAATAACATTGGGATAAAGCGACATTCCATTTAAAAAGTGAAAAAAGCTATTTATTGAGCAACATTTTCAAAAATTATGCAAATAAATAATATTTAAAATATAATAGAAGATATATGTTTATGCTAATATAATATACTAGGAATTTATCTAATATAAAAATTAATTTAATTTAATATTTTTAACATTGAAATTGAAATTATATTGTAAAAAAATAACTTCTCAATTTTATTTATTTATTATAAATTATAATTCTTTAATAACATTGAGTGTAAGACAGATATTTTATTTAAAAAATTAAAATAAGATACCGCTATCAACAGTATTGCTACTATTTTTCCCACTTTTAGCAGTTTTCGGCATTTGTTTCCAAACACTTACAAATTTTCAAATCAGGAGCTTTAAACATTTATCAATAAGGCATTCTTACTCCCAAACACATACTACCATAGAAATGTTATAGGTTCATATCATGTTACTTTATTTTAGACGGAATAAGACTGTATATCATAATCAAATCGAAGATAATGATATCATAAGTTTGTAACTATATATCTACTTAAATCTCAACGTAACCTTAGTTGAACCAATCATTTTTATTTCAAACAATAATAAAATCTTTTTTCTAATTGTTTCGCGATAAATTTATAGCAGTTTCAAAATGTTATTTGAATTTAAAGGATTCAAAATGCTTGAATGTCTCCGTTGAAGTCAAAAGTTTAACTCTGGAAATTCCTTTTTATCTTTTTCTTTCTACAGAAGTTCCAGGTTTTCATGCTTGACTAATCATGAAAATATATATTGAGTAAAAATCAAATTTCAGAATTTTCAGAGATTTGATTTCTACCACTTTTTTTCTCCATAAAATGTCTTCTTACCATGAAACCAAAAAAAAAAGAGAAAGAATTCAAGTGAGCATTAATAAATTCGAATATATGACTACCGACCAACAAAATTGCATATTTATATTTTGAAACCTCTAAATGTTATCCAGTCCAGTAAATTTAATGTAGTTTGAATCAAAAATCTGAGATGAGTTGGAAAAGTCTGTCGGCTACAAAAATGGTAAAAATATTGTCCTTTTTTTTCCGAATGGATAAAATAAAATTATCACGTGCAATATAAAAAACAAATCTATTTCATTTCCTTTTTTAAGGTTAGTTGTCAATTTCGCTCGAAGCGGGGAATCTTTCACTTCTTTCCACCATGAAAAAATGCACGATGCCACGTGTTGATCATGCAAATTGCTTCCCAAATCCAAGCGCTTAGATTTGTGATTTTACTGCTCTTCGTGCTTTGTTTCAACTGCGTCCAATAGAAATTCAACTTTGACTAGCCCACATTCCAAATATGACCACAGTGTTTGACTTGTAGCCTGAAGTTGAATTTCCGCATCATTTCTTAGGAAGCCTAATCCATCTCTGTAGTTTGCGTTTAAGTATACAAGAACGGAACTTCATCTAATACACATCAAACACATCAAATAATAAATATGGATGTTCACAATCACCTAAAGTCCTAAACCTTTTGAGTTTGGATTATTATCTAAGTGTAGACTCTTGATCCATTTACCAAATGTATTTAGAATCTCACAATCTAAATATAAACGATACATACAGATTTTTGTGTACGAAAATTCAAACGAAAATATTACTCACTCCGTCCCACTATTCTTGTCTCATTTTTTTGGCACGATATTTTTTGGAAAATTGTTAGTTGTGTGTAGAGATGTGGAGTTATCAAATAAAGTATTTATAATAATTTGTTATTTTATAAAACCGGACAACAATTATTGGACAACTATAAAAGGAAAGTGGGACAAGAACGGTGTGACCGAGGGAGTATGAATTTAGTGTTTCTTGTTTGTATATGAGTATTATTTTAATCCGGTTCAAATATTTTACTCCCTTCGTTTCATAGATTGTGTCTCATTTATTTTGGACACAATTATTAAGGAGGGTTGTTAGATCTATCTAAAGTGGTGCGGGTCCCTCATAAAATCCTAGCCACAAGATCTTGGAATTTAGGAAACGGGACAAGATCTATAAGATAGAGGGAGTATTTTTTTAAGTGTTCTAATCCTACATGTAATATAACACGGGTTGGCTTGTATGTCCCATTATATGTACCCTTCCATGGACCACAAATATGAAAGTGACATGTGGCAATAAGAATTTTACCATGGTCAAGTTTTATCAAGGTTAAAAAATAATAATAATATATTAAGAACTAATTATTAAATTAAAGAAGAAAAACGTCAAACCCACTTTTCCCAATCACCATCTTCCCCAAACGAAAACGACTTTTCCCGATCACCATCTTCCCCAAACGAAAACACTTCCTCATACAGATGCACCACTGAGAAAGAACATCGAGAAACATCACCGGCCAAGGAAAAAGTGAAGATTGAAAATTCTCCAGAAAGGTGGGAAGATTGAAAATTCTCCAGAAAGGTGGGAGTATTATCTAAATTTAGATGGTTTTGAATTGTTTATCTCGATCTTGGTTAATTGGTGATCCATTAATTTTACAAGAATTTTGATCCCTGAGTTTTTCCAATTAGGTGGTCATTTGTTCAAGAATTTTGATCCATGAAATTTTCTAATTCCCTAGCTTCTGTGCACGTAATGCCCTGTATCTATAAAATTGTGCTTTTTTCTTCTTCCTCAAAGTGGGTTCTTAATTGACATCCAACAGAGTAATTATCTACACCAGCATTTGAATTTCGTCTATTGCAAGAAACCATTTATAGAATAAGAGAATATATCAGGTAAAGGAACTATTATTGTATTCACTTTCCAATCGAGTTATTGTCTGATCGGTGTTTTTGACTTTCTTGGAAAATCAAGTTTTTAACGTGGATGATGCTAAATAACTATACTAGCAATATTTAAAGTAATTAGCATCAAGCTTTTAAAGTTACGTGTTATTAAGAAAGATGATATGCTTAATTTTTTAAACAATACTAGTCTAGTTTACTGTTATGGTGGCAGTGATTGTATTTTTAATTTTTCTTTTGTTTTTTTATTTGCAGATGGACGAAACTGAAAACATAAATGTTGGACATGATCCGTGCCGTAGACTTGCTTTTGAGGATGATGAAGATGAGAATATTTCAAGACACGACTGTTTAGAAGGTATTGAAGCGATACATTCATGGATACCAGAAGAATTAATACCTAGGGTTGATATGCAATTCAATAATTTAAAGCAAGCTCACGAGTTTTATCTGGCATATGCAAAGGCTGTTGGGTTTGGCATCCGAATATGGAAATCTCACAAAGACAAAACGACGGGTGTAATTTGGGGCCAAAAATATTGTTGTACAAGGGAAGGTGAAAAAAAACCTAATGCTCCTGACACTAGAAAATTTCAGCGAGCTGAAACTAGATGCAATTGTGGTGTGGAGATGAAAGTTAGTTGTCGCCAAAAAGGTTATTATTATGTGGTAAGATTCGTTGCTGAACATAATCATGCGTGTGCGACGCCTTCAAAAACACACATTTTTCGATCTCATCGGAAAATGACGGATGCACAAAAGGTAGGAGTAGATATGGCTATAAGTTGTGGGATTGCTCAAAAAGAAACTATGGAGCTCATGTCGAGACAAGCTGGTGGGCGTGAACATGTAGGATTTATATCTAATGATTGCAAAAACTATATTCACTCGAAAAGATCATATAAGATGCGAGTAGGTGATACCGGAGGAGTGTTGCAATATTTACAGCAAAAGCAAGGAGTGTTGCAATATTTACAATGTTAAATACTTTGAGGCTCGTCGTTACCATCGTGTTACCTATGATTCAAATGATGGTTCAATATCATGCAGCTGTAAGAAATTTGAGTTTGTGGGGATTTTATGCTCTCATGCATTGAGCATTTTGAATCTTAAACATATTTATAGAATACCTGAAAAGTATATCAAGAAGCGATGGACAAAGACTGTGAAAAGTGAAAGTGGGATAGCTCACTATAATGATACGAGTCAACTAGATCCCAAAGAAGCACCGGGGCATAGATATAGTGATTTATGTCAACTTAGTAGTCAATTGACCACAAGGGCGGCAGAAAGTACCAAGGCTTATGAAATTGCTAAGGAGGGATTAAAGAAATTGTTAGAGCAAGTTAATGTAAGTTTTGTGGAAGATGTTGCAGCAGAACCAACAAGTGCAAATACAACTATCAGGGATCCTGTTGGCACGATTGTGCAAGATAGTATTAGCTGCAACAAAATTCAAGGGATAAGAACAAAAGAAAAAAGTCACTTACAAAAATAGCAAAAGACCAAGAAGTTGTTTAGAAAAAGCCTCAAGAAAGCGAAAATCAAGAGCCGTTGCCAAGAGTAAGGAGAGCTCAACATCTGTAGTGCCAAATGTTGAGGACCCACTAGTTGACGAGTTTAGACTTTCCCATGAGTTCAATTGTCAGGTATATTATATTTTTATCAATCAATTTTCACTTTGAAAGTATTTTTTAGGTGATACACTCATCATGTGATCTTTTTCATTTTTCTTGGTGAAGCAACCTCAAATTGGTGTGCCATGTTCAAGTACAAATTATACTCAGTCCTTACAGGTATTATAGATTCTAGTATTTTAATACGTATCTAAGATATTAACCCATTGTGTGCTTGTTTTTGTTACAGATGATGGATCCGAATGTGGGAATTCAACAGCTTTCTGTTGCATATAATCCTCCATATCAGCTAGAAGACAAGTAGATAGAGTTGACAATATCAATCTTGGATAATTGTTGGTTTTCAGTTTTCAGCAAATTGAGATACTTGAATTTTGGATTGATAGAAGGGTACTTTTGTTAAGACATTAAGGAAGTTTGTTGCATTATGTTTCCTGTTGCGTTTCTTTTTCATACTGTACCTCTTTATAATTAATCATACTAAAGTACTAAACTATAGTAGCATTTTCACTCCAATCGTTTGAGACATCAAACCAGTAACACATTTCTCAATATTTTCTTGTAATCATTTAATTACAACAAAAAATATGAATTCAGTATTTCACAAAAAATGTATAGAAGAGAAACAAAAGAAGTTTCCACAAACTGACCAACTAGTGCACCAAAGAGTTTTTCCTATTCTATGCAGGTTTCTCCTGTTCATTACAACCAAAATTGTCTTCTTCTTCACCATCTAATCCAACCAACATCAGGTCAGGAGTGTGAAGTTCTTCCAGTGAAATCTTTAACCTGGATAGTAGAAGGAAAGCACAATCAAGCCATGCTAAAGAGGTCATGAAGTTGCAGTCTCAAATGATAGAAAGCTAGAACCATAAATAAACATCATATATTATTAATTTGCTTTGCTAATATCTTTTAACCAGAATCAGTATCACCATGTTGTGAAATTAGTGTTTATATGAGAGCAAAACAAGTTATGGTCACCACCAAATCTTTTACAATGGTGAATAGATTCTATCGTAGAAGCTTCTCATTATGATCAATCAAGGGTGAATGTAATTATACTAGTGATTACCAAGAAAATAAAAGAAATCATATAATAACTCCACATTTCTTGACCAGATTAGCTACCAGGAACTAAAGGAGTGAAGGCACATCCACAAACATATCAAGGAAAGACCGTAAAAGAAATGACAACTAGACAATATCTTGATAAGAAGAAAATACTCAGAAACTTAGATAAGTCGATTGGAAAGTGAATACAATAACAGTTCCGTTACCTGGTATATTCTCTTATTCTATAAATGGTTTCTTGCAATAGACGAAATTCAAATGCTGGTGTAGATGATTACTCTGTTGAATGTCAATTAAGCACTTTGAGGAAGAAGAAAAAAGCTCAATTTTATAGATACAGGGCATTACGCGCACAGAAGCTAGGGAATTAGAAAATTTCACGGATCAAAATTCTTGAACAAATGACCACCTAATTGGAAAAACTCAGGGATCAAAATTCTTGTAAAATTAATGGATCACCAGCTAACCAAGATCGAGATAAACAATTCAAAACCATCTAAATTTAGATAATACTCCCACCTTTCTGGAGAATTTTCAATCTTCACTTTTTCCTTGGCCGGTGATGTTTCTCGATGTTCTTTCTCAGTGGTGCATCTGTATGAGGAAGGGTTTTCGTTTGGGGAAGATGGTGATCGGGAAAAGTCGTTTTCGTTTGGGGAAGATGGTGATTGGGAAAAGTGGGTTTGACGTTTTTCTTCTTTAATTTAATAATTAGTTCTTAATATATTATTATTATTTTTTAACCTTGATAAAACTTGACCATGGTAAAATTCTTATTGCCACATGTCACTTTCATATTTGTGGTCCATGGAAAGGTACATATAACGGGACATACAAGCCAACCCGAATATAACATTTAATGGTTATTCCAGTAGAGTTTGAAAGGAAAGAATTTGAGGAAAGAGAAGCAAGAGAGAAAATGGACTTTGGCCTGTTTGGGAGAGTTTACGAGCAACTTATTTCATCTTATTCTAAAAAAATAAGTGCTTATATGCCTGGTTTGGAGAGCTTATAAAAACAACTTATTATAAAAATAAACTCTTTTGGCTTTATTTTCATAAACTATTCCTAATAGCTTATGAAAATAAATCATCATATCAAATCCATAGAAGAACAATTATTTTAACTACATTTTATTTTTTCTCTAATTAAGTATTTATATATAAATGCATCCAAATACAAATAACTTATTCAAGTTAAGTGTTTATGACATAAGTACATATGTCATAAGTTCAATTGAGAATAGAAAAAAGAGAGAGCTAAGAAAAAAAAATAGGGCTGAGAATAGATCGTAACTGAAAATAACAAAAAATATAAATAAAAAACGAGAGCCCTGAGAAGGCCCAATCCAGTAGAAGATGGTTGACATCGCAAAGATTGATGCCCATATTTCAAAACAAGGCCCAACATCGGAGCCCCTTAGGGTTTCTAATCCCCTTCTTCACCAACCTCAATAGCACAACCCTGCATTTGCCACCGCCCCTGCCCAGAGTAGAGGAGAGAGAAAACACTAGCTGTCGAAAATGGTGACCTACAGAGTAAGCTCTCTCTCTAACTTTGCTCACTAATTCAATCTCTCGTGGTTTTTCTTTAGTATGATGAGTATTGACCTGAGTTTTGTGAATTGCAGGTCCACCAGTACCAGGTTGTCGGTAGAGCTCTGCCGACAGAGGCGGAGGAGCATCCAAAGATCTATCGCATGAAGCTTTGGGCGACCAACGAGGTCCGCGCCAAGTCCAAATTCTGGTAATTTTATCGTTGCTTGTGATGTAGATTCGTATTCCTCTGTGTGTCTGTTTATGCTAGTACATTCTTCATATGTAGAAATACATTTTGTTGATTGGTAGGTTTTCGCAGATTCATGTAGAACGTGTTTTCATTGTTGGCGGGCGATGATGTGAGATAATTTGAAATGAGTTATTAGCTCATTTTGTGAAGATAATTGTTTATTAATGACGAAGAATTTACTGACATAGTTTTCTGAGGATTAGGATCTGAATTTCATTTTTCGTTATTAAGGGTTTTTGGTATTGGGATTGAATTTTGTGTGTGTAATTATGTTTCCTGTGAAGGTACTTTCTGAGGAAGCTGAAGAAGGTGAAGAAGAGCAATGGTCAGGTTCTTGCTATCAATGAGGTACATGATCTCGAAACGTTGAAGAATTTGGATTGAACACAGTCTCTTAAACAAATGTTCTTTAAATGTAATAACGTGATTTGTGTGTATTTGGTTATTATTTCATTTTTGTCCTTGCCAAGTTTGTTTCTTAGCATGATGTATGTATTGCGCCTCGTATAATCTGACCTTATCTATTAAGTTTGTTTATGTTAAAAGTTTTGGTTGTTGAGGATATTGAATGTAATTAAGTTGAACCAGTATTGAAATAATTCTTTGCTCTTAGGAACTCAGATATTTTTGAAGGTTATGCACATTACATCTAAACATAAATTAACTCTACCTGTAGTAATATGTCAATTTGTTGTATACATTTGTGTTTGAATCCTGGTAGAGACAATTATTGTATTCCATTCCTAGACAGCATTGGTGAGCAGTTGACAAGACATTGTTTCTATTTGAGTTAGTCAACTTTCAAGGGGTCTATTTTGTATGACACTCCTAATTTCACGAACTATCTCCCGTCCGCCCTTTTTCTTTACAACTCATAAGCTAGCATATTGTTTTTTGTTTGCTCCATCGTGTGAAGATGAATGTGGTATTATGTAGAGGAAAGTTCCTTTATCTCAACTCTGTTTTTCCTTTCATAACAGATTTTCGAGAAGAACCCTACCACAATCAAGAACTACGGAATCTGGTTGAGGTACCAAAGCAGGACTGGTTACCACAACATGTACAAGGAGTACCGTGACACCACCTTGAACGGCGGTGTTGAGCAAATGTACACTGAGATGGCTTCTCGTCACAGGGTCCGCTCTCACTGCATCCAGATTATCAAAACTGCGACCGTCCCAGCTAAGCTCTGCAAGAGGGAGAGCACTAAGCAGTTCCATGACTCTAAGATCAAGTTCCCCCTGATGTTCAGGAAAGTGAGGCCACCATCAAGGAAGCTCAAGACCACCTACAAGGCAACCAGGCCTAACCTGTTCGTGTAAGATGTCTTGTTGTTGTTGGGAGGGCGCCATTACTACTATATTTCTACAAGCATGTTCTGGAAATGGAATAGCAGAAAACATTATGAGTTTTGACTTTTTCTGGACTTATACCATGCTGTGTTTGTTTACGTTGCACATTAGACTTTTATCTAGAGGGTTATTCGAATTCCTATTCCTGAGTTCCAGTTTCTGAATCCTATGCGTGTTTTCTATTGCTTTCTTTTCTCTCACTTAATTCCTATTTATTCTTCTATCGCATAGATTGATGCCTGCTTAAATTTATGCATTTTAGGTTGTATATTATGACATATAAATATTTTTGATTCAAAAAATAGTGATAACTGATAAGAGCTCAAATTTATTTTATCCGTAGCATGCATGCGTTCCAATTTTGCCAAATTCTAGCTTCAGTTTAAAGCTAGGCAGATTGAAGATACATAATTATTACGACAACGCTACAAAGCTATAAAAACCAGACTCATTATATAATAATCCCACTAGAAAAGACACGTTTCTTTTGGACACGGGAATTAATAAAGTAGTGTTACATGGTGTACATTGTTTGATTTTTTAGTTATTAATTATGGTCCAGATAATCTTTACCATTTTAGAAAATGCGTTGTTTTTAGTCGGACGGTCTAATAAGGGAAACACATCATTTATAGTGGGACGGAGAGTAGTATTTAATTACATTATGCAGACTGACCAGCAAATACTTGTCACTCTAAATTTCTGACTAGAGCCACTGCATTTGATTAGAGACAGCATGCTTCAATTAGTCAATACATTCCAAAGCAATTGAACAAAAACATATATGAAAATCCTCTAAGTATTAAGCAACAAATAAACTTGTCCCCCTTTTTTTTCCCTTGTAGTATTTATATTGCCCAAGTGACACACGCTTACAGATAGCAGATTAAAAAAAGTTGCTCTAATCAAGATTAAGGCTATTATTGCCACGTCAATAATATAGATGATCGATTTGATTAATTTTTTACAGAAAGGCATCCATGTCCAAAAGCAAAACAATCTTTGAAATGACTACAAAAGAAACATACCATCATTGCAGGCTCAGAAAAACAATTTTTACACACAAGAAAAGGTATCAATCTAGTCCCATCTATTCCCATAACCATAGATCATACATTCAATTCATCAAAAACCTCAAAACCTTCTCCTCTCAGATCTACACATTCTTGAAAAAAACAAAAAAAAATGTGTGCTGGTGTAGCTCCTATGTTTCTTGCACACATCTCTGAATCTTCACCGTATGGAAAGCCTGAACCCGCCGTCCGCGGCTTCAACGAACACCATGTAATGTATAAAGATTTTATTTTTTTCATTTGCAGTCGTGCTCTGATATATGAGTAGCTAAAGTGATTTTAAGAAATATATATTTGCAGGAAAATTCTCCAAAAGTGCTTGATATTGTAGTTCATGGAATCTTGTTGTGGAGTTCAATGGGGTTCTTGGTTCCAGCAGGAATACTGATAATGAGAGTGTCGAGTTGCAGAACTGATTTTCATGCTCCCAGGCACAAAGCAGTTTTCTATCTTCATGCACTTCTGCAGGTAATTAACTGCATCATAGTGTAGTAGTTTGAAGTAATTAAGGATTAAAAAACCTAAAATAAATCACAAAAAAGAAGGCGGCAATAGAGTAGTAGAGATTAGTTTTTTTTTTTAAGATGGTTGTGATCAAAATCATTATGTTCCTTTATGGTCTAATGGTGTTATATGATTACACATTGTTTTACATTTTCATAAAGCATAATCATGATGCTCTTTTGTTACTATACATGGCCTGAGTTGTCTTAAAAGTACCTTACCAGTATAGACACACTAGAGTTGTCTGAACTTCTATGTACAGTTAAATCTCGATAAAGTAATATTCGATAAAGTAATAATCTCGCTAAGATAATAATTTCTTCCGGTCCCGATATGGGTCAATGTACTAAAATAATATTTAATAAAGTAATAACCTCGTTAAATGAATTTTCTTCTCGGTCCAAGGTTATTACATTATCGAAGTTTAACTGTAAATCTTTTCTTATAATTACTAATTTAAAATATATTTCAAAGGTTATTTCAGTGCTACTTGTTACTGCTGGAGCAATTCTATCAATCAGAAACTTCGAGAATGCATTCAACAACACTCATCAAAGAATAGGGCTGGCTCTTTATGCTTCTGTTTATATGCAACTTATGCTTGGATTTATAAGGCCCAAGAGGTAAACAAGATATTATTCGCTGTTTGGTTTAGAATCATTCACCTAGATATATCCATCGAACTTTTTAGATATGATTTTCATACTGAAACGCTTTATTTGAGATTCATATCAATTCATGATCGTGAAACCCTCTTATCAAACGAAATTTGATACTAAAATGAAATTTCTAAAATTGTGCAGGGGCAGTAAAGGTAGAAGTGTGTGGTACTTCTTACATTGGATACTAGGTACAGTGACATGTTTGGTTGGAATCTTGAATATCTACACAGGATTGCAAGCTTATCGCAGAAGAACATCAAGAAACACAACCCTTTGGACCATTGTTTTCACAGCTCAATTATCTTTCATGATAATTCTCTATCTTTTCCAAGACAAATGGGATTACATTTTAAGACAGGGGATGAGACATGGGGTTGTTGGTAATGATCCAAACAATCCCTTATCATCATCGTCTCAACAAGTGGGAGATCAAATTAGGGTTTTGGTGGCTGAGCCATGCAGGAAAAGCAATGCATTGGGGACTCATTTCTCAAGAACCAATGCACTCAATAAATTGTTTCAATTAACTTGAACTATTTCTTGCCTTTCTTTAATTTTCTGAATAATTGTACTCTTGAACGATATTTTTTTGTATAATTGGTAAATTAGATTGATGTGAAACGGGGACTTATTATTTGAAGGTGCAAATTGGAGTATATGCATATAATCTCATGGAGTAAAATATAAATGTTTGAAAAATCATTCGTAAATTTTGAAATACTGAGTAATAATTTTGGTGGTGAGTAGAAAAGTATCTGGTAAAAAGGTTGAAAAACATCACGCAGTAGGGATAAGTTTCGACAGTTTTTCACCCGAAACAGTAAAAAAAAGGGGGTAAAGGTTAATTTCGTAAAATTTCCAACTTCAGTGTTTGTTAATTACCGATTTTAATCTGTCACCGACTCACCAATTATTGCTTCCACTTCACTGTTGACTAGGGGTGAAAACGGATCGAATACGGACGGATAGTGCTCTTCCCACATTTTGTCCCATATTTTTTTCTCGAATTCGGAGTCGAATACGGGAAGGCCGGATACGAATACGGATTCGGAATATTCGGGATACGAATACAGGGCGGATATATGACGAATTCGGATCGAATTCGAATAACAATAATCGGATAATATGATTCATAAATAACCATCTATTTGTGATTGCAACACAAGAAAAAATCATGTATACAATATTTAATAGAAGTTTTAATGCAAACTATAGTTAAAATACTACTCATTATGAATAACATAATTTTTAGGATCAAGAAAGTACGAAAAAATTCCAAAATTTAATATAAAATACCTAACAATAACCATAGATGCACTTAATATTTTTTTTTAATATCTTTTCTTAATCTTAATTTATTATTATATTAAAAAATTAATTATTAAATAATCCGAAAAATATCCGAATTCATAATCCGGGAAATATCCGAATTCATAATCCGGAAAATATCCGATTAAATACGGGGAATATCGGATACGGGCGAATAATGTGAAATCCGAATTCGAATCCGTATTCGATTTAGGCTATCCGGATTCGAACCCGTATCCGACCGGATACTAGATTTGCTCCCCAAATTTGATCCCGATCGGATCCGGCTCCGAATCGGGCGGATAATATCCGATCCGTTTTCACCCCTACTGTTGACTGTTCTCCCTCTCTCTCTCCAATGGCGTCTACCGATCATCATATGCACGACCACGACCACGACCACGACCATCACCACGACCACCACCATCATCAGGAGTAATACACCTCGGCTTCAAATCTTCGTCAAATTTAACCATTTTCCCCAACTATTTTAGCTGCAGGACTCTGCCATTTCTGGCTGCCAATCTAATAACCTGATGAATGTATCAGGGAATCGTGGACTGGTCCGGACGGGAAAGTGTACCATAGCCACGATGGACTGGCGCCGCACTCGCACGAGCCAATTGAGTCACCTGGCTACTTCACCAGAAGGGCTCTTCCTCTCGTCAATCGTGATTTCAAAGAAAGAGCGTTTACCATCGGTATCGGCGGCCCCGTCGGCACCGGGTTTGTTTCTTATTTATTTTTTCTCATCCATCTATCTACTGTTTGTGTAAATCTTCGGTGTGAAGTTGTGTTCTAATTATTCTAATTGAGTTGTTTAATTTTTACTGTGTGTGATTGTGCAGAAAGACGGCGTTGATGTTAGCGTTGTGTGAATTTCTAAGGGACCGGTACAGTCTTGCAGCTGTACGTATAATTTCTTCATTTTTCAAATACATTGCTCGTCTTTTCTGATTTTATACTTGGGGTATACTCATTTTGTGAATTATGAAAGCCATATTTTATTTCCCAGAAGTTGTAGGATGCAGGATTAGTTGAATCTTAGAAATTTCTGGGAATTTTTTATGATATGCATACAGTAGAGAGTCTTGACATCAATAAAGTGATAAACTGACTGAGGTATTGTGTATTCGATCTGAGTCAACCCCGATAGTGCTAATAAACCTTAGTCAAGCTTTAATGTTTTTAGCTTGATCTCGGCTCAGCTTGACTAGGTTAGATGCTAATATTAAATGATTTAAAGTCTAATCTCTATTTCATTCAATTATAATCCAAATTCTCAACGAGAAAACGAATGTAAACATGTTCTTCATGAAAAGAATCTATACTTTGATAGTTAAACCATCAAAGGCAAAATTCTAAATAGCTTGAAACTCGATAAGGCTAGAGCTTATTTAACCTAGTTTTGTTGAGCTCGAGATCAAGTCGGACTCAGATTATTTTCAAGTCAATTCAAGTTTTTCTCGAGCTAGTTTTGAGTAGTTTGTGAGTTGGCTCAACTATTTACACAAATATAATTGATTTAACTATAACATCATCCATTTATAGTGTTAGTATGATACTAAGTTCTACTTGAATGCACCGCATGGTTACTGCTAAACCTGCATGATCAATTTTTTTTTGCTGCTGCCAAATTTGCGTTATGATTTGAAGGGAGATACTGTTGAGTTTTTGATTTTACCATAATCTTATTCTGTGGGATGATGTAAATAAGTTGTGACTAACTTGTCGACTCGAGCCATGTTTTACATTTGCAGTTATTGTTATCCTTGATGGCCATATGATGGGAGGTTTATAGTGAATGATATGGATTTCTGTATGTCTATATCCATTTGTAGGTCACTAACGATATATTCACAAAAGAGGATGGTGAGTTCTTGATAAAGCATGGTGCTCTTCCTGAGGAAAGGATCCGCGCAGTGGAAACGGGTGGCTGCCCGCATGCAGCTATAAGGGAAGATATCAGCATAAACTTGGGGCCTTTGGAGGAGCTCTCCAATTTGCATAAAGCAGATATACTCCTTTGTGAATCTGGTGGAGGTAATTCCTGAGCCATTGTCGGGCCAAAATTTATGTGATAATAAGTGGTGTCGACTTGGTACAACTGTTAAGAATTGCTCTAATCTTTTCTTCCTTTGTTTTGAGTTCAGACAATTTGGCTGCCAACTTCAGCCGCGAACTGGCAGATTATATAATTTATATAATCGATGTGTCCGGTGGAGACAAAATTCCCCGAAAAGGAGGTCCAGGCATTACTCAAGCTGACCTCCTAGTATGTGTCTTACCTCTTCTAGTTTCATTTGTGTGACTATATTGTTACATGGTCAATCCCAGATGTGGTTGTTCCTGGAAACCGGTCTAATTAATTCAGCCATTGTTGCAGGTGATCAATAAAACTGACATTGCAGCTGCAATTGGAGCAGATTTATCAGTGATGGAACGTGATGCACTTCGAATGAGGGATGGAGGTCCTTTCGTTTTTGCTCAGGTTTTCTCCACATCCTTTTTCTTTAGCCTCTCTGGCTCTTGGGGAGCTTTACTGCTCGTATCTTAGTAATATGATGCACCTCCTTTTGATCTTTCCTCATAAATGCAATGTTTTGGTAAATATGCTTGGTTGCAAGAAAATTAAGAAGGTTTGTAGGAGAAAAAAAAAAATCTTCTTCTCCTTTGGTTGTCTGATTGGTTAAATTCCTTAAGAACCCTCTGCTTGTTGTCATGAAAAGCCTTTACTAATACTACTCTGGTTCCAGATTTTGGTAGCGGTACATGTGTTTCATGGTTTGTGTTTCGGGTCATATGACGTTGCACTAAAGATATTGTCGTACAAATACTCTCCTTTTGAATACGCATATTTTCTTCGTATATATCAAGAACTGAACTTTTTGTATTCAGGTGAAGCATGGTGTTGGCGTGAAGGAAATTGTGGACCATGTTTTAGGAGGTTGGGAAGCAGCAATGGGGATGAAGCGCTGTTAGTTTCACCCCCATGTTGTTCCTCCGTGCTGTGTAATTTACGTTCTTGTCTATTTCCTTGCCACTTTTAGAAATCTTTATATTGCAGAAAGTAACTTTGTTTCGAAACCTGAACCCTAGCAGCCAACTCTTGCCGAAATAAAGGATGAACTGTTGTTTTGTATGATTCTCATCGTTCCTTTTGTTCTTGAACTTCTTTTTTACAGCTTTGTGTGGAAATGATTAGTTAATGATCTGGGCTTGTAGGGAATTGCATGTTATTACATCAAGGTACAAATTCGAGAAACCTTATGCCAGATTTCTACGAGACAGAAATAAGATTAACACAAAATAGAAATAAAATACGAGATTGACACGGGCAATTGAATCTAAACTGGCATGTTGTCCCAAAACTAATGGGCAACTCCACCTTGTAAGCTTAACCACCAAACATTTTTTTTTATCATTGCAAATAACTATCTAAACAACATACGACAACCAAAAACCTATCTGTAAAGATCATACCTATACATGGATTCATTACAGGACAACACTACACAGGCTGTTGTTACACTTAGTTCGGTAGTATTACCAAAAATCGTTAGAGACAGCAAAGCCACCTGCAAATGAGTTAATTATTAACCTCCAGAAACTATAAGGTTCTTGTTTTCCTCTCCTCAAATCTCCTATAAAATCCCCTTCATCACTCATTCTTCAAACACAAGTTTTTCTTACCTTTATCCAAGAGAATAAAAAATAAGTTCAGGACTAATCACGCATACATGGAGCGAAGAAAAATGGCTATCCTTTTCGTGGTCTACGTGACGGCCCTCATTGGAGCTGGAGCTGCTGTTATCGAAGACATGGCAGTACCAGCCCCGGCGCCGGCTCCCAGCTCTGGTGTGGCATTGTGTGTCCCTGCTGCCTTGGCTGCCGCTGCTTCTCTCGTTGCTGCTTTCTTTTGAGTTTTCAAATGTCGTTTGCTATTTTTTTTATCTGCTCAAATGTATAAGAAATGGTCTAGAAAAGGGATCAAGAAATGTGTCCGCTTAAAACGCTTTGGCGCAAGCAATTTAGTATCAAGTTATCAATCAATATTCTGCCTTTGAAATAGTCGACGAGATTTTTACATACATTTTTATGTTTATTAATATATCATATCCTCAATAACGTCCCACATCGGAAACGTAATGGAACCAAGTGAGTAGTAGTTGTAATATAACGGTGGGAGTGGTAACTAGAAAATTATCTTTGCGCTTGGGGCAATGACGCAGCTAGTGAGGTTCTAACCGAGGCGCGTCTATTGCTGGTTGAAAACTATTTCCAAACCCCCTCCTCGGCCTGAGCTTGACTTGGGCCGTCGAGAATTTCTGGAAGAGCTCCCTCTAGAGGGGAAAGCTCTACAATTCTTAGTTATAAGTTTTTCAATATAATACTAATTTGTCCATCTTTGGAGGATAAATTGAAGGGGAGTTTGATTATCACTGATTATTAATTAATTTCCTTTTTAGAATTCCTAAGCGGGTATATCTTAAATAAATTTTAGGGTTTCGAATTTTGTACGAGATTGACTTGGGCCGTCGACAATTTTTGGAACGGCTCCCTCGAGGGGAAATCTTCTTTTCTCGAATTCGTAAGTGGGTATATCTTAAATAAATTTTAGGATTTCGAATTTTGTACTTTGCAGTTTGAAATCATTCGAATTTATGAACATAATTGTATTTCGTTTTCTTCTATGCAATATATTATGTAAAACAAAACAGAACAGAAGACCCAAATCTATCGAAAGTAATGATAAAATTCTTTTTACTGAAGTGGGTAAAAAAAAAATTATTTAAGGTTTCGAATTTTGTACGTTGCAGTTTGAAATAATTCGAATTTATGAATATAATTCTATTTCGTTTTCTTCTATGCAAATATTACTAGATTGTAAAACAAAACAAAACAGAAGACCCAAATCTATCGAAAGTATGATAAAATTCTTTTTTACTGAAGTGGGTAAAAAAAAAATTGGGTTATAGATCCACCGAGGTGGGTAGCCTTAACCGGATGTGTCGGTAACAGGTAAAGCCCGAAGGCCGTTCCCGTCCCTGTCGGGGGAGATGCCAACCATCTCTCCTTTAAACGAACACAGTAAGTTGAGGTGGTTCAACTAATATAAAGAGCAAATATCTCTCTTGGAAGTCGATGTGGGACTTGGAATCAAACTCTAATCTCCAATACTAGGACAAATCTACCCAAAGGGGTTCGACGCAACGCAATGTAAGATCATGCGCCCGTTCACAGTATTTTAATGGATCAAAAAACACAGCCATCGGCCCATCACCACCTTCAGCAATGACTACATCATGATCCTGACGCTAAAAACTTAAACATTATCGAACATTCGAACTTGACAAAAGTAGTAGGTAATTCAAATGTCGATTTAGTATTCCAGTGCATATTACACAACTTATAGTAAACAAACTCGAACTATCTCTACGGCTCTGGAAAGCCACAGGCTACCTACGGCAACTAACAACTTAAGAATTCAGATTTAGAGACAGCCAGCCTGAGCAACTGCACTATCCGAGTTGCTACGTTCAATCGACCCCTGCATCATGCAAACGTTTTGGTAACCCCCTCTCGAAATACCAGGGCGTTGGAGTTGGAACTTACTCAAATAAAGTATACTACGTTGGTGTCCCTATTGATCATCAAACTGCTTTTGGCTTGCATCATCTGCAGTCAATATCAATTATTTGCTGTTACATTTTTCAGAACATAGAAAGTCCAGACTATAAACCAGACTTACTATTAAAGATAATCAGGAGTAGAATGATTAGACTAGATATAAACATTACCTCCAAAAGGGCCATGACCTCAGCTGCAGAGTAAGGGGCACCTGCACCACTGTTAACAACACCCTCAATATCGGCAATGGACATTATTTCCACATGTTGAGCGTGTCTGTGCTTCCCCAATGTAGCACTAAATGCATCCAATCTGCTTGCAGGAAGAAATATGGGGCTAATCAGTCTGACAAATTTATAATTTATAACATATCAGTGACAAAAACTGCTTCATACCTCTTCGACATGTTGGCTTCACTTGTTGGAGGTGGATCTACATCCATTGCTTCCGTATCGCTTCAAGAAAGTAAAATAAAATACTTTCAATAACATGGTATTAAATGCGACATTAGCTAGAGGAGAAACCAACTGGAAACCAACTAGAATTTCAGCATCACCAACAGAAGCACTTTTTTGCCCAGCAATTAAGTACAAAAAGTGAAATTAAACTGAATCTAGAAAGTTAGATTTGCACTTACCCTGCTGCGGCAGTAGAGTCAGTATTGTTGGTGTCCATTCGGCTTTCTCTTTCAGTTTCTCTAACCCTTTCTTGCTCCCTCTCCTCCATTTCACTCAGCTCTTGATGATAAATGGCAAAGTTTAGAACCTGAAGAGCAGCTTCGACATCTGATCTCAGCACCTGTTCCGGGACAAACATTATTAGCAAGTCTGGAAACTCATCAAAGACATTCTACTCTGTTACTCAGAAATGGCAATGAAACGATAAAAAGTACCTGTCTCCGCAGCTTCACTTTGGCATGGGCAGTTGATAGACGAATTATTGTTTCTAAGGTTCTTGCAGTGATTGGAAGTGTCCCTCCCGTCTAAAATATGTCCAAATATTTAATTTTAGACGATAGACAGCTTAAATTCCAAAAGTTCAGTCAGATCTCTGTAGTAATTTACAAACCTTTACATTTGATCCTGCATTTCGAAGCTCTGCGTATGCAGTTGCTATGTGTTCAGACGCCTGTCGAAATAATTTGCCAAACAACAAAGTCAGAATATCAAAGGACAAGAGTATCCACGTTCTATACTGTCTCTATAAGTTCTCAAGGATGTCACCTCATCAGTAAGCTCAGGCTGAATTCTGTTCTTGGCGTAGTGAATGTACTTCTTGAGAAAATTGATAGTAAGAGTATCACGTTTCTGCCCCCTGCCAGTTCTTCTCCCATGTAACATTCTGTTGTATTTGACAAAAACAGTAGAACCAGCCTCCGGATCATCCTCCACCTCATTTCTTGAGGTATCACCTAAACTTGTGCCTGCCATGCATATCAAGATGCTCAATAACATGTATTTTCTAAAATGTGTATCAGGGTGTTCCACATCTATACCTTTATCCTAATGTAGGTTTACATCAACGTTTCATTTGAAATTAAAGCATATAAATTTAGTAGAGAAATAGACTTCACAGACCTCCATCAGCTACTGAACGAAACTGATGCATCCGCAGCACATGTTCTGAAATCTGGCGATCAATCCCAGGATCCATTTGATCCAGAACAATGAACAGCAGATCAAAACGAGAAAGCAGAGAATCCGGAAGTCCAATATTCTTCGTTGGAGTCAAGGAACGATCATACTGTGCATTTCCAGTGTTGCATTAGTAATGTAAATAGAAGGGAACAGCAAGACGTGAACTTTAAAATGCTTTGAAGACATACAGTTCCATATATTGGATTTGCGGCTGCCACTACACTACACCTAGCATTCAAAGATGCATGAATACCAGCTTTTGCAATTGTTACTGTCTGCTGCTCCATCACTTCATGTATAGCAACACGATCTTGGTCACTCATTTTGTCGAACTCATCAATACAAACGACTCCTCTATCAGCAAGAACCATGGCACCAGCTTCTAGTCTTCGCTCCCCTGGAATGCAGGATTTAATAAATGAATAATCACAGATTCAACAATTATTAAACCACAATCAAGAGCATATTTTACCTGTTTCTTGATCAGAAGTAACTGCAGCTGTCAATCCGACCCCAGAAGAACCTCGACCAGTTGTAGATATGGCTAGAGGAGCAATATTCATGATGGCTCTCAACAACTGAGACTTAGCCACCGAAGGGTCTCCAACCATCATCATATTTATATCACTAGCAATCAGAACACAACAATAAATTTGGGAAAGAAACTAGAACAGGCAAGAAACTAGTTATTGTGCTCAAATAATTAAGCATAGTGAGCACGCAACCTAATTAGAATAGCATTACTTACCCCCTCAAGTGGGTTCCATTTTTCAGGTTTTTCTCATTTCCTCCAAGCATCAAAAGAATAACAGCTTTCTTTATCCACAGATGCCCATATATAGAAGGTGCAAGTGAATTGGCAAGTAGATCAAATGAATCCTCCTTTTCAGATATCTTTCTAATATTTTTCATGTCTTCACTTGAATACTGTAAATTCTGTGACATTTTATTAAGGAGAGAGACATTGTTGGCTATAAGGACAGTCCTGCATTAATAGAAAACATTTTAATATAAATTGATTACAGGGGTGAAACAGATACTAGCAAAGGTTCTTCTGTAAACGGAAAAAACCTGAAAACTCCATTCACACTGCCTTTGCTTTTTCCAGGGAGAGCTTTGTAAATCCCAACAATTGCCACACGATCACCGGGTTTACATGAGTCCACTAAATCATCTTCTACAATGATATCCACAGTTCTAGGAAGTTGGCCAGGAGCTGAGTTTTCTGGGACCTCTTGCATTGATAGTGTCTGGTGGTCCTTATAGGTGCACAACCCAAACTCAGTTACCAACAAGTTGCCACTATCATCCTGAAAGAAGTTGTTACTTATTAGAGTTACCTCGAGGTTAAATGATATCTAAATAAAAAGGGAACACAAGAAACCTTACACGAGTTGGATACACTGAACCAGTTGGCAGGCCAATATTTGATGTAATGTCTCTGTATTCTCTTACTGTGAATTTCTCAGTAACAGGGCAGAAGTGGACGCTTTTGACAACCTTTGGCCTAACAAGAGAACCTACATAACAAAAAACTCCAATTAATGAATTCCCAACTGCAATTCAGAACTAAGAAAAACAAAAGTACTGAAACACGCAGTAGGGTCTAAGTAGAACCACTACAGTAGTAAAAGCAAATTTTCTGGTGCATGGGGATCTATAAAGGACCAAATACTATTAGTACATCAGTTCAATCAACCCAAAATTCTTAACCGTTTAACTCCTCGCAACTTTAAGAGGATCTCAGGACATTGGATTATATAGAAAGGGAAAACTGATATTAGTAGGTGATTCTTATCTTTGCATATGTTTTTTCTCTCTCTCACACACAGGGCTTAATATAAAAGAATTAGCAGTATTTTCCCTAGGTAAAATTCTAGTAATACGAATTATGCCCCATTCTGCCACTATCGTCAAGTTATTTCATCCAAAATCACTGTATACAAGAAGCAATTGATTAAAGCATGAAAACTTATTAGAGATCATTCGATTAAACAACGGCAAACAAACTTATGACACACGCTGATAAGTGCCAGTAAAAATAAATGTTAGAAATAAGTACGTAGGAGAAATTACATTTAGTGACTATGCCCTCGACGCAGACCATAGAACCAATAAAGCCAGACAAAAGCTCTCTTGGAGTCACCCTTCTCGAAACAAAAGGGCCCTCGAGACCAACCAAAATCTGCTCTCCTTCCTTCAGGTACTTGGCATTCATGCTCCTAGCCAATTCTGTCACCGCATCACACAGCGGCTGCATATACTCGCTTGGAGTTTGTAAAATCCTACAATTACAACAATATACCAATTATAACACATTGAATTAATCAAACAACAACCTAATTTGAGGAAACCGCCAGTAACCTGCGAGCCAGATCGGTGCCTTCTCTGTTGTGGTAGAAATGAGCGAGATTAAGTACACAACGGCGGCGGTTTTGAGTAAACATCAACTCGAGAGATTTCTTCAGCTCAATGTTGTAATCCTGCGAATCAAACATTTCACGAAACGCTGATCAGTAAGCAGACAAGAGAAATAGGAAAATTAGGACTATGCCGTTTGAACTCACAGATTGTTCGAAAAACTTGAGAAAAGTGCGCTTGTGCGCCGCCCTGATATCGTCGCTCAGATCCATCGCGAATCTTGTTCGTCTCCGCTTCAATCAGTCGGAAAAGGCCTGAAAATTCGATATTTGCTGCAAACTCCACCTGCAGTTATAGATAGTAGAGAGAGAGAGAAGAGGGAGAAAATTCACAAAACCATCTTCTTGTTTTGGGGCTAAAATGCTTCAGGAATTGGCGGGAAACATGGAGCAACATTGGCGGGCAAATTGAGGAAGGGTATTTAGTATTTACCGGGCTAGGCCCATTAATTATGGGCTGAAGTGAATTTTTTTCTGTTGGGCCAACTCTTATCAGGATATCTGAATGCACTCGAATAAAAAATTATGTTTCTTAATAAACGAGTTTAGTGTTTTTTAAGGAAGCACAAGTTCCATATACAATTATTAAAATGGACATGTTATGTATTTTTCAATTAACAAAAATTGTAAAATTACTGTATTTACCCTTTTGGCTTGTTAGTAATGTAAATAGTCACACGATCCAACGATTGGGAAGTTAATCTTTGGTCATAAGTTCGAATGTTATCAACACATTTAAGTAGACTTTTATCACCGTGGACAAAATTCATGATTAAACGAGAAGAAGGTGAAATTGTTTGTCTCATAAATTAGTATAGTTTGGTTTATTTATATATTGATTAAGAGTCTGCACAACGACGGGTGTTTACCCCCATTAGTAAAAAACAATACGAATTTATACTCCTTTCGTCCCATTGGAAGATTTTTGTGTTTCTTATTAAGGTGTTCCATTAGACACATTAGATTTCTGAAAAATGCAAAGAATATGTGGATAAGAACTAATTAAACAAAAATCAAACAATATAAACTATACAACACCATCTCCATGTCCAAAAGAAAAGAGACACTTCCAATAGAACGGATGAAGTATTATTTAGACATAAATTTTCAATGACAATGTAGGACAAGGAGCAAGTGCAATTTGTAATAACAAAATGATACACATGTTATTTAAAAGAATTATCCATTTAAATATGACGAAGGGCTATTCAAGAAAAAGGTACGTACAATTCAAACTAGCATTCTTAAGTGACTAGCTCTTGCTACAAGATTGAAGCAAAAAAATGACTATCCTTAACCTAAACCAGCAGAATAGGCTTTCATGTGCGAAATACTGAGAGGTGAGCTCGAGATTTACCACTTTACACGATTATACGCCTGGGCCGAAATGCTGGAGGAGCCAGAGACAAGAATGAACTCGGTTGGAAGTTTGAACTGGATTACGGTTTGAATGCCGAAAACACGACAACAGAGTTGTGGCCCCCAAATCCAAAGGAATTTGAGATTGCTGCACACAAGTGGGATTGAGAACCAGGAAGAAAATTCATTTGATGCTGGTAGTATCTGAAAAGATGCACTTATTCTTACCAACATTTACTTCATGCTGCTGTTTTTCATTTGCAACTGTATCAAAGTCCACAGATGGCTCTGGGTTCTGCGGAGGCGCGGTACATTTGTAAATTGTAATAATCATTGTAAAACAACTTAAAAGGTGATTGTAAGCCAACTTGAACTGAAAGATTGCATGGACTGCATTCAAATTGAACTTACAAATTGATTTATGGTGGAATGAAGCCATCCAGTTGTGATTGCTTTTACTGTTGCAATAGCTTCTAAACCACCAGCAGCACCAAGACAATGTCCTATCATTGACTATAAGAAGCAAGAAGTCGGGATCAAGTCACTGCTCAATCTAAGATATCAATGTTCGTGGATGCAGTTACACACACGCATGTGTGTGAGAGAGTGCTCACCTTAGTTGCGTTTATCTTGATCCCTGATGTGTCCTTGAATACCTTCTTAATAGCATTTAGCTCTGCTAAATCACCCACGAGCGTGGAGGTAGCATGTGCATTTATGTAGTTAACCTGAAAAGATACATGTATGGACAAGTTAAAAACATATCTCAAGACAAATTCAATAGAATCAGGCAGTGAAAGAACCATACAAACAAATTCATTTTCTAGTGTTGGTTGAGTTACCCATTATCAATGTATGAAGCATACTGTTCATGAGGGTTACATTTACAGAATTCTTCAAATCTATAAAGCCGATTTACCACTTGAAGTTAGGGCATTTAGGGTGGAGCTTCACTCTCCAGCTCAAGTTAAGCAACAGAAGATATTAATATCATTTCAAATTTAGTAAAAGATTTTCCAGATCAAAGACAAGAAAGAAGGTTCTCCATATTGGAAAAGGACATGTTACTACGAGCTAGATGATTGTGGAAGTATGACATGCTCTACAGTTCTAGAGAATGCCGTTAACATTCAGATACACAGCTTTATGCTTCCCACATGAAGGTGTGATCTAGTAGAGTGTATTGTCGATCTAAGGATGAAAGAGATACCTCCTCAGGTGAAACACCAGCATCTTCAAGGGCACTACGAATGCATGATGAAACACCGAGTCCATCAGCTCTGGGGTCTGTCATATGATAAGCATCACAGTTTACTGCACCTCCCAAGTATTCAGCAATGATTGGCGCCCCTCGTTTCATTGCGTGTTCCAGACTTTCCATAACCTTTTAAGATCATTAAAGAAAATGCTACTTTAAAACAGGGGATAAAATATGCAGTATATGAACTTGTATCTCATTCTAACTACAATGACTAAAAGGATTGCTTGTAAGGCAAATATTTTGAAGAGACGTGAAACATCCAAATTATTTCTCTAGTCGAACTAAAACTAACTATGGCATACATACCAAAACTCCAGCGCCTTCACCCATAACAAAACCATCTCGATCTTTGTCCCATGGTCTAGAAGCAGTTTGAAAATCATTATTTCTTTGGGACAACGCTCTGCAGGCAACAAAACCACCCAATCCAATAGGAATAATCGCAGCTTCAGTTCCCCCAGCAATCATCAAATCAGCTTCACCCCGACGGATGTGCTTGGCAGCAGCATCGAAACAATAATTTGAGGTGGCACAAGCAGTTGAAATAGAATAATTGGGTCCCATCAAGCCAAGATCAATGGCAAGCAAAGCAGAGGCCATGTTTGTTATAGCATAAGGTATGAAAAACGGAGTGATTTTCCTATGACCTTTCTCTATTAGAGCCTGAACACCGTCAGAGAAAACTTTAAGACCGCCCATTCCTGTACCAACCACAATACCAGCTCGGATCTTATCAATCTGCAACAACAACAAGCCAATCTCAGGACTATTTTACAACTCCAAAAGACACGGTACACGTCGCACAAATCCAATAATTGAGATTAACATTTCCCTATAAGTCACATATTGGCTCCCTACTAAAAAGATTCTGAAATAAACTAGTCAGCAATCAAGAACCTAATAGCCATCCCAAGATTAAAATAGGAATAAGGGTAAAATGAACTGCAAAAACACCAATCATGGAGAGATTTTCACGAAGAGCAAAATCAAGAACCTATATCAAAGTCCATTTTTTAATAGATTTGCACCCTACAAATGGAACCAATATCAGGAAACTAGATGAAAGCTACAAACACCAATAAGCCAATTTAAAATAATCATATAAACAGTAGTTTCTAGAAATAGCATTTCATGCTCGATGGATTCACACACACTAAAAATGGGAAATGCCGAATTCACACAGCACTCGAATCAACCAAATATGCAACTCACTACTAAAAAAACCCTTTTCACAGTATCAACCCGAATTCAAAAACAATTAAATCACAAAAAACCTCATCCAACATTACCAAATTTACCTTATTGAGCTGCTCTCCGCCGAGATCTGCACTCTCGAGCGCCTTCTTTCCGGCGACAATGCAGTACCTCAAGCAATCATCCAATCTCCGATCATTCTTCCCATCAATGTAGCCCTCGGACTTGAACCCCCGAATCTGTCCGCCAAAGCGGGTCGGAAACTTGGACGCGTCGAATCTATCAATCAGAGTGATCCCGCTCTCGCCGCTCAGCAGCTTGTCGTAGTAGGCGTCGACATCATTTCCGAACACTGAAACCAAGCCCATGCCCGTGATCACGACGCGTTTCTTGGGGTCCGTCTCCCGCTTGGGCGCCGCCTTCACGACAGCGGAGGCGGAGACTTTGAAGGATACCTTCTTGGCGGCGGGCCTGGCATTGTTGCCGGGGAAAGCGGCGGAGCGGTGGGGTTTGAGAAGTGGGTCGAGCGGAGAGGGGCGGAGGGCGGCGGAGTGGAGGGATTGCATGGCGGAATTGGTAGTTTTTCGATACGAACAATGTGGTATTGATGAGGTTGGAGGAAGAAGATTTATCACTCTACGTGACTCTTCTTCTCTTGCATTCTGTCCCTCACATTTTTGTGTACGCTAATTTTAAATTATAATTATAGCATTTTTTCTTTTATAAATTAGACACATACAATTGGATGAAAATCAATTCTATATAGTAACAAATAAATATGTAATGTTATCTTTTCTTCTAGAATATTTTTCTATTATAAGGAAAATATACAGTTAAACCTCGATAAAGTAATATTACGTTGAGATCGAGAAAAAATATTTATTTAACGAGGTTATTATTTTATCGAATATTATTTTAGTATATTAATCTATGTCGGGATCAGAAAAAATTATTATCCTAACGAAATTATTACTTTATCGAATATTACTTTATTGATTTTTAACTGTAATAGATTTTTCCTTGCTCATGTAATAAACTGTAGTGACAGTAAATATTGTATATTTAAAAAGGTTGTGAACTTTATAAGGATAAAATATGTACAACCGAATGGGACATCAGACACCATAACTCCCGTCATATGGATACCATCAACATGCTTTTTTTGTTGTATTTTATAACTATACGGCAACATATGTTTTTATGACAAAAGAGTTCACAAAAATTATGGACGAAAAGATAAATGATAGTACTCCCTCCGTTCCACTCCATTAGTCCACTTTCTTTTCGGCACGGAGATTAAGAAAGTTGTTTGTTGTGTGTGAAGTAGTATAAAGTAGTGGGGTCATTTAGAATATATAAGAGTGTTATTTTAAATTAAAAAAAAGAAAGTGGGTAATGGAGTGGAACGACCCAAAAGGAAAAACCTGAGTAATGGAGTGGAACGGAGGGAGTATTAGACAAGTACAGTTACAATATGGTCGGTTTATATATCATTTTACAAATTTACTTTCTCTTAATGACCAAACTTATCTCCTCGACCTATATTATATATTTAAGTCATCTACTTATTGGAAACGTTTGCATTGATTATAGGCTAACAGAAATTATGTGACAGGTCTACCCAACTCAACCAACTCTCAGCATAGGCAGACACGCAGTACAGAGATGGGTAAAAAATCTTGAAGTTAAGACTTCTGCTCACACCTAAACTCACGACTTTTGTGTTTAATCTCATTGATAACGATCTCTTGGTTTTTTGGTTAAGAATTAAGAAAGTAGAGTAAGTGATAAATTAAGAGAGAGAAAATGAGTGAAATGGTTAGAGAGTGAATGATAAAATTGGTGAAAAAATAATAAAATATACTCCCTCCGTTTATATTTTAGTGGAAATGGGTAGAAATTGGCAAACTAAACTCATTATATGTAAAAATAGGCAATTCATGCCAAACATGCACAAAATAGGCACTCTCACTTATTTACCCTTCCACTTTTCATTTTAAATAGGTCTAGGTTGTAGGCTACATGTTTTGCTCCCTAGGAAACAAATTTTGCACTCATTAAGCTTGAAATTACAGAGTAATTAAACTGATGATACTTTTTTGTTTAATGGTGATTAGAGTATATTTTACCTGATATTAAAATAAATTTTTAGATTGTTAACGAAAGATAATAGATAATAAATTCTTAATTTTTAATGTCTAAATAAAATTAATTTAAAATATAGGCGTCAATTTTGTTCTCTCTCCATAATTAATTAATAAACTTATTAAATTGAGTCAAAATTATTTACAGAACTCAAATCAACCAGTAACAAACTAAAAATTACACTAGACTCAGCCGTATGCTAGAAAAATAGAGAGAAGGGGTAAAAAAGGAATAGTGCCTATTTGATGCATGTATGGCATAAAGTGCCTATTTTTACATATAGTGTGTTTAGGTTGCCTATTTTTATTTTTTCCCCTATATTTTATATGCACATTTACTTTTTCACGTAGATTAAGAAAAAATTTAATGATACGAAAGTTAGATAAATATTGTTATTGAAATTTGAGTAAATAAAAGTAAATTACTAAAAAGTTAATAATTGTGTTTGCTATTATAAAAGTTGGATAGAATAGTCTTTTTCTATGTTATCATATAAATTAGATCTATTAAAGTTGGTGAAAGATTTTGTTAGATACAAAAAATTACTAATAGGTATATAGATTTGGAGCAGGATGAAAAAGGAAAGTAGGCATATATATTTGGTACGGAGAGAGTAAGAGAATGTAGTATTTTTTTTATTTTTTGAAAAGAGATAATTTCAAATGGGACAAATCGAAAAAGAAAAAAAGAGTCATATCAATGAGACGGAAAGAGTATTTTGATTAGAATGTCCCAACATCAGTCCTATAACCTTCATATAAAATATTTGCAATAACGATATCAAAAGATTTTATAACCTCTAGGATACTAGTACTCTTCTATTATTTCAATTTAATTCCAATTAAGTGCACGTGAAAAAAAAAATTAATTGTACACAGCCTTGTAGCAAACAGAATGCCACACCAAACTAACTAATAAATGTTTCGTATGTATCTACGCTCTAAAAAAACTGAAATATTTGCCTAAATTATAAATATGTATATGATTATATATAGTATTGATACACAATTATAACACAGTTTTCCTACAAAACGTCCAGTTCCATGATAACTACGAATACTTGCATATTTCTCCAGTGCACATTAGGCAAAGCCTTAACAACAATCAATGGATTCTACTAGCAACTAGTAGTATTTGACAATTATTCAACTTTACTAGTATGGTTAACCCCGAGTTGCTAGAAGAGTTCATTTAACCGATGAGGACATACAGTTATGGGCGGATCCAGAGAGGTGGATTGGAGCAATCCCTTTACTCCCTCCGTCCCGTTATTACCAGGTTCACTTTCGGTTCATTTCAAATTTAGTAATTTTAATATACTCTCTCTTACTTTATTATTATATATCTCCTACTTTATCATCTACTCTCTCATTATCTCACTCATCTTATTTCTCAGACTTTATCAACTACTTCTCTTCTACTTCATCATTTACTTTCTTAATAACCATGCCGAAAAAAAATTAACCGTTAATAACGGGACAGAGGGAGTAAATCGTACCAAATTCCAATTTTATTTTTTTAAATATACATTTATTATTTAATTTAGCCCAAAACTGATGATTCGTATTTCGATCTTCTCATTTCTCCTAATAAGAGAGATTTTTAAGTGAGGCCCCTGCTGGGTGCAATAACAGAACTGCACGTGAGATCGAGTATGCTGCTGCAAGAGATGGTGTTGCCAAATGAAGCCTCTTCGTTCCTAGTAAATTAAAGAGGTGTGCAAACCTTTTCAATTAGGCCAAGAACAGCAGCCATGGAAGGGCAAGAGCATTTCCCACCTTCTATCTGAATAACATCAACTCCTTCAGACCACTATTATAAAGACAGAAATGTTATTAAATCAAGACCTGATCAGGAAGGCTGAGTGTATGTGTACGGTGACTGAGAGCTTAGAAGATAATGGATGCAGCAAAAAGGCAAAAGACGCAAATAGGTTTAAAATACTTCCCAAATGAGCCCCGCTGACTTGTTTTGTTTTTTAAAATGAAAAATAATTATTGAACAAACTTTCACTTTTTCTTTATGGGGTATACCTTTTTTGCACACAATCACTCACTCATCTACATACAACCACCCACTCATCTTAATCTTTTATACAAAAAAATAAACAAAACAAATCGGGGCGGGACGGAGAGAGTATTTGTCTTGGTTTTACAAGAGAGAAAAATCATTTATTGATGCGGAAGTGATAATTGTTTTGGGCTTTTGTATTGAATTATTTACTTGTAGGCTTTTTTTGCTCATTAGACCTTGGGTTTTATGTCACACTATATATTTATACCTTATGTTTGTATTAGTTAGTTTTGATATTGTAGAATTTAGACGGTGTATCCATACTTTCCATTTTTATACGTTCGGCCGATTGATTTATGGATATCTAACTTATGTCGTGAGCTAAATTAACAGATTTCCAAGAATTATTTTTCGGTATTCACCCGCATTACAATGAAACTTGATTTACTTGTAATTGTTTGCAATATTACGAGAAACCAAAAGACTCGAATTTAGACGGTGTGTTCATACTTTCCAATAAAATTTATTTCAAAAAGTCCTTTTATTATGTTTTATTTGATTTGATTAAAACTATCATTAATTTTGTAAAGTTAATTTCCATATCCTATTTAATCAAAATTGAATTCACGTACAAAGGTTAACATCAAGTCTTCAATAATAAATTATTATAAGAGTATGCATGCAAAGCCAAGCAAAAAAAAAATCAGCTGAAATCAATAAGCACAAAGTGAATATCCGCATAACTCAAAGAAACCTAGCCTTAACATCAATATGAACACATCCTAGATGCTTTCTAGCAACAAAATGAAGATGATGATCACCAGAGCTCACAAGTTTAGCCTTCTTCCAACCACATCATTTGCTACACAAAACTAACTAACAGTCAAAATATCAGGTGATACATACTTCACCGCAAGCCTCACTTCAGATGCCATATGAACATCAGGTGCACACCCGAGCTTACAAAGTGGCTGGGAATTACAAGACCTATATTTGCATCACACTACATCCACATTTGAATTCAGTTTTACCGACCTATCGCCAACACTCACTTTAAGATCATACAAATATGTTCTCTTTTCTGAGGTCGGTGCTACACAGACAACACTGATAAAACTCTCAACGGCATCCACAGAATGATTGAGGACGAAAAGTGTAGTCAGTTTCCTACATGAAGATAAACAGGCTTGGGGTGTTGGTCCAGTGAGATGGAAATGATGCGATTGAAATCAAACCTGACGGAAAAGCATGGATGCATTTGAACAAAGTGTGCATACACAGATTTGGGTATGCCGACACCAGAAAGTGGACAGAAACAAGTAGTATAAGTGCATGTCTTTTCATGAGCAAGCTTTTCACTGTAACTAAATGTCTCCTTGCACTCGCATGTATCCGGGCTGACCCAAGAACGTTCTCAATGGCCCTGCAACGGATGAATCCAATTGAGCGGCAGCAAGTTGCACATTTGTTCTTCATTGTGGTGCAACATGATTCACATGCTATATGCCCATTCTTGCACTAAACACAAACCAAACATGAATCCATCAAAGCGATTAATATCGCGAGAGTGTGAGATTTCCATATAGATAACCATCATCTAAACAACGACAAAACATCCAAAATAGTTTGGGAACATATATATACATACACTTGAAAACAAAATGCGAATGTTCCGTATGAGCTAATTATAACCCTTCTCATGTTATCCTGAATTCAATTCAATAACTTTATAGTAAGCCAACTAAAGCCTCATTAAGTCACTCACCAATAAATAAACAATAAACATAGTGATTAAAGCCTCAAAGATTTATACTATAATCCTACAAGAGCATTTCAAGTACCAAAAAACTTATATTCACCAAGAAAACCAACGCCCAAAAAACAACGCTTTGTTTCTTACAATTGCACGCTATCCATATTTGAATAACAATTTCGATTCAACTAACCTGATAGACGGTGGAGCTGAGAGGTTGGAAACAAATGGGGCAGTCCAGGATAACTGGATCCGACAGGGCGACGGAAACGGACCTACTTGTACCTTTGGCTTCCACATCACTTCCACTCTCTCCATTCATTTTCTACACACTAAAAGTTCAAACATGTAACAATCAAGAAATTGCAAGAGAAAAGAAAAAAGCAGAAGGAAGGTTCGTTATTACTGGATTAGCCCCCGCTTCAGCGAGTTATACCTCGGTGCTTGGACTTTCAGATTTTGTGCCTTCCGGTCCTGAGTTTCGGGCGAGCACAGATTCCGGATCGGTGGCGGTGGGAGGATGGTTGCGGGATTTGGAGGCGGCCGCGATGGGTAGTTTCTTCTTATCAATGGTTTTGCGTAGTCGGGGGCTTTTTCGTAACGGTTTGTTGTTTGCATCTTCATCTCCACCCACTGGAAACTTGGGCATTATAGAAATTGAACTGCTAGGATTGTGGGATGTCGTTACTTGTAGCAAATTTACGTAACCTTTCAGTTTTTTATGATGTTCCTGCTAGGACGACTAGGTCTAGAAGGCTTGTGGTTGGGTTCAGGAGTGTAAAAGCTTGATAAACCAAAAGAATCCACCGTCCGAATTGATTTGTAGGGTGTAGCAGCCGTAAGCACTCTTTAACTGCGTTAATACCAAATCTGCGCAACGGATTGCCTGCACTGACCTACACCACCTAGGAAATGCAGTCTCTTTTTTAATTACCTTTACATCCTCCGTTATCATATTTTCTCTATGTTCCATTAGAGTCCGGATTTTCTGCCCTAGTGGGTGTCTCACTGGGTGTCCCACCAATAAGGTGGAGACATGTGTGATTTTATTGTAAAGAAGGTGGCCCACCAATGCACGCGTGGCGCCGCGTGATTGGTGGGCCACCTAGTGGTCCACCAAAAATTGGGGCAGAGGATCCTCTGCCGTTCCATCAACTCATTGATTTGTGATTAATTTTTAATTATAACTCAATTGAAATGACGTTATGACTAGGAGTGCATAAAAGGTTGTGCGTACTACTTTTATATATCACCACAAGGGGTATTGACATGTGACATTTCTCATACACAAGGGTATACGAAAGTGATACACACAAGTCGCTCCGCTAAGAGTGTATTTACAATAACTAAAAAATAGATTATTTAGGGAATTTAGTAAATTTTCCTTATTTCCATCCATATCAATTACATCTTTATTTGGTGTTTTAATAGGTTGTTATTGCTATCATTGTAATTGCCTATATATTTGGCAAAACTTTTCTCTGAACAATGTCGCAAAATCTTCCGGTTTTTATCTCGTACACTCATTTTGTGATATTTTTTTTTTTAATTAAGTTGTAAGTTGAATAATTTAAGTGGGTGCAATATGATGGTAGCTTAAATTATTTTTAAAGTTCTTAAACTAACAAGAAGTTGGTAAAAATAGTTTATTACGGAGTTTGAGGTTTTTTTTGCAAAATAGCATAAAAGTTGAAAAAATATATGCTATTTGCAAATTTTATATCGTGGTAATCTAGGCAGTATTAAACATAAATTAATGAAAAAGCCCAAAGTTGAACTAATAGATGCAAAAATGGATAGAAGAGGGGATGATAAATTGATTGGGGAAGGCAGTGAAGATATAAAACACATACAAAAAATATCAGAGAATAAATAGAGAAGTTGTTGACCAACAAATTACGTGACCTATGGTAGGACACTCCCATGGTAGAGTCCACCACTACCCATATTTATTCTCTCATGAACACCCCAAGCCTGCCTTTATAGATCAATTGAAAAAACGAATATGAATCAGAAAAAAAATTGTTGAAAAATTAGGTTTCGGTTCTTTATTGAATCTAAAAATAATCAAGGTATCTTTGAAGATGACACATTGGTTGATTACAAATTTTGATGCACGGAAGTGTGGGGTTCATCTATTAGAGAGAGGGTTACTACCTATTGTTGATGAAGATGTGCATCAGATTTTGGGATTCCCAATGGATAGAAGAAGTATATTGTAATTACATAGATCAAAAACTAGGGAATGAATTATTGGAGAAGTGGAGAGGTATTTTTGATAACTATAAGAAAATCTGACATGTAATGGATATAATGCTAAAAGCAAAGTGAAGGGGGGACATGTTTTAAGAGGATTTCGTTATCTTTGTAGAGGCTTGTCTAATTGAGAATACACAAAATAGTGATGTGTATCCATCAATAATTGGTTGTCTAAAAGATCTAAGCAAGGTAAAAAGAATAGAAATGGGAATAATATCTCATGAAAAGCCGAGGTTGAAATGAGATGCAGATAAGTCGTTTGGAGGCCCATCGCAAACAAAGCAAACAAACATGAAAAATGATCATTGAAGAACATGAGAATCAAAACAAACATAATGCAATCAATATAAGAAGTACGAAATAGAAAATAAGAAACAAATCTTGTGTTGACATTCTAAAACAGAGGTAGAACTTCAATGAAACGCCAAAAAAAATTATGAAGATCAAACTTGACGATCTATAAAATATAAAACTCTAGCACGTTTGGTTTGCATGGATTGTGCCCCGGGAAAGTATTTTGATTCCTAATTATTAAATTCCTGCGTTTGTTTGGACTAGAAAAGTAATTTGATTCTAGAAATCTAAAATCTTGTGTTTGGTAAATTTTAATAAATTTCTGGGAAAGTAAAAAGATTCCTAAATCTTTGTAAAATAGATAAAAAATCATGGATTGTTTTTCCTCTCTCTATCCTAAGTAATCTTTTTCCAGATACGGAATTTTATTTTATCTTCATATTTCGATTCCTTTAAAAATAAAGTTATCAATAAATTGAATTCACAATCACGCCGAACGCGATCACGCTGAACTCCTAGGGCACGCTCCATTTTACTCCGCAAGAACAAGTCCCTCAAGCAGAGAGAGTTAGCTATTTCATATCTGGGAATCCTTAAATCCATTGAAAGGTTAGATTTTTTGGACTTTTGATTGCTTCCTGTAAATGGGATTTTGCATTTTAGCCTTAACTGTGAGTAATGATGCATGCTTTTTTTTGCTCAATCTTGATCAATGAATCTTGGATTTCTGCTAATTTTAATGGAATGGTGTCAATTTCTTGATTGCTTGTTGTGGATTGATAAAACTAAAACTAAAGAGTCGTTGATGAATATATTTCTGAGAATGAATCATCTGATCATATGCGATTGAGCAATTCCATTTCCTTAAGAAAAAATAAAATAAAATCTGATCTTGCTTCTGCTACTTGTTAACTCTGCTGCAAAAGAAAGAAAAAACTGAATCTTGATTCTATCTTATGCAAAACTTCATTGAATATGCTTAAGAAAAAACTGAATCTTGATTCATCTCAGCTACGTTTTTTTTTTCAAAAACTTAAGTTTTTTTTTTATTGTCATTTAATGCGGTGGACGTGGCTTAATTTTAAATAAATTGAATATGTTTTTTTTTCCTCATTTACAAATTATATATTTTTTCTCTTTTTATCTTTTGAAGTTGTATATATTTTTTTGGTTATTACATATGTTCTCGTTTTACAAATTTATAAGAAAATAAGATTCCTAAATGATTTTAAAAAAAAATTAGAATCCGAACAGTTTCTTTCTGTTTTCCAAACACAGGAAGTAATCTATTTTCCGCATAATCACATTCCCCAAAATTATATTCCCTAACAACTTTACTTTCCAGAATCATTTTTCCAAGAATCATATTCTCCAAAGTCATATTCCCTAACAACTTTACCTTCCTGCAACCAAACAGGCCCTAAAATATACTCAATTTCTCATTGATAAAACAAGGGTTTATATAGTTATAGAAAATCCTAAACAAATAAATATTAAATCTATACAAAACAAAACAAAGAAAAAACACTTGGAAATCATATACTACAATATATGATTCCATTTTACGAGATATCAAAATTGATGACAGATCAATTGTAGGTTAACAAAACGATTTCCCATTTCTTACTTGAAATTTGTTTTTTTTAATGAATTTATTTCTTTTTGAATCAACGTGTATAAAGTATTTTGTCTCGAAATTGATTTAATTTTTTCCTTCTTTTCAAATCAACGTGTATAAAGTGATTTGTCTCGCTTGTAGAAACTTGTGAACATTTTTTTATGGCACTCCATGAGTAGGTGGGAGAAATTGGAGTTAGACATTTTCAAGGTCAGTTGATAATAATTGCGACCGAGTCACAATTTGATGACCACGCGTGTATAACACTATAAATAACTATTCATTAATTTCCACTCGGGCAAATATTTTTGACGTTTGACTTTCGGGCTTCTAGAACGTTCAGCGACAAGGCGGCTTATATGATTATAGTATATCTTCTTAAAGGCAACCAGGCTACAGCTAATCCACGCCGCCAAAATGCGGATTTTAAGTTTTGCATGACACATTATTTAAAGTTTAATTCTTTTATTGTCGTGTGAATTATTATAATTAACGAGTATTTGAGATTGACAGAATATTATACTGAATAATCTTTGTATGGTAGTATTATTTTTCAGAATAAATTGACTTACTCGTGTAACGTGACGAAGCATAATGATTTTCCTAGAAACTTCTCCCAAACTATATGTGCTTTATTTCAGTGAACAACCTTTATACGAATAAATTCATGTGGCATAATAACATGGAAAGTTACAGGTGAGTTTGTTCACCAAAAATCAAGAATTTCAAAAAATTAAACCCAATATATTATTATTATTATTATTATTATAACAAAATTTTAACATCACTCAGACAAAACAATCCCTTTCGAATTCTTTTTCCCTAATTTGGCTTTTAGCCTCTTTTTCTCCACGGCTAAGTTTCCTCGAATCTTAATAAAAAAAATCAAAAATAAAATAAATGTATCTCTTTATAAATATTTATTTTTTTGTTTACGAGGACTAGATATCTTAACGCCGCTGTGTCGTCCAAAGAAAATTACTTCTATGATAAACTAGACCTACTTTGCATGTATAATTGTATATATACAAAAACTCTCCTAAAATAGATAAACGGAATCTACAATCTTTAACATATGGTTTTCGTTTGAAGGATGTGGATATAACAATCTTTAACATAGGGTGTGGTCCGCGTGGATATACAGTTAAATCTCGATAAAATAATAGTCTTGAGATCAGAAGAAAATATTAATTTAACGAGGTTATTATTTTATCGAACATTATTTTAATATATTTACTTATATCGAGACCGAAAAAAATTATTATTTAAGTAAAATTATTATTCTATCGAACATTAATTTATCAATATTTATCTGTATACAAATATATACTCTCTTGTTTGCAGGATGCAGTTTCCCCTGTTATCCAAAATTATACTTGTATTTCATTATCTTTTTCATCATACAATATTTCGTTGCAGCCATGAAAGGCTTAAACAAGTTTCACTTGGTGATTGAATTAGTATCTGGAATTCTGAATAATCAGCATCATCACATATCCAAGAAGAATTATCAAATAAAATATATTAACATTGCAAATTGAATAAATTTGCACGAAAAAGAAAAAAATAAAATCAAACAAATAAAGCAATTTCAGCTGAATTTCCTTCTATCAGCACAAATCGGAACAATATGCAATTTGTTTCAATTCCCCCAAATCAACGGCATCAACAATCAATCAATATTCGATCGATCAATGGTCATCAGAAGTGGCAGCCGCAGCAGAGGTAGAAGAAACAGAGCTTGGAGACGAGAACGACGGCTTCGAAAATCGAGACGATTTTGAAGAGGAAGCTATCGACGAGCCAAATCCGCAGATTGAACTTCCTCTTCCACCGGGATCCGGTCGAGCTCTTCGTCTTCCATCGACACGTAGGGTTAGGCTCGCTGTTGTCCTTCTTCTTCAGCCTCTTGAAGAACAACGATGAAAAGCGTGACGGCTTCTTCTCCATAAATTCTTCTCTCACTAGAACTACGATTTCTGTAGGTTGACGTGGAAAGAGATTTCTCTCACTAAAACTCTGTTGATAGAATTTTTTTGCTGTTTGGGGAGAGAGGGTTATTATAGCGAGATTGGGGGTTTGAATTGTAGACAAATTCTCATGAAGGTTGGCTTGGAGAGCAATTGTTGGTGTTGGACAGGGGTAGTTTGGGAAGATTATAGCGGCAGTTCAACGATACCGCGTTGTCACGAGTCAAGGGACTCTCTCAGTTGCTCAATTTGATTTTTTTCTATTTTGTTTAGAGATTCCGTAGAAAAGTATCTCAATAATAATAATATGAAAAATTATGTATAGAGAAGGGAAGAATAATAAGTAAGACGAATAATCAAAGTGATTTATTACGAGATATAAAGGCATCTATTTATAAAGTTATAGAAGTATGATTTTGAATTTTATATGATTATTATAGAAGTGTGATTTTGAATTTTATATGATTGATTATCACTATTTATGATATGTATCTATACAAATACTTAAATTTATAAGTAAAAGGACTCCGAGAACTAAAAATTATGCATAAGCATTATATATTTTATGCGTAATCAAAAATTATGTAATTGTACGTTATGCGTAATCCTTATAATATGTTTGGCAAATTGACAAAAATAGTCCTCAAACTTCGCGTTTTTGCGAATTTTGTTCTCAAACTTTTTTTTTTTGTTTTTTTGACCCTCAACTCCTTGTTTTTGTGATTTTAGTCCTACCGTTAGATTTTCCGTCAATTTAACCGTTAATTCAAATTTTTTTTAAAAAATAAAAAATCAAAAGGGCAAAATCAGAATTTTTATTTGCACGGACCAAAATTGCAAATAAAAAATGATTTGGGACCTATTTAGCAAAATAAAACAGTTTAAGGACTGATTTCACAAATTTTAGACAAATAAGCTAATTGCTTCGTATCGAGGAGATTTTGCATTAAATTTTCGATTTTTCATATAACTTTATTGCTTCGTATCAAATATAAGCTAACGAAGATTTCGTACCAATATAAACAACATTTAATTCGAAATGCAAAATATATATTGTGAATTAATCATTAAAAAATAAAATTATTATCACCCAAAATTTTTACTTCAAAATAACCATTTAGCGAATAATATTTACTTCAAAATAACTAGAATACGAGGAGAATTGCGAATCCGCAATTGATGCGCTCGCTGACGAATTGCGAAGGAGGCCGACGGTGAAGAACATTCCCTGGAGCTCGCAGCGGAAGAGGAAGTGGGAGACGAATCCGCCGAAGCTGATGAACATGGGGACGAGGTAGATCCAGGCGAGGAAATGGCCAAGCTGATCATCGCGCTGGTAGCATACGTGAGTTATGGTTACGACCTTCAATGGCGGGTGGTGGTGTTGGGGATTCGTCATGACAGTTCTATGCAGAGAATGTGAATATGAGACTAATCTTGTTTATATTGGTACGAAGTCTTCGTTAGCTTATATTTGATACGAAACAATAAAGTTATATAAAAAATCGAAAATTTAATGCAAAATCTCGTCGATACGAAGCAATTAGCTTATTTGTCTAAAACTTGTGAAATCAGTCCTTAAACTATTTAATTTTGCTAAATAGGTCCCAAATAATTTTTCATTTGCAATTTTGGTCCATATAAATAAAAATTCCGATTTTGCCCTTTTAATTTTTTATTTTTTAAAATTAAAATTGAATTACCGTTAAAATTGACGGAAAATCTAACGGTAGGACTAAAATCGCAAAAACAAGGAGTTGAGGGTCAAAAAAACCAAAAAAAATTATTTGAGGACAAAATTCGCAAAAACGCGAAGTTTGAGGATTGTTTTTGCCAATTTGCCAATATGTTTTATGCAGAAGACAAAAGTATAAGATTTATATATTTTCATAGTTCTTATGTAAAATGTGTTTTCTCATAAGATCCACACACATATATACATATTATAGGGAGTGGATCATGTGAGAACCGTATTTAATGTGAGAACTTAGAACCATGCATAATTCTTATATTTTTTATACAAAAAAATATAATATTGGGTTTTTTTTACATTATGCATAATCTTTATATGTTTTATGCAGAAGACAAAAGTATAAAATTATAGGATTTTTTTGCATAAAATATATAACGTTTATGCATAAAATATATAACATTATACGTGGTTCGCAGTTCTCACGTTAAGTGTGAGTTCTCACCAGATCCACATCAATATATATATATATATATATATATATATATATATATGGAGTGATTCTCGTGTAAACAACTCTTATCGTGTGAACGTGTGAATACTGCACTTTAAAGACAAACATATTGCACTTTCAAGGTAAATATATTGCGCTTTAATAATGCACTTAAAGACAAATGTACTGCACTTTAAGTATTGCACTTTAAAATGCAGTATCTTTGCCCTTAAAGTGCAGTACATTTTTAAAGTGCAGTGTTCACACATTCACACGATAACAAGTTGTTCACATTTGAACCTGCTATATATATATATATATATATATATATATATATATATATATTGCTATAACCAAACTACAACGATGAGAAAAATACGTTGAGAGTAACAAAATGTGAGATATAAAATTAATGTTTGATACAACTTATTTTATTTTATTTTACTACTATATAACTACTATTTGTCATATGGAGTAGTGCGTGTTTCATTATCGCACGATATATACTCACACATGCATACAATTTATGTACCACTATAAATTGATATGAACCATATGATCGATCAAGAATTATAGTATATCGTAATATTACAATCATATATGAATACATTATACATCTGGATTTATACTCACACACATGCATACAATTTAATTATGTACCACTGCAAAATTGATATGAATCATATGATCGATCAAGAATTGTAGTATATCGTAATATTACAATCATATATGAATACGTTATACATCTGGAATTATGTAAGCATCGTTGTCACACTTTTTGGACCAACAATTCGAATATAATGTTCAAACATTTGATGCCAACCAACGATCCACTAGGAGGATTTGACTATCAACAAACTTTTCCAACTGTCCAGAATCTATAATAGTCGGCTTTCTTGCTCAACAATTTGTGTATTGCGTAATAATTCATCGAACAAATATGAGTTGGAGTTATTTCTTCCAAGGAATTTTGTTGCTTTGAGGAATCCTAACATCGGTGGAAAATTTTGTTTAATTTTGTTTAATACGAAAGATAGGTCATATATCAATTCAATACCCAAGAGATAAAAAAGACTATCAAATATCAATCTATTTGGTACATGAATGAATAAATTCTCAATTTAAGATTAAAATATACTGTACTTCAGTTTTTACTTTTATAAATTATTTATTCAAATTTCAATATATCATCGACGTATAAGTTTCATTAAAAAATAATATAGAAAAATAAAAACGAATCGAACATAATATTATGAGCCATATTTTTTTTTTATCAAATATAATGTAAAGTATTCCTTAACGTGGATAACTAAGAACGTAAAAGCCAACTTCTTAATCGCCATATCATCGTTTAAAACCAGGGTCGTTCCTGATGAAAGAAGGACCTTACGCGAAAATGAAAAATGGGGCTCTCAAAATAAGAATAGGGGCATTAAAACTTCACATTTTTATTGTTTTGTATAAAAAATCAACTAAAATGTTTTGCAAATTGGCTTATTTGGTCCCAAACTATGCTAATTTCGAAGAATTGGTCCACAAGTTTTTTAATTAATTAGTAATTTCATTAAATTTTCAGTTAGTCAACTGTTATTCATAAGGATATTTACGAAATAAAAATTTTAGGGGTCAATTCATCGAATTTCTAAATTAAATGTTAGCTTTTTTTTCAATTATAATCCTTTTACAAATACTTTTTTTTTAAAATTCAAATAAAATATTTGTTACGTAAAAAAATTAATTAAAAATAACTTAATTAAAAAACTTGAATAAATAATTAATTAAAAAAAATTAACTACATCCCCTCTCCTCCCCCTACTACGGCTACGTCCCCACTGCAAAAGCAAACTCCGCAAGCTCGCCACCTTCGCCTACAGTTCCTTCTCCCAGCCCCATGCATACGTCATCCTCTTCATCATCTCCTTCACCGTCACTATCACTCCCACTTAATTCCAAGTTTTTCGACCACTCCTCTACGATGAAATCTCCGACCTCTAAGAACACAACACATTTTTCAACCGTTGCGCCGATCCGCTCCCCTTATGTGCGGTGAGACACAAAATTATTAGTTCATTTAGATTTAACTAATTTTTTTCCTATGCACACAAAAACTATTTGAGGAAAAAGTTAATTAAAAAAATTTGTTTCAAAAAATTGTAATTAAACAAAATTGAAAAAAAAAGTAAAAACTTAATTTAAAAGTTGGATGAATTGATCCATAAAATTTTATTTCGTAAATGCCCTTATAACTAACAATTGACTATCTGGAAATTTAATGGAATGACCAATTTATCCAAACTATGGGACAATTAGCTAAAAAAAAAGATTATGATCAATTCATCGAAACTAGCATAGTTTGAGGACATTATGTGCCAATTTGCCAAAATGTTTTACTCCAGTGAAATAACAATTATGAATTATTAAGTGATTTAAATTCGAATCATACTACCTACATTACATATTTTTAAAAAATTAAGCCCTAAAATTTATGGACGGTCGCTAGGCAGGGGCGTAGCCAGGGGTGGACAGTGGTGCCCACTGCTCCCCAGCATTTGTATATCAATTTGTAGATCCTTATTTTTAGCTAGATAGTTGTGTGATTCAGTGGTAAAGCACTTTGCTAGTCTTCCACTCTGCTCGAGATCAATTCTTACTAGTTATACTCTCTATTTTTTAAGTTTAGCTAAAAAAATGATTATGTATATTAAAAGTAAGATTCAAACCCAGACCATTCATATATTAAAGGAAAAAGTTCTACCACTGTGCTAAGGGAATTCACTTAATAGTTTACACAAAAATATTATTTCTTGGACCCCCTTGAGATCGAAACTAAGTTTAGCTAAAAAAATAATTATATATATTAAAAGTACTCCCTCCGTCCCACATGAAACATTTTATATTCTATTTCGGGTTGTCCCACACAAATGTCTTGTTTCCTAAAAAGGAAATAAATCTATCTTACAAAAAGTTACTTTTTGTGGGCCCCATTCACACAACTCTCTCTCCTAACACACAAAAGTCCACCGCATAAATTATCGCGTCGAAAAGAAACAGAACGTTTCATCCGGGACGGAGGGAGTAAGATTCAAACCCAGAGCCATTCATATATTAAAGGAAAAAAAGCTCTACCACTGTGCTAAGGGAATTCACTTAATAATTTACACAAAAATATTAATTCTTGGACCCCCTTGAGATCGAAACCTGGTTACACCTCTGTCGCCAGGTTCGGCCATCCTCAAAGCTGACTTTATTTAAAACCTACAAACTTTCTAACATCTTTTTTTCCGATCATATATATTACTAAACCAACTTTTATGAGTCTCATTAAAATCTAACTGAAGAAGTTGGAACAACTTTTTAAATTTTATTTCAATATAAAGTCTCATTAACATCTTTTATGTCCTATTCCATATCTTACCAATAAAATAATGACAATTTTTTTATTGTTTTTAAAATATTCCTTAACTTGGGGTAGCAAATTCAAATTAGACTATATAATTATTAATGAGCCCGGCGGCGAAATGCCCATTTGGTAAAAGACAAACACATTTATACTCAATTCTTATACTCCCTCCGTCCCATTATTTATGTCTCATTGGAACTGGGCACGATAATTAAGATAGTGGAGGTAAAGGTGTAAAATTGTGGTTTAAAAGTATAAAGGGGTGGGTCCACTTGTTTAGATTGATTGTGGTCCACTCATTTATTTCCTTATTTGGTATGTGACATAAATAATGGGACAACCAAAAAAGACAAGTGGGACATTAATAATGGGATGGAGGGAGTATTTAACTACACTATATACCCAAGAAGACGAAAATACCCCTACTATAGGATGGTCCGATCACGGTGAACAAAGGCCGATCACGGTCTGATCGGTCGGACATGACCGAGCATGGTCGATCGGTGCCGATCATAGTGCCGATCACAAAAAAAAAAAAAAATCTACTTATGCATGGTCGGTCATGTCTGATGGATAGGCACATCCCAATTTTGGGCCGATGCATGGTCGGCAACGATTTGTTTGTGCCGATCCGACTGATCGGTCATGTCTGACCGGTCGGACACATCCGATATGGTCCGATCACGGTCCGATCATGACTTGACACTTTTAGGTGAGAGAAGTGAAAAAGTGGGGGTATTTTAGTAAATTTGGGTATATAGTGGATAGTTTTTATAAAGTTGAGTAATTTTGTATTTGATATAGTGTAGATGAGTATATTAGTATAATACTACATTATTAATAGTGGAAATGTGCTCTGTTAGCCAAAATGAAAAAAAAAGAACATATGTAGCCATCCTAAAAATAAAAACACAAATCTAGCCATTTTGTCTTCTTGTAGGTGCTGGCCGATGGAGGGCCGATGAGGGCCGATTAACATTCTGAGGGCCGATTGCGGCCGATTATATATAGAGAAAGGGCCGATCGTGATCGGCCGACCTATCGGCCCCGCCGGCCGAAAACAAGAAAAATGTCTATAATTGAAGGGCCGATTTTGATCGGCCCCTAGCCGTGACATCGGCCCTCGAAAAATAATAAACTTAATTTACAAATATTTATTTTTAATAATTAAGTAAAAAAATAAATATATGGCCGATCTATCGGCCCTTACTTATTCGGCCGAGATATCGGCCCCGACGCTAAGTAGCCGTTATGTAACGGCCGAAATTTACCGAGGGCCGAAACCGTTTGTTTTAATTGAGGGCCGATACTCATCGGCCCCCATCGGCCCAACCATCGGCCCCGAGTTTCAATAATGGAGGGCCGATAGATTAAAATCGTAAACAAACGAGTTTTTACAATTTCTCACCACTTCCTCCCTCTCGCCGCCGCTGTTGCCGCCGCTCGGTCCCGCGCCGAAATCGACGCCAACGCCGTCGTCGCGCGCCGTCGAACGATACATCCGCCGCTCTCAATGTCTTCCGCGAAATTGAGGTAAGTAATTTATTGCATGATTTTGTTTGTTTTTCATTCATAGACGAAATTTAGGTTGAAATATGGTTGGGTTGACATTGTAATGTCCATGTATTGATGAAATTGTGGAGAATTTGGAGAGAATTGTAGTGTTTAATTTGTGCAAAATTCTTGAATCGGGGGCCGATTGGAGGGCCGATTTCGGGCCGATGAAGAATAACTCCATCGGCCCCGACTATGGCGGCTTGAATTATGCCCGTCTCGGCCGATGAGAATTCGGCCCCGACCGGGTTTCGTGGCATATGCTTCGGCCCCTGGCCGGCCGATCGGCCATTCGGCCCCGATCTATAATTGAACGGCCCCGATCGGCCATTCGGCCCCGATCGGCCGATTCGGCCATTCGATTCTATTCGGCCTCCGAGGAATCGGCCACGGCCGCACTTGGAGCCTTACGCTCGGCCCCCGTCCGGCCGAATGAAATTCGGCCCTTAATGGCCGAACGGAATTGTGCCTCGATGCATCGGCCCGGCGGCCTTCGAGGCTTAGGCTTCGGCCCGGGCCGGATTTAATAAAATTCAGCCCCGAATGGTCGAATAAAAGTAAAATCGGCCCCTACTTCGGCCAGAAGGTATACCTTCGGCCACTAAAACATTAAGGCCGAATAAAAGTAAAATCGGCCCTGTCATCGGCCCTTAATTATTCTCGTTTCGGTAATTCATTTGTTTTTCGATAAATCTTGCGGCCCGCTTATATCCGACTATCGGTTAGACAAAAGAACCCAAAAGTTACGACATATTGGAGAGATGGTCTACCCGAACTAATAAAAAACGGTCTTTCTAGACGGGGTACCGACCTAGTTCGTCGATTTATAGACGGACGGTTTGGACATTTGCTCTGTTGGAGGAAGGGTAAGAGTTCGATCATAGCTTTGCATCGGTTGATGTGCTATGAGGTGCGCACCGCCCGGGGAGGCCCGTTTTCACATATCCGGACGGGAGATTCGATTTTCACGATGCAGTATGCACTCGTAACCGGGGTTATTTTTCGGCGCATCTACCTTCGATAGGACGGCGCTCGTGCCCCGAAGAGTCCGGGTGTACATGAGAGTCACAAAAGGGAATCCAAGAACGGGAGGCGAGCTATTAAATTTATGGAAAAATGACAAGCTCGGCAACCTCTCCGAAGACGATTATTTGAAGGTGGCCAATGTCTTGGCTCGATGTGCTTTTTCTTCGCACTGCCGACACGAAGAAGGTCGAGACTCGGATGTGGGTTCTTGCCGACGATATAGACGCGTGGAACGATTTTCCATGGGGAGCATACACGTACAATGCTCTCTTGCATTACATGAGCTTTGTACCGAAGGAAGTCGAAGTCTGTAAAATCGAAGTATAATATTTATGGTCCAAGTTTGGGCTCTTCGGTACAAATTTTGGATTTTATAATTCTTTTTTATTTTTATATTTTATAGTTGTACTGATCTTTAATCATATTGTAGATCCGGGCATATGAGGCGATACTGATTTGGCCGGTACGTGTGTACGCCTTATTAATGACGGTGGTATGCCCCGATGTGTGAAATGGGTATTTGTCACGCCACCGGATACGGAATGGATTACTTTCTTTGCCTTGCCTAGGTAAGTAACATTTTAAATATTTATGAACTTTTATGAAACGTATTATAATCTATTTTTTAAAATTTTTTGAACAGATGGACACACCGCCATTTGAGACTCTTACGCCCACTCCTGAGGAGCAGCTATCGGAATACTGGAGACGGGTGATTGGAGAGAACCCTATCGGTGTGGAGTTTCCTAGACCGACCACCGTACATCGGAGACGGGTGATTGGAGAGAATCCTATTCATGAAGAGGGCGATGTACGGGATCCTCAGCCGGTAGCACGAGAAGAAAAAATCGAAGAAGAAACGTGCACCGGCGGAGGGTCACTATCATCGGGCCTCGGAGAGATGAAGATTGAGTTTGCCCACTTATGAAGGAATGATCCGATCGATAGATGAACGGTTTCAAGGCGGCGCGAGACCGGAGTTATTAGAAAAAAGTGGATCAGCGCTGGAAGGAGAATGAGGAAAAGTTCTTCAAAAAAGTGGGGAAATTGATAAAAAGTATCTTCGGGGGCAAGGGCAAGGACAAGAGTAAAGGCATACGATCCAGTTCTACGTGGGATGTCGAGGAAATTAGTAATGAATTGGATGAGGAGACATCTGCACCATCGGAGCCACCACGGGGGAGGATGGTTAATGTACATGAGTGGCCCAGCTGGAATGAAGTAGGCGAACAACCACAGAGAGATGTGGAAGATACGACAAGTGGCGATGCAAATCCGTGGGATGTGGCTGCTCGAATGGGTAATCGTCGCGTTGATATGGGGGCGGCATAAAGCATGTACGAGGACCGAAATGTTTGGGTCCCAAGACGTTGGGAGCCACTCCCTTATACGGCTCCACGGTCCCCACCGCTTGTACAGGTTTCTGTTCTATTCAAATTAAGTCGGTCGTTTTATATTTTTTATTTCATTTGACCATGATTTTTTGTCCAAAATGCAAAGCAACATCGGTCGGTCGTGGATGACTTATTTGATACGCAGCATGTGTACAACAGGTGTATCATAGCCAACCGTCGGAGCGGAACAATTGTACAAAGCAAACAGGGTACAAACATTTTTTTGAGTTATATAATTTAGGATTTTTTTAATACAATGTTATTTGCAGCCCATACTGGAGCGTCTCCCAAATCCTAGTGGAGCTCCACGAATGTTTGATCCGGCAGACGCACTGAGGAGAGATTTTTGAGAAGTTCATGGCCTCGGCCGATATTCTATACCTCTCGGCCGAGGCCGAGAAAATCATTTATCGGCCCCGAGGCCGATACACGGCCCGATTAGTTATCGGCCCGATCGGCCCCGAGCTATGCATGGCCTCGGCCGAGATTCTATACCTCTCGGCTGAGGCCGAGAAAATCATGTATCGGACCTGAGGCCAATACATGGCCGATTAGTTATCGGCCCGATCGGCCCCGAGCTATGCATGGCCTCGGTCGAGATTCTATACCTCTCAGCTGAGGCCGAGAAAATCATGTATCGGCCTCAGGGCCGATACATGGCCGATTAGTTATCGGCCCCAACCCGATCGGCCCCGAGGTCGACAAAATCATGTATCGGCTGGGGCCGATACAGCCGAGCCGTGGTTGTTGGCCCCCGAAGGGTTTCCGGCCCGACGGGTTTCGGCCCAGTGCCGATGGAGGGCCGATGGGTTTACCACCATCGGCCTTTTAGGGTTTCGGCCTTTATTTTTATTTTTTCGAGATAATTAAAGGGCATCTCCGCCTTGTGTGACAATAAAATTAAACCGATAGATCATCAATGAACCCTAAATAATTAAACCGATCGTTGACAATAAAATTTAATCATTTGTTGTCGTTCTAGATAAAGGGCATCTCCGCCTTGTGTGACCTTCTTCTCCACGAGTTACCACATTTTTTGCTACGGCGCGTACCGGATGTACTAGCCTCGCTCCCCGAAGGACGACGGCTTTTTCTCGGGCGTCGGCTTGCCGCATAATAATTGGTGGAAGAACAACAATGTCCTCTATTTCCAGCTGGGACACCCCACTCATTTCGAGGAGGCAAGGGATTAACCACTCCGGCATATATTGCCTTCCACGTCGCCGTCGTATAATAATCATTAATATGATTGTACAAATTTTCGCGGCGATGATACAAAACGGCGACAACGTGACTACACGGTAACAAGTCAATTTGCCGGACTCCGCATTCACACATTTCGTCTACAAGATTGACCCTCCACCGGCGCTCACTGCGTCGACCTTGTATTTGTGGTTAGTGACTCGCGTAATCGTAAACCTTCGAGCCGCTTCTACTTCATTCCGCATCCTCAACTCGAAGCCTCCGTCAAGCCATTGTTTTACGGAACTTGCTTTTACCCGTCGTGTATCGAACCACGACTCTATCATATGACGGATTGCCTCGAGCATAGCTAGAATGGGTAGTCGTCTAGCCTCCAACATCGAGAATTTATTGACTCGGCATCATTCGATGTCAAGAACCGTATCGACGACCTTTACTAAAAAGTCGGGACCACTTCTCCGATCCGATTTCCATGAGCTTTTCAGTAAATAGCGGGTTTTCCATGACGGATGGCATTCATGGCGTCATGGAATTACGTTGCCCGATAAGCATAAGTCGCTCGATAAAATGACCGGATAACCCACTCACCGTGCCTCAGCAAGCTTATTCGATAAATGGTAGTAACAAAGTCCATGTTGTGCATCGGGGAAAACCACTCTTACCGCATTCGCTATGCTTTTATGTTGATCCGAAACAATCACTAAACCGTCAATCCGTTGGAAATGCGGCTCTCGGCCGCATCATAAACCACGTCCGGGAAACATCATTTTCAATAGGACCTACACCAAAAGCGAGAGGGAAAATTTGCTCGTTCGCATCACAAGTAGCTGACGAATAATATTCCCCTATTTCTCCCTTTTAAATGGGTACCATCCACCACAATTACCTTCCGGAGGTTGCCTAACCAAGGGGGCTCGCGATACACCAAGCGCAATAAATAAATGTCGGAAACGACCATCCTCACCGACATCAAGATCCGTATATGTTCCCTGGATTTGTTTGTTCCAACAAATGCGATATTTTGGCGGTTTGTTGAACGAATCTGCATGTCCGCCGTAAATCATCGATATAGGCTGCGTTGCGCTCGGAGGGCAACACCGTAGGTTGCTTCTATTCCAAATTTATCCAGCAGATCGGCCCGAATATCGGCCCGGTTTCATTAACTTGCTTTGATGACGCATTTTACGGGCTATATAAGCGGCTGACACTTCGACCTCACATTTCGTTCGCCAAGTCCGGATAAATCGGTTATGCGGTTGTGGTCCGCAACCCATCTAACAACCTCCCAACACGTCCGACCTCTACGGTATGCCCGTAGGCCGGAATGGACAATCAACACTTCTTACTCGCACAAATATTCCAAACGGGAAGCACTAGAACGTTGCACTCCGAAATCCGCACCGTTTTCCAAATGGAATAGAGCTACGACGAGCATAAACTTCGTCTTTCGAGCTCAACATCAATCCTACTTGCGCACTTCCGTCTACAACGGTAATCAGGTTCTGCGAGGCTACTGAATCGGATACATCAAGGGGAACAACAGGAAGTAGCCAGTTGCATGTCGCTTCGTGTTGTCGTGTACGCTCTCGTCATTTGTTCGAGAACGATTGATCGGAACTAGCAAAGACATAAGTTCACTTACGCCACCCTCCCTCCGAATCCATGCAAGCAAAATCTTGTAACGAACAATTAGTCAAGGCGAAGGAATATATTCATCCTCATCATCATCAGATGATGAGTCCAAGTCCGTCTCACCATCTCGAATCGGTCTCCATACGAACATTCCTTTGGGGACCCCGTCCGCCATCATTACTTCTACTTCCTTGCCCAGTAAAGCAATTAGGACCCCGAAATTATAATTATCTTCGGAAATTGATTCGGATTCGGAACACCAAATTGAGGATTTTGCACTTCAGGATACACAACAAAAACAACCGGCTCTACGTCTATAGAGCACAATCGCAGAAGATCAGTATCATGGCCCATAATGGCCTTCATCATCCGGCCGGTTCGTCGAGAAGCAGCAGTATAATAAATGAAGTAGTTGAAAGGAAGGGAATAAGCAGCGAGCCACCGATCAATGTTTTGTCGAAGATATTCGAGAGAAATATTGTTTGAAGGAATGTAAACAATGAACTCATGCCCCCCGACATAATTCGACTCTGCATCGAATTGGCCGTTCAATTTCACAATAATTGATCGAAAATCTGTCATTTCTATCAACCAAATTTTGTTTGAGAAGATTGGAAGTGGAATGATGAAAATTTGGTGTGAATCAACCAAATCGGCTATCCTACGTCTTATAAGGAATTGTTCTGACAAATTTTCACGTGAAATATCAATCGGGCCGATCGGCCCCCATCGGCCCCGCCATCGGCCCTCTACTTCGTGCATGTGCAAGTAATATTCGACTAGTCAAATCTGCAGATAAAGCTGATTTGCAAAGAAAAAGTCGTGGATCGGCCTCTCATCGGCCCCGTCGGCCCTCAATCGGCCCCTATTGGAAATTTGCAGCAAAAGTCTTGCAGTGTCTTGTCCAATAATGTCTCGAAGGAGGGGCTTAGGGCCGATGTAGGGCCGACATACACCCTTAATCGGCCTCTTTTCGGCCCTTCTTCGGCCGATAGCTGGTTCGGCCGTCGCCCATTTCTTTTCGGCCGATGGGGATGTTTTCGGCCATTTCTTTTCGGCCGATGGGTAGGGCCGATGCGTAGGGCCGATGGACAACAACAATTCGGACATCCATCGGCCGATGGGGATATTTCGCTCGTAATCATCGTGGGCCGATTAAGGGCCGATTGACTCCCACATCGGCCCCCCCATCGGCCCACCGCCGTATAAGGACAAAATGGCTAGATTTGTGTTTTGTTTTAGTGGTTGGCTACATTTGCTTTTCAATTGGTACTATTTGGCCTCTGCTGCAAATGCCCCTTATTAATAACACACTTTTCACCAATCCAGTCACGTCAAAGGAGATCAAAGCAGCGCTTTTTACTATTGACGACTCAAAGGCCCCGGGCCCTGATGGCTACTCCTCCGCCTTCTTTAAAACTAACTGGAACTTTGTGGGACCGGATGTCCTCGCCCCTGTTCATGAATTCTTCTCCACCGGTCTCCTCCTCCCTCGCTTCAACACTACAATTGTCGCCCTTATTCCTAAAACGAAGGTGAACCCATCCGTTGCGGATTATCGGCCTATTGCTTGTTGTAACGTTATGTACAAGGTTATAAATAAGATTATTACCTCTCGTCTTGCTGGCTGCTTGAACCTTTTGGTTGGCAAAAATCAATCGGCCTTTGTCAAGGGGTGCACCATTTTTGATAATGTGTTCCTAGCCCAAGAACTGATACGTAGCTATGAACGCAAATGGTCTACACCACGTTGTGCTGTGAAGATTGATATTAAGAAAGCCTACGACACAATTTATTGGGAGTTCTTACATCAAGTTCTTCAAGGGCTCAATTTCCACCCGATTCTCATTAATTGCGTCATGCAATGTGTAACTACTCCTAAGTTCTCCATTAATCAGGGACGGATCTATGATTTATTGTTGGGGGGGGCGAAATTTACGGGATGAGTTTTTTTGGGGTGTTTTTGCTCTAAATATACTTACTAATAAGGTTAATTTAGCGATATTATATTTTCTTTTACGAATAACCGTTATATGTTGTTTGTAATTTATTCGAAAAATATATTACAAAATCGTATTTTGACGATGCCTAGATTTAGTTTGAAGAAATTATGAAGAATAACAATTTCTAACTTATAAATTAATCAAGTATTTAAAAGATAGAGTTTTTTATGCTTCAAATATTGCTAATTTTACTTAAAGGACAACATAAAGATATATGTTATATTATATATGTAACTCTATCAAAATAGATATCCAAAACTTCAAATTCTAGACCTTCACTAAAATTAAAATTAGTGACACGTACATACATTTTTTTTAATATTTGCCTAAATTAATGGTCACATTCACATTAATTCTTAATTTTTAATTTGGTGTAAGTTGACAAATTCAAAAATCTCGGGGGGGGCGAATCCAAAAATTTTAATAGGACAAATGTATAAATTACTAAAAATCGAAGACAATTTGTAATATTACACGAAAGTTGGGGGGGGGCGGTCGCACCCACCCGCCCTCCTTTAAATCCGCCTCTGCCATTAATGGTAGCTTGCATGGCTACTTCAACGGTCAAAGAGGACTTCGCCAAGGTGAGCCGATGTCCCCCTAGCTCTTTATTCTTTGTGCTGAGCAGGGGCGGAGATATTAGTGAGCTGCACTAAGCTCCAACCCAACCCAAGTCTCGAATAATATCTATATCGGACAGCAAATTTCCAATGATACATGTGTAGCGGGGTGGTTGAGCACCCTTTTTGTTCACAAATAGGCACTGGATCGAATCTTGATTCTTGCATATTTTTTTAATTATTGGCATTTTCCTTTTCTTATTATTATTTCTTAGCCTTTTTCGTTTTCTTTCTTATTAGTATATTTTAGTTTTTATTTAATTATTGGGTAGTTTACTCATGTGCTTTCAATGTTCAATGTATTTACTTGTGTTTTCAAATTAAGCTTTTAATTTGTTTATAAAATATCTCATATAATTTTTTTAATTCATGTGTAGTGATTATTTTTGTGTTTCTACTTTCTAATTTCGTATAATTTGTTTTAACATGGTAGTGCTAACTATCTATATTTAGCTTAATATTGAATATTGTAAATTATAAGGATTAATTATTGAAATATTTTGGTATGTAAAGAATAATGTGTCGAAGTGTTTACTTTTCAACCCACCCCACTATCAAATCCTGGCTCCGCCTTTGGTGCTGAGTATCTGTCTCGATTGCTTGCGGTACGGACTTCCAACCCGGATTTTAATTACCACCCCAAGTGTGCTAATTGCCGCATGCGCTACTTAGGAGTGCCATTGGCTTCTAAAATGCTTAATACCAACCACTACGGACCCCTCATTGATCAAATTGCCGGATTTACCAATAGATGGGCTTCGTGTACGCTCTCGTTTGCTACTGCATGCAAATTTTCCCGCTGCCATCGACTGTTATCGATCGTATTTCAGGTATAGCTAGGCGTTTTTTGTGGGGTTCAAATATGACCCCGGTGGCATGGAAAGTGTTGTAAACCCAAGGATGAGGGGGTCTTGGCCTTCGAGATTTCTCGGCTTGGAATGTGGCACTTTTATCCAAGACCCTGTGGAATATACAAAATAAGTCGGACTCTTTATGGATCCAGTGGAAACACGGGGAATACCTTAATAGAACCTCGGGCTCAATCTGGGAATGGGTGGCTAGGAAAGGTATGTCGCCCCTTATCAAACGCCTCATTTCGCTTAAGGATCTTATTTTGGAAGCGAATTGCCTCCTTGATTCTTGGCATGCTACGTCAGCGACTGCCTCGGCGTATGAATGGTTTTGACCGAAGAGCATTCGCAAGTTTTGGCACAAGGCTGTTTGGAAGCCATTCATCCCTCCCACCCAAGTATGCTTTTACAACTTGGCAAGCCATCCTAGGAACACTATCCTCCATTGATAAGTTCCTGCTGCCCTGCATATTGATAACATCTGCCCCTTGTGTTCTATTTGCCCTGAATCCAATAGTCACCCTCTTCTTTGAGTGCTCGCGAACGAGACGGGTTTGGAATGCTGTCAAGGATTGGCTTCATATTCCAACAAGACTTTCTACCATTATGAGTGCGATTAAATGGTTCAATCGGGAACGAAGTGCGGCCTTGGTCTTGCAACGTGCTAAGCGAGTGGCTCTGATGACCACTGTCAGCTTATTGTGGAGAGCTCGTAATGCTAAAGTTTTCGAGGATATGCCTTTTGTGGAATCCCAAATTCTTTTGAAAATCAAGCGTGAGGTTTATATAGTTTTCTACTCGCTCTTCCCCCAAGAATCGGTTATCTCGGAGCTGCCGGGTGATTAGTCTTTCTTGCTTGTGTAGTTCATGAATAGTGTGCCTGGTTGGTGCCATGCCTTGGGTTGTTAGCTTAGCTGCATGGAGGATCTCGTCGGTTTAAGAGACGAGGTTACACATAAGTAACAACCACAACGTTAAATTAAATCGTTGATATTATGAATTTATCATTGTATTTTTAATCCATATCAATAATTAGTTGAGGCCAATTCACAAGATGTTCACCACAAAAGCTTGTGTGTATCACTTTTGTATACCTTATGTGTATCACATGTATTGGCATGTGTTAAATATGACCCACTTAATTTAATGAGAAATGCCACATATCAATACCTTGTGGTATGGTACAGTATACGAAAGTGGTACATACAAGCCGCTTCGGATGTTCAGGAACTATCCGGGTAAACTCACTCAAAATGGGCTGTGAAGCCCAAAAAGGTCTGTCTCAATATGGTCTTATGATCATTCAGCGAGTGGTTTATAACTTTATTTTTATTTTTATTATTACTATTATTATTAATAAATATAATTAATAATAATAACTTAGAAGTTGCTGATATAAATATTTGATAAATTTTGTTATTACAGTGCATAAAAGATGTAAATCGGTGTGATATACCAAATGATGTCAAAGGGATGAAGCTTGGCAAGTCCACCACATTACTTGCTAGATCATCCCACCACGACAATTTTGTGTTTAATTTGTTTTGTTTCCTCATTTTACCCAACATATCTAAAAGAGTAAAATAATCCAATAATTAAAATATGATGCAAGAAACGTTGTATTTACAGGAATAAAAAGATAGACTGTCAATAATTTTGTTTGCTCCTATCATAGTTCTATTTATTTTTATTAAATACCATCATGTTTGCTCCAACATCAAACAAAAAACAATAGACAGTCCATAATTATCTACCACATTTTAGTTCATAACGTAAAAATTCATAATTCGAATTCTACCATTATTTTATTATTAAATATGTAACGGAAAAAATACAATAAAAGACCATGATGGTATCAAGTCAATATACTTTATAAGGTTGTGATTTTTTTTAAGGTTATATTAACATCAATAAAACAAATTAAAGTTGTGATTTTTTTTAAAGGTTATATTAACATTAATAAAACAAATTAAAGTTGGGATGAAGTAATTATTCCTGCAAAAATAGAATATAATTTATAATTGGTGACACGTGAAGGAATAAAAGGATGATAAATTTGAAAGATTGTTTGGATCCTTGGAAGAGGTGAAGGTTGTTTCTGAGTTTGGGTTGGCGCTGTCACCACAGGCGTGCGTTCGGCATGCGCGTCAACTCCTATCACTCCAAATCTCCCAATTCTTTTCAATTTTTCTAGGGTTTAGGAGATCATAATTAATTAACGTCTATTCCCTCCGTTCCATTGAAAGTGTCATCTTTCTATGCGACACATAAATTAAGAAATTTATATTATATGGTGTGTTGTTTGACTTTTGAGTTGCTAATTTTGGTTCAAACGTTTTTTATTTAAATATAACACTTTTTATGGGACAAAAAAAAAGATATTTTCTATGAGATGGAGGAAGTAATTTTACACGCATATGGCCCCACATATCTTTCTTTTTCTCCCTCAATCTCCATAAAATATGAAATATGTGAGTGAAATTGTTTTTCTTTTGAGGTAGGAGTTGTCACTGTAATTCCTTTTCTTCCTCTAATTATAAAACTATTCCCCCTTCTAAATGAACCCTAAACATCGGGATCGAATCATCTATCATCAAAATTGATGGACCTATAATGTTCTCAAATAAATTTTTTTAGTTTTTAATAGGTCTTTAAGTTTTTTTTTGTTTTTGCTATATTATTTAAAACATTGTAGTTTTGTCTATGGCACAATGAGACATGGAGTAATATTTAGTGGGTGTTTGGAGTAGTTGAAGCTTATCGATAAGTGCTGAAAGTTGTTGGAAGCTGCTGAAAGTGGCTGAAAGCAGCTGAAAGTTGTTGATTTTGATAATTTGTAAGTATTTGCAAAAAGTGCTGAAAGTCAAAAATTAATATTTTAAAATTTTAATAAAATCGTATCTTATAAAATGAAATCTTATTTATTTCTCACTTATTAAACAAATTTAGAATTTTTATATAAATAAAATTTAAAATTTATTTCCACTCATAAAATAGTATTTTAATAATAAATATTATTAAAATAAAAATTAGTTAAAAATTAATTATAATTAATATTATTAATTAAAATTAAGAATAGAAAAGATTATAAATTATATTAATAAGATACATATTTACTTATTCTTTATTAAATGACAAATAAAATGTATACATACAAATAAGTAATATCGATCATTAATTAAAAAAAATAGTTATAAAATTATAATAGAATGTATTTATTAAAAAAATTAAAAATTATAAAAGTTATAAGCTATCAGCTTCAGCTGGCCAATACCAGCTTACGAATATTCTCTATCTTGGACCCAAACAGCTTTCAGCATCTCTATAAGCTGAATTTCCCAAACACCAAGTTCATTTCCCGATGCAGCTTTCAGCTATAAGCTGATTTACATAAGCTATCACAAACACCCCCTTAAAAACATTATTCACTAGATAGGGTGATTTAAAAGCATTGATTATCATAAGTCACGGCCTAACTCAATCAAAAATCACTACATGAATAACATGTTTCATTTTCTAATTATTTACAAAAGTCACAGAAATGATTACACTTACCAATTTGAACCGTTAGTTCTTTAATCAATATGTAATCTATTAATTAAACTCTACATAAGTAAGTAATTTTAAGCATTTGTTTCTCATCCACCTAAAATTTGAGTTTGAAAAAAACAAATAAAATACGTTTGTAGTACTATTTTCATCCCATTATTTATGTCACATTTGTCTTTTTTGGTTGTTCTATTATTTATGTCCCAAGAAATAAATGAGTGGACCACAATCAATCTAAATAAATGGACTCTACTACTTTATACTTTTACAACACAACTTCACACATTTACACTCGCTATCTTAATTTCCATACCCAGTCCCAATAAGACATAAATAATGAGAAGGAGAGAGTAATATTTATTTAATTTTTATAGGATAAAATAATTTATTTTATTGAAACAAAAGTATGTAGACATGTGTGAGTCTATCATTTATAGTTAGCCTAGAGTGGTTGAACATTTCTGTATTGTTTACATGATAGAATACAAAGAGCGAAGTTTACCTAATACGCACTTCGATAGCAGCTACGAGTTACTATCGTAAAAAATTAAAAAAAATTAAAAAAAATTAAAAAAAAGTACAAATTTCTTTACCTGGATTTGACAGTGACGAGTTTGATGGGTAATTGACTTCTTTTGCAACTCACAAATAATAACTTGGTAGAATGTTGGACCCGCGTGATTCATGTCTTGTGCAATTTTCAACACTTCACCAGTTACCAAATCATTCACACTTCATATCAAAGCATGCTTCTCTATTTTCTTTCTTTTTTTTCTGCTTTGATATTATAATAAAAAAATTATTTTCTTCTTTTCACATAAATTTGGATAAGATAATATTCTCATGCACATAAGACATAACTTTACTAATAGAGTGAAAAATCTTGAACTCAATCTCAAATATTAATATTCATTCTAATATTAGTTTATAGACATAAATGGTCAATTCTTAAGGGACTAAATTATTGCTTAATTTCTTCGTAACCTAGTATTAAAATACATCCTTTACCTGATAATTCCAATACTCAGATTATATCGAAGCTCCAATTTTCAAATGTTCGCGCATGTTTGTCTTGGTATAGAATAAAACCCCAAAATTTCCACATGACTACATGGATGGAAAAGAATTTAGAGGATAATGTGTGTTGACATTTTGGATTATTTGAATTTTATTACACCAGAAACGACTTAGTTCTAATTCTTTTTTTTGTTACTGATTGATTACTATTTAATGCGAATCTTGAGTAGTAGCTGTGATATTTCAAGTCATAAGAAAAAAACAAATTAAAATATTATACTATCTAAAAATTAATAATATTATCTTCAAATTAGTAATTAATTAAACATAATTAGAAGGGCAGCAGCATGGGCGAGGACAGTAGACCTGGTCACCTGGTAAAAGTTAAACGGAGTTAAAATTAGTGGAATTGTACAATCTTATCCAAAATCACTATGATAAGTACACAACTACCCATTTCTTTAAAAACTATATAGCAAATACCCAAATTTCCTAAAATACCCTCACTTTTTCTATTTTTTAACCTGAAACTTGTCAGGTCGGAAAAAGACACTGATTTTAACACATTATGCCGATCGATCGGCAAAAAATGTGAAAGTGCCGATCGATCGGACTGAAAAAAAAAATTTGTGCCTATCGATCGGCACACATTTGTGCCCGATCGATCGGGCATGATTAAAAAAAAAAAAATTTGTGCCCTATCGGTCGGCACACTATATGGTCCGACCGATAGGGCCGAAATCACAAACATCATCTTCCCCACCACATCGGTCCCCATTTCTACGCGAATCGGACCGAAAATTTATCGATCGGCACGGAAGGTCGGCACGCTCATCGGCACGCCCATCGGACAACATATCTTCGTCCAAACCGGTCGGATACAATGGAAGAGATTAGTATTTATCTTGAAATCTTAGTTTGTAGATCTTGAAATTAATGTAGGATTGCATGTTTAAAGTGGTTTTTTATGAAATATATATGTTGGGTTTAGTGAGTATAACATAGATGTGGTTGGATTGGGTGAAAATTGGTCAAAATGAGGTAGAAATCGCCGGAAATCGGCGCGCCATTGTTGCCGGCATTAAGCTTTCACTGCCGACCGGTAGGGCCGGTCTGAACCGGTGCCCGACCGATCGGCACGTTTTTTTTTTTTTTAGTCAGCGATATATTTTTTTTAATTAATGTTATTTATTAAATATTATAACAAATATTGTAATAATTATAATTTTATTAAATATTAATTGTAATATATAGGTAAATTTTAAACGGTTAGCACTACGAGACGTTTCCCCGAGGATCACAACATATTATAAGCATACTTTAAGGACATTGATTAGAGAGAAATTATCTAGTCAGGGTGGTATGGATCTAGTCCATCAGTTTGTTTGTGGTCAGTTTGGGAGCATAGTGGGTTGGTCAGATGGTAAGAATGCTTTGCGGGCTCTTCACCAGCTATTATGCTATGAGGTTTCGGTACGACCTTCGGTGGTTTGATTTAATTATGTTGGTCAGAACATCCGTTTCTCTCATCCGGAGTTCGCATTGGTGACTGGGCTGATGTTCGGCGAGTGTAGTTTCGACATGGCAGCATCTTATCAGCCTACTTAGTCTGGGGTCTACGGCAGGTTCAATGGTGGGAGACCGATTGAAGCAAAGGAATTGTTAAGCTGGTTTTGTAAATATGAGCCCGGTGGCGTTTCAGATGATGACTTGATTAAGTTGTCGAATATTTTCTCTTTTCTTCTGGTTCTATGCTCATGCAGAGACTAAGAAGATTGATACATAGATATGGGTATTGGCTGATGATATCAACCAACGGAATGCGTTCCCATGGGGTGCTTTTACCTACGAGGCCATGTTGCACTACCTCAGTTACGTACCAAATTCCCTGGACCTCGTAGGATCAAAGTATAATCTATACGGGCCGATTTGGGCACTACAGGTATAGTATTTGTTCACAACTTAATTATTACCAATTTATTAATTTTTATTAGTTTAAATAACTCGATATATTTATGTTGTAATATAGGTGTGGGCATATGAGACCATTCCTAGTTTTGGAGCTCGTTGTGCGACCCGTCTACATCCCGATGCTTTCCCTCGTTATCTACGGTGGTCGTTTACTGACGCCAATGAGCGTGGTATAGCCGGTTTTTTTAAGCGCCAAGTAAAAATATTTTTATTATTAATTACAATGAATATGTTATGGATTTTCTTATTAATATTTAATGCGCAAATATTATGTATTTCAGATGAGAGACTCGGTAGTGTTTGAAGTGTTAGAACCGAACGAGCATGAGGAGAGGTGTCAATATTGGCAGAGTGCAGTCGGTAGTAGTCCATTTGGGATACACTTTCCTGTGCCCTTGAACCTCCTACAGCCGACACAGTATGATCAAGATGGACAACGTATCTTGATCAGGCGCACCGAGGCAACATGTAGCAGACTTAGTACGAGCAGAGGAGTTGTCGGTGAGGAGGAGGAGCAAGAGGAGCAGGGGGAGCATGAGGAGGAGGAGCACACTGTCGTAGATAGTAGGAGAGTTCAGAGGCGGGCCCGCCGTACACAAGCATCTTCATGAGCAGCGAGAGATGCATCTGGTAATAAACTTAAAATTCTAAGTGAAAATTTTCTGGTCAATTCCTCCTTTAATAATCGTCCCCTTCTTTGATAATTATTAGCAGTTGGTGAGACATCTAGTTTTCTGGACCAAAGTATAGAAATGTGTGATTTAATTTGAACTTATGTATCGGTTGATAATTATTAGCAGTTGGTGATAATTATTAACTGGCTAACATTAGTATCGGACTTGGATGACTGTAAAATGTTTTGAAATGTGTGATTTAATTTGAACTTATATATCGGTTGATTATTGTTATGAAATGAAATGTCTCGGACTTGGTTCTCTGGTTTCGATCGGCACACTTAGATTTAAATATTTTTTTTTAATTTACTTTTGGTCCGACCGATCGGACAAGCCCGATCGATCGGACCATTAATTAATTTTTTAAATTTTTTTTCTTTACTTTTGGTCCGACCGATCGGACAAGCCCGATCGATCGGACCATTAATTAATTTTTTTAAATTTTGTTTTTTATTTACTTTTGGTCCGACCGATCGGACAAGCCCGATCGATCGGACCATTAATTAATTTTTTTAAATTTTGTTTTTTTATTTACTTTTGGTCCGACCGATCGGACAAGCCCGATCGATCGGACCATTAATTAATTTTGTTTTAATTTTTTTTATTTACTTTTGGTCCGACCGATCGGACAAGCCCGATTGAACGGACCATTAATTAATTTTTTTTTTAATTTTGTTTTTTTATGTTGGTCCGTTCGGTACCGATCGGACCAACAATTTCGATTTTTTTTTTATTTTTTTTTTGTAAAGGGTCCGACCAATAGGACTATTTTCAAAATAAGAATTAAAATCAGTATAATTCATGCTATAAGAATTAAAATCAATATAATTCATGATATAATTCATGAAATAAGAATTAAAATCAATATAATTCAAATAGAGTCTATAAAAATTATAAACTATAAAATAAAAAAATTATAATAAATATTTGAGGGTAATATTATGAAATGGTCTAATAAGACTTTATAATATAACTATACATTAGCAAAATTAAATATGAATCATTCTTGAATCATGGAAGTAGTTATCACTCTTTATGAAAAACGAACTCATTTTCCGAAATAGGTGAAGATGTCGTAATTTTTTTTATTTTAATATTATGTCTCTATTATAATATTTCAAAGTTATTCATGATATTCTCGATATCCCCTTCGTATATCACTTTTCGTCACTCGAATCCGACGTTTTGGGGTTTACATGAATAGTATTTGGGGTTTTGATTAAGGGTTTTTAGGGTTTAGATGAATAGTTTTTGGGGTTTGGATTTAGGATTTTTAAGGTTCAGGCACGGTTCCCGTTGCATTTTAATATTTTAAAATTAAATCGGTCCAGGCCAGGTAGGACGAGTTCTCGATAGAATGTCCTACCGAGTCGGCACGGTCCCGACCGATCGGACCTCTCTCGGTAGAGCTGTCCGATCGGTCGGCCTTTTTTTTTCCTCGATTTTCATGAGATTATATAGAGTACGAAAATAATAGACCATATGATATGAAATATAACGTACATAATTATTAACACTAGACTAGATTATTCATTATTTGACGGCGGGACACTTACGCCTTGTGTGACCTTGTTCCCCGCAAATGCTACACTTCTTTGGCGCACGAGGTCCGTGCGCTAGAGGTACCAGCCTCTAGAGCGGATCTTCGTCGGCTATTCCTTGGCCGTCCTGCTTGACGCGTGATAATTGGCGGTAGTACCACCATCGCATCAATCTCTGCTGGGACACCCCACTCGCCCCGTGGAGGTAAAGGATTCACCACACCCGCATATATCTCCCTCCATGTTTTCGTCCGATAGTAGTAATTGATGTGATCATATAAATTCTCACGGCGGTTGTATAAAACTGCAATTGCATGCTTACAGGGGATCTCGTCCAGTTGCCATACTCCACATTCACATGAATGACTGCTCAGATCAACTCTCCACTATCTTTTTCCAGTGTCCACCTTAAATGAGTCAGCAGTTACAGATGTAACAACATACCTGAGTGCTGCATCTCTTTCATTTCTCATTCTCATATCTGCAGCTTCAGTCAAAATATCAGTCCTCGCATGAGCCTTTTGTCTACGAGCATCAAACCACTTTTCAAGCAGATGTCGGATTGCCTCGATCATAGCACATAATGGAAGACGTCTTGCAGCCAGAAGTCGAGAGTTAATAGACTCAGCCAGGTTGGATGTTAACATACTGTAACGTCGGGTAGGACATTGTGATCTGGCCCACTTCTCGGGACCGATATCCGTCAACTTCTCGTACGCTGCCGGTTGTGTCTCTCGTATCGCGTTCAACGCGCGGTTGAAGATTGATGTTCGATATACGTATGCTGCCTTGTGGAACATCTGCACGGTCCACTTACCACATCGAGCAATCTTATTTGCGATGTGGTAGTAGCAAAGACCGTGGTGTGCTCCCGGATAAACATCTCTTACCGCGTTGGCTATACTTTTGTGTTGATCTGATACAATTACTAGATCACTAGTGGAGGAGAGTGATGCTCGGAGCCGAGTTAGAAACCACTTCCAAGAAATATCATTTTCAATCGGACCAACTCCAAAAGCAAGTGAGAATATTTGTTCGTTAGCATCAATACCAACAACGACAAATAGTATTCCCTTATTCCTCCCCTTCGGGTGTCCCGTCCAACCGCAATCACGTTTCTAAGTTTGGAATAACCAAGGACTTCGGCAAACACCAAGCATAAAAAATAGATGTCGGAAATCACCATCAGGACCAACATCTAGATCGGTCAAAGAGCCTGGATTTTGCATACGGAGCAAATGCAAATACTTCTGAAGATTTTTATATGACTCTGCATGGCCACCGTAAATCATTGATATCGCAGCATTACGTGCTCGCAGCGCCACACTATAACTCGCTTGGATTCCAAACCTATCCAAAAGATCAGCTTGAATATCGACGGGTTTCAGTATCTTGCTCTGGCGGTGCATTCTCTGCGCAATATAGGCGGCTACGGCCTTTGCCCGCACATTTCTCGACCCTATGCCAGATAGATCGCGGTTGCAGGTGTGCTCGGGGTTGTATACGATCACCTCCCAAATTTTCGTGGCCCTACAAGCAGCACGAAGAAAATATGGACACGTCTCATTACGCTTGCATATGTATTTGAGTCGTTTTGTGCACGAACGTCGGCACATGAAATTCACTCCATGTTCCATATGCCACAGTGCGACCATAGCATATAATTCATCTTTCTCCCAGAAAACAGCTCCTTGCCGCAAATCACCATCCAATATAAGAGGCAAGCTCGTTGTGAATGGTGGGTCAGATGTATCGAGAGGTATAATTGGAATGATCCAATTACTTGCTACTTCCATGTTGCTGTATAATATTTCGTCATCGGTATTTGGACGAGTGATTGGAAGAAGCATTGACATGAGTTGGTTGACACCGCCCTCTCGTCGGATCCATGAAGCAAAGTCACCAAGCGAACAATTGATCAATGCTTCAGGAATACCTTCATCTTCATCCTCAGATAAAGTGTCGAGATAAGCTTCTTCATCTTCATCTGTTTCGACATGGGTCTCCTCTTCCTGACCACTTCCACCGGGGTTGCTTCGACTCCTACCTGGGTTGCTTCCACTGTCAAGCCCTTCAAACTGGTTATCACCTCCGAATTGATAAGACTCAACGAATGTTGAGTTTCGAGCTTCACGATTTTGCTACGCCGGTATTATTGGGGTGCACCAAATATACTGCAGGCTCTACGTCTATAATACAAATACGTTGTAGATCAAGATCACTCCCATAACGGCCTTGATCGTTCTATGACTTTTAGGAGACTCTGCAGTATAATAGATGTGGTAGTCAGACGGAACTGAATATGCATCGAGAGCATATTGAATATATTGTCGTAGTACTGCAAGACAAATATTATTTGCCGGAATCCAAACCATTGTCTCTTGGCTGCCAACATATTTCGATTCACTATCGAAAACTCCATTAAAATTGACAACAAATTGTTTCCAATCATTCTCCATATTTTTTTCTTGCTTTGGTGGTGGAAATGAAGGACGATGGTAGCAATAGAGAAGTGGTGAGAAAAATGAAGAAGTGATGAGAAAAATGAAGAAGCGATGAGACGAATTCTAATGAATTTATTGACGAGAAACTGTGCCCTATCGGTCAAACTGTGTAATTTATTCACGTGAAAGTGTGCCCTATCGGTCGGACATGTGATAGGGCATACTGTCAAAAGGTGATAGGGCACACTGATGAATTTATTCACGAGTGCCCTATCGGTCGGACACATGAGAGGGCACACTGTAAAAAGGTGATAGGCACACTGTGATATTGCCCTATCGGCACATGCAAAAAGGTGATAGGATACTTGTATGTATTTATTCATGACACAGTGTGCCATATCAGTCGGACACGTGATAGGGCACACTGAAAAAGATGATACGGCACTGACACATTAATTTTCTCAATAAAGTGGTCCGATCGATCGGACCTTACCGGATGTGTCCGACCGATCGGCATGTGCCGGACCGGTCGGACAGTCCGATCGATAGGAGCCGTTGCACTTTTTTTCAAGTGATCGGACACTTCATGGGATGTGTCCGATCATGATCTTGTTGTGTCCGATCGGGTCGGACCGTGGTCGGACTCCTTCGGTCGGACCTTGATCGGACCCTTTGCTATTTTCGAGATACTTATTTTTTTAACAAAAATTAATCATTTATTGCACGGAAAATTATAAAAACAGTTGACAATCATTAAAAAGAGATTATATTTATGGAAAAAGTAAGGATATTTTATTAATATTGGGTATATAGTGTAGTTATATATAAGAGATGAGTATATTTGTGTTTGACTTTACCCCTTTGGTAGAACACCAAAGGGCCCGTTAAAATTAAAATGTCAAAAGTTCAATTAAGTTATTACGAATTCCAATATTAGATACGCATTTTGTCAAACACCTCGTGGACGCCTGCCTTTTTCTCATCACGCGTGCTCTCAGATCCGACGGCCAATAACCCATCCGGATTGCACGGAAACTAGCCTCCTTTACTCCATCCGACGGCCCGCCTTCACCTACTTTGACCCCCACTCTCTCACTCATCCCCATAGTCACTGCATTTAATAAGCTTCACACCACTCCGACACCCACTTTTCTCTCTCAACAAAAATCCTCTCATTCTCATCTTTTCGAGCTTGGGTTCTCTGCACCAGTGATTTTGCTGTGGGTTTTGTTTTCTTTTCTTCTTGGGTAAGTAGTTTCTGCTTGCTTTTGGTTCTTTCTTGAAGGTTCTTTTTAAATTTTTTTTTTTTTTATTAATTGCGGTGCAAGAATCTGATAGATTGAGATTTGGAAATAAGGGCTTCTATCTCTTTCATTTGATGGTAAAAATTTCTGATCTTGGAATATTTTGTTCATAATCTAATTAGGAACTTTTTGGTTTCTTCTAATATCAGTTGACTTTTATTGTACTTAGGTATATGTGGGATTTCATAGGTTTCTATGTTTGTGATCGGTGAATCAGTAGCCCTTAATTCTTGCTAATTGTTGTTTTTGCATGTGTGATTTTTGTTCTGTTAATAGAAATATTGCATATTTTCAAACAGATTTGTAGGTCTTGCAGGGGAAAGAAGTGAACTATGTCTCTTCTATTAAAGATATGACTATCTGATTGTGCGCTGAATGCAAATATAGTAAAGATTTGGTTTTTTGTTTGATTTGATTTTACACTTTTAAATCAAACTTTTGGTCAGGTTTAGTTTCTAGTATCTGAGTTCACTGTGCTGTGAAGTTGATATCAGTTTTTTTCTTTTTCCTTTTTTAAATCTGAGATCTGGACTGACAAATTCTCGATTCTTATCATTGTGTAACTATAAGTTGGATTGAGTTATGTTGAATAGTTGATTTATATCTTATTCATTTGTAGTTTGTGACTATTATAGATTGTGTTAAATATATTTTGTTTGCAACCTGTATTGATTTATCTTCCATTATGTTTTCAGGTAACAGAGAAAGGGCAGGGATCATACTTACATACCTCTTGAGCTGAAGAAGTAAATCAACATGCCGTGGTCTCCGAATTATTTTGGGAAGTGTATGCGATTAGTCGTGTTCTTTCTGGTTATCCTATAAATTGGTTTCTTTTGGTGAGTTTCTTCATTGTGGTATTTTTTCCTATTGACTTCTTGTATTTGTAGAACCTGCATTCCTATCCCGAAATGTCTGTGCAGCTTAGCATGTTGTAAGAGATGCATTATTATCTGTGTATATAATTCATAAACCGAGAATATTTATCCCAATAATTATCTGTTTCTGTAGCAATATATATTGACTTTTGATTTGTCGAAAATAGTTACGTAGCTACGAGTTCAAGGTTTCAATAGGCTTGAAAAAAAAATCATTCGTAAGTCTTACTAACAAGCTATAAGTCTTATTTTTCTTCCACTAGTTACTTTTATTTGTCACAAACAATATACTGTTTTAGTTTGTTATCCTTTTTTTGTTTCAAGATTTTTCATATCAATGACGTTTTTTTTTCATATCGTGCAGCCGAGTCTTGTTAAGCCGCTTTATTTAGGTTGACTTGTCTGCCTGCTCTACTTCGTTTGGTTGCTCAAGTGAGGATGCGCATTGTTGTTGCTCGGAAGAAAATTCAGAAAGTGAAACAACTAGGACAAATTAATATGAGTGTTGGGAGCATTGCTTTTTACCAATTGATGCAAGTTCGCCAGGTTAGTGCTTCATACCTTCTATGATATTCATATTTACACTGCATGTTCAGTATTTTCTTTTGCCATTTATGATGGTATGATCTGGATGATTACTGCTTTTTTTTAGTTACAAAATGTTATGATATATACTTCAGTTAAATTGGAGGCCTTTATTATTCGGTTTTCCTTTTAAAAGAAATAATAATTGCATGTCCGTATGGCAAAACTTGTTGTGGTACAGAACCATCATGTTTCTGCAAATCCTATGATCAGATATATGAGCATTTTAAGAATAGGTGTATGAGTATCAGGATTCAGCCTATAGAGCTGACAAAATATACCCGTATTAGTTATTAGTTATTCCGTAGAATGTGCCTACGACAAGAAATGCATCCAATCCTAGTCTGTATATAAAATTGAAACCTTTCCGGAGAAGGGCTTGTAAACCAAACACTCAATTGGACATACTGACTAAATTCTTGATTACATTTTTCACATAGAATTTCATTTATATTTAGGATGGCTCAATTGTTCTGCACTATTTGTCTCTGCTAGTGTTCCATACTTTTACTCCTGTTAGCCTGCTGAGCTTGTGACTTTTTAATATTGGTTTCAAAACTAATTACTCTTTATCTATTGTTTCCAGGCTGAGTATTTTCGTCAGTTGCTTAAACCTGTTACGTAGTCCAGATATTGTTTGTCCTCCGAAACACTCCTACACACAAACTACCATTGTCTGCTCCCTTCAGCCATGATGGATCCATCTTAGATCCGACGTAAAACCTTTTCATTTTCTTTTTTCTTTCCCCAAACTTGCTCGAATCTTGAATTCCAATCATTACCTCCACAAGTTTCTCATATTAGTTTACTGGCGTTTCTAAACTAGCTTCCATGCATAACAACCAGCCAAACTTTCCTGCAAAGCCAATGCTCCCTCTTCCTGATAGATTGAGCTACTACATGCAAAATTCTCATATGGTTTCTCTCTTTGACGGGCTTGTTCCCCCAGGCATTAAGCCTCGTATTCCCTTCGGAAATGTTGATATCCAACCTTCCGATGCCTGCCCTCGGAACTTCATAATCTTTGATCAAACCAACAAAACTAGCCAGGTCATGCTGCATCCAGAAATAAACTCCAAAATGTTCTACCCCGGATTTGGTACCGAGCCAACTATCTTCCAAGAGAACGTCGGCCAAAAGGATGCAAATGATGAGAGAGAGGTGTCATCAGAACTGAAAGAAGATTCTGGCGACATTGACGCCCTTTTGAGTACCGAGTATGAAGAAGATGGTCAATCAGATGATGAAGTGAGCACAGCACGATCAAACAGCATCAACCGATGCAGTTCCCCCGACTCATGCTCTAACTACGTGTCAGCATCCAAAAAGAGCCGGTCCCTCTTTATAAACTCCTCGAGGAGCCATGGTAATGACAAGAAGCGCCAGCGGGTGAGCAAGATGATGAATGCACTGAGAGAGATTGTTCCTGGTGCTAACCGGATGAGCTCTGTAGCTGTGCTCGATGAAGCTGTTTGTTATCTCAAGTCTCTTAGAATGGAAGTGAAGAAGATAGGAGCTGGGAACTTGAACGAGTAAAAGTATCGATGCAAGACCAGCTACAAGATTGTTTCTTGGTATGTCTGTAATGCCTGCACGTCTACCTAAGATTCAAAATTGTGGTCGGCTCGAAGATCTGACATCTTTCCTTGAACCTGTATTTTAATAGTTTTATGTGTAATAGGTTCTATGGTTGTCTTTAATGAGTATCAGTTTTATTTACTATGTTATGTGTAACTGTAGCTTGAACTAGTAACGCTGTTGGTGTACTATTTGCTGCTGTTTAATAATCTCTAATTTTCAGATTGTTTATTAGTTGATGCTTCTGCGGATTTCGTGATTCATATTTCATACGTCCAACATATATAACATTTATTTTTATTAATGGCTACTGAATACTGATCTGCCGTCTATAATTAAAATATTCTTTTCGTTTCTTTATTCATGTCCATTATACCTTTTTAAGTTGTTTTATTATTAATGTTCACTTTGTTAAAATGACAAATTACTCACTACCCACCCCAAGGTGGACTCCTCATTATTCATTACCCACTTCAGATTCTTATACACTCTTTCTCCAAAAGTTTATCTCTTACATGACTTCACTCCGCTCCGAATGTAGGAAATTTTGATTTTTAGCTTTTTGAAAATTTTAAGTTATTTCTTTAATTAAAACATATAAAAAATTAAATTAAATGCTTCAACTATGCCTTAATAAAATTTAGGTAAATTCTCATTCATTCCTACCAATTATTCCTCGAAAATCGTGTACATTTATTAACACAATTAAAACTTATAAAATATATCTCTAAATAAAGTTTTTAATCTACGTGTCCATTCTCAAGTGGGCATGATTAAAGAAACGGAGGAAGTAGCTAATTACCAATCTCTCAGATTATTTTACTCCCTCCGTCCTAAATATATATGCCTACTTTCCTTTTTCGTATGTCCAAAATCTATTTTGCCTATTAACAATTTTTTTGTATCTAACTAAATCTTTCACAACTTTTAATAGATCTAATTAATATGATAATATAGAAAAAGACTATTTTATCCAACTTTTATAATATCAAACACAATTATGACATTAACTTTTTAGTAATTTACTTTAATTTACTCAAATTCCAATACCAACATTTATCTAACTTTCATATCATTAATTTTTTTTTCTTAATCTATTTGAAAAAGCAAACGGACATATAAAATAAGGACGGAGGGAGTAATAAACAAATATGCTAAGATGATATATTTGACAGTGTGACTTCTTTTGAAGTCATTTTATTTTTTGTTGCAGAAATAAGTTATTCAAGCAATGGACCCAAAGATATTAAGTGCTTCACTTCCGGGTGCAAAGTTTGTAGCGTATGACCAAGCATTGTTGTTAACCGGGTCGGCCAAATGATCCGCCAGATTTTCCAACGGCCCTTTTCCGGTGACAATGGCCTGAACAAAGAATCCGAACATTGAAAACATAGCAAGTCTTCCATTCTTGAGCTCCTTCAATTCAACAAATGCTTTCGGGTCTTCGGACGGGTCGAAGCTACCGCCCGAGTACAATGGGTCGGTCACCTTCCCAAGGGGCCAACCGGCAATGCGGTAACCTTCGACGGGCCCCATGAGGATTACTTGGGATGCCCAGATAGCCAAGATGCTCTGAGCATGAACCAAGCTCTGGTTCCCCAAATAATCAAGCCCACCTATACAAAATATTATAAAATGATTATTTAAGTTTAATTATATTATACATTGGGTAAATTATAAAAAGCAATGCATTTGAGTTTCACCTTCGCTGAAGATTTGTGAGCCGGCCTTGAACCATACAGCCTCTCCAAACTTGACGCCGTTGCGGGCCAAGAGCTACAGGAATACACAGCCGAGGTAGTGGCGGATGCAGGAATTAAAATAAGGGGAGGCAAAATAATGTGCAGAAGTGTTTAAAATAAAAAAAATTGGTCAATTGTCACGAAGCACTAAAGAATTACGATCTCTGGGGAATAAGAAATTTTAATTTGTTAATGTCCTGAATACTAAATTTGGAGAAGTTTTACAAAAAAAAAAAAAAATTGGATAAATAATTTTGTGATACTTGAAACACAAAAATAATATAATAAAACATTTCAAGTCAAATTTTAAGGGGAGGCAATTGTCTCTCCGCTGTGTGCGTCCGCCACTGAGCCGAGGGCCTCAAGCATCGCCCATCTGCTGTGGATCACCTCCAGCTCACGGTTCTTAGCGAAGGTCTGAGGATCAGCAGAAAGTCCGGCGGTATCCCAGCCGTAGTCGCCAGGGAATTCTCTGGTGAGGTAGCTTGGGGCCTCGCCGGAGAACGGGCCTAGGTATTTAACGCGGTCGGGACCATACCACGGGCTGCTCGAGGACACGGGCTTGGCGACAGCCTTCCTCATAGAGACTCTGCCATTTCCGGCAGTCTCTCCGGCTGGAGAGACGTTCACCGCTTGTCCGGCGAAGGATGGGGAAGAAAGAGCCATTGTGGAGGAAGCCATTGTTTTTGTATGAAATCAAGGCTTTGTAGTAATGGGTTTCGCAAAGAAGTTTGTGAATGATGGATGGAGAAATGATAGTGAATAGTAGTTTATATATAAGCGTATGAGAGTATAATAGCAAGTAGATATGAATCTCAATCTATTGTTTCATTGGGTTTCAAGATTTTACGCTGAGTTGGCAACCTCAAACCCATCTATTTCAAGTAGTATTTCACAAATAAAAAATCTCTGATTATCTCTCTTTAGTTTTGGTCACACAATAAATTGAATTTTATCAATTTATTTATAAGTCCACGACTTTAATCACTTGTAATTGTATAGGACTATAGGGGTTGTTGAGCACAAATATATTGACAAATTAATCATTTCTATCTGTAGCTTTGACTCTTTTATTATTGCATCGATCTCAAATTCGATGTATCTAAATTCTAAACATTCCATTTCACAAGCATATACTGGTTTTCCAAGATTTGTAATTAAATTCAGAACTTTTTTTTAATTGACTTTTTCCAAACTGAAATCTCCTTTATTCGTCAATATTTTGGAATAGAGATAAAATTATTAAACCCTTAACTAATGATTTTGTGCACTTTGCCCCCTCAACTATCTAATTTGTTGTAGGGAGTAAAGTTGGGGCAAAAATATTGCAACATGTTGCAATTTTGTTAGGGGCAATTTTGGTAAAGTTCATTCAAAGTTAGGGGCAATATGTATATTTTGTTAGGGGCAATTTTGGCAATTTTGTTAGGGAGTAAACATTCGAGTAATGTTCATTCAAAGTTAGGGGCAATTTTGTTTGGATTATAGGCCGGAGATAAATCCAACCCTTCAAATGTTGCAACATGCGACATGGATAAATATTGCAATGAACAAGACAGAGAAATGTCGCAAAAGTGAGAGAGAAGAGATGCAACGAAGATGAAGAGATAGGCGCGAGAGAAATTCAATCATAGAAAACTCTCACAACAAGAAATTCGTCAATTACCGACGGATTAGTGACATAATTATGACGTCAGCTCTCAGCTTGTCGGTAAATTTTACCTACGGAATTTTAACTTCATTAAAACTTACCAATAGAAAACTGACGAAATGTTCCATCAGTAAATTGTCATCGACCGATTTACCGGTGAACAATCACCGACGGAATATCGACGGTATATTCAGTCATTAGATTTACTGACGAAATATTCAATCAGTATTATTGACGTATTATGATGGAATATCTTGTCGGTAATTATTACCGACAGAGTAGTCCGTCAGTAAATCTAATGACGGAATATTCCGTCGGTATTCCACCAATAATTTATAATTTTTTTTTCAATTTTTTGTACCAGTTCTCTACTACCTGTATCAATTAATCCAATTCGATCTGTATCAAGAAACCCAATCTATTTCAGAACCAAATATACATATATAAATATTAATTCAAATCTACATCAAAATCCAACAATTAAGCAAACTTCAAGTACAAATCCAAATATTCAATCAACATCGTATCTAAATCATGCGAATGAAGGAGGGGGAGAATGATAGTTGTGAGAAGTATCGTCTCAGTTATCTTTTGCAAGCATTTGTGCTATGAACTCCCTCATTCGTGTCATCTCCTCCTCCAGCTGCCTCGTATGTTCTGTCCCCTCCTATACTTGGCGCCGAAGCTCGTCGGCATCGCTATGTGATGGCCCAATAGAGGTAGAACCACGGGCGATGCTGTCCAATAAGCTACTATCGTCCTCCCCAAGACCATACAAACGCCTCTTCTTATCACAAATCATGTCAAAGTTCATGTAAATGTCGTTTTTATCAGCGTCGGGGACTTGTTTTGCAGCAGCGGCCTCAACCTCATCCTAAAATACATAAAAAAAAATTATTCCTTAATAATTGATAATATATTTGTCGGATATCCTATTATAATATATAAGGAATTGAATACTTACATGAATCATGCTTTGCATTTTGGGTGGATGGTTCGCCTTTTTTTTTTTTTTTTTTTTTAATAATGGAGGCTCTTGAAAGTCTCAATCACGGTTGCCTCTAGTGAGCATCTCTTCTCAGCGGAGTATTGATCACATGCATAAATCAAATTGGGTCAAAACAAACACATTATGAATGAACACTTATTAAAAATAGTACTTACCATAGCCCGAGAGTACTACAAGCTGGAATGGGACCCTCCCTTGTGCTTGCTGATTTCGGCCCCCGGCTCTAGCTCTGACAACCTACAACAAGACGCAGTGTCCGACTTCTGCACCACCTCTAGCCTCGCCCAATATTCATTTAGGGCGGCGGTCCACCTCTCGTCAGTAATGTAAGGTGGCTTTATTGGTCGTCTTTCCTTCATCTCATTGAGCCAGCCACTAAATCGTCTGGCTGCCTTCTTTTGCCATATCTAATAGACCGCATTCTCACATTTAGGAGGGCATTGAAAGTATTTATGCAATTTACAAAATGTAAATTGCAGAAATACACCCAACTTTGCTCGTGTGATCAGAATTTATGTCGGAGTTTTAATACCTACAATAAATTAATTCTTTAGGGGAAAAATATACATTTTCATAGTTCATGAGATAAAGCGAGCGAAACTAATCGTTGAGGGTGTTTAACGCTTTTAACCCTTTGGTGTATAAGTAGTTCCAAACTCAAAGTTTAATTTGCCATGAACATGTAGTTAGTTGGTATTTTGCTCCTTTAAGAATAATAGATTTAGAATTCAATCAAGTTTAATTTGTTAGTTAATGAGTTTAACTAAAGTAGCTGAATCTAACTTTTATGTATTGTGATTATAATAACTTGCGGAGCAGCTCAGACGTCCAAAAAAGATATATGTAGTCAATCCTTGAATTTAGTGGCAACAAATGCTCCAACTTCATTTCCCGTTTGATATATAGATGTTGTTGGATTAAATTCCATTAATAGGCATATACGGAATATAATGTAGAGTGTTCTCTTTAATACCTATATATTAAATAGGCAAATTGACGTTTTAAGGGTTTAAGGCCCAAATATGTCTCAGTTTATCAAATATGTTCATAATTAATTTTGTTTTGAAACAAGAAGAGTCTTAGTAATGTCCCGCTACTTAGAGGGGATGGCAGAAATGTAGAGGTGAGGAGTCCCGGGACCGACAGGTCATGGGTTCAATCCTCACCAAAGCCATTTCTGTGTGAGCCTGTCACCTGAGGGTGGTTTAACCTCCTGTGTGGTTTGCAGGCTGTGTGGTTTGCAGGCTACTGCACAGGAGTTGAGGTTTACCCAGAGCGCACCGAAGGTAGCGGCTGCGGGTTCCTCAAATCAAAAAAAAAAAAAAGAAGAGTCTTAGTAATGTCCCATTGGAATGACATAGCGATTAAGGTGAGTAGCCTGTGGCCAGAAGATTATGGATCCAAAACCCACAAAAACTGCTATGTGTGAGTCTGTCATTTATAGTTAGTTTAAGGTAGTTAAACCCTCCATTATTGTTTTAATATTCACGTGTGAAACGATTTCTACTCTTCGGACCATACAAAAAAATATCACGCGTATTTTATCAACAATGCGATCCGTAATAAATAAACACTGACAGATAAAATCTCATCTCTCTTAGATTCTTCATCCTTCCCTTTTTCGCTATTGAGAAAATATCAATCAGGAAGATTGTATCCATGCATCCGTACACTTGTCAAATTCTTATTGACTAGTGCATGATACTCACACCTTTGCTTGGGATTTTTGGCCAGAATCCGAACTGGCCATAAAAATTGCCAAATGTGCATGCCACCTCATGACAATATCACCAACCAATCAAAACACAACAAGTAATCTCCAAAGATAAATGGGTCGGATTCAACAACCCGTATAAATAACCTAAACGGGCAGGGATAGAACCACGCAAATTGAAAGCTACAAACAAACAATGGCTCTTATAAGGAGGCAAGCAAATTTGTTGAAAGGGACTCTGCTATGCAGGCTGAATTAGCTGCTTTAGAGCACAATGCGACATGGGAATTGGTTGATCTTCCCCCTAGTAAGCATGCCATTGGGTCTAAATGGGTTTATAAGGTGAAACTCAAGGCTGATGGGACTATAGAACGGTTTAAAGCTCGGCTAGTAGCTAAGGGGTACAAACAAGAGTACGAAGTTGATTATGAGGAGGTTTTCTCTCCTGTGGCTAAGCATGTTACTATTAGACTCTTACTTGCTTTAGCCGCTTCTCGTAACTGGCATCTTCATCAAATCGACATTAAGAATACTTTCCTTCATGGAATTCTTACAGATGAGATTTATATGCTTCCTCCAGACGGTTACACTAAAGCTCCTGTTGGTAAGGTGTGCAAATTGGTGAAGAGTCTGTATGGGCTGAAGCAGGCCTCTCGTGAATGGAATGCTGAGCTCTGTAAGGCTCTTTCCTCTTATGGCTTTACTCAGTGCCCTCACGATCATTTTTTTGTTTATTAAGGGTACTGGTTCCACATTTATGGCTTTATTAGTCTATGTTGATGATATCTTAATAGTCAGCACATACTTGGAGTTAGTTTCTGCTTTAAAGTTGTTTTTACATGAGCGGTTTACTATTAAAGATCTGGGTGTGGCGCGTTATTTTTTGGGAATGGAATTGGCTAGAGGCGAGCAAGGGCTCAATTTGAATCAAAGGAAATATGTCTTAGATGTTGTTGAAGTGCTGGTCTTCTTGGCTGCCGTCCTGCTTCTACTCCATTCCCTCAAGGAGTTGATTTGTCTACTACTTCTTCTCCCTTACTTGCTGAACCTGATCAGTATATGCTTCTTGTGGGTCAACTTCTATATCTCAACCTCACTAGGCCAGGCCTCACCCATGTCACACATAAATTAAGTCAGTTTGTGGCCTCCCCTCGAGAAAATCATTGGTGTGCTGCTCTGCATGTACTTCGCTATTTGAAGGGTTGTTCGTCTTTGGGACTGTTCTTTCCTTCCTCTGCTTCTCCTCTTACGCTCCGTGCCTAAGCCGATGCTGATTGGGGTACATGTCCCACTACCCGACGTTCCTCAACTGGGTTTTGTATATTTTGTAGGTGGCTCCTTGATCTCTTGACGATGTAAGAAACAAGGGACGGTTTCCGCCTCCACTGCTGAGGCGGAGTATAGAGCTCTTGGAGCTACTTCCGAGAACTTCTCTGGATTACATATCTCCTTCATGCGATGCACACTGAGGTTCCTACGCCTATTCCATTACACTGTGACAATGTTGCTGCCATTCACATTACCCGGAATCAAGTGTTCCACGAACGCACTAAGCATTTGGAACTTGATTGCCACATTGTTAGCGATCGCTATAAAGATGGTTTTGTTGTTCCCACCTCTATTCCTACGACTCAGCAGCTTGCCGATCTCTTTACCAAGGTCCTGCCTGGTCCTCGTTTCCGCTTTCTCCTCTCCAAGATGGGGCTTGTGGATCTCCACCGCCGCCATCTTGCGGGGAGTGTTGAATTTGTGTTTACTAAGTTATCTATTGAGTTCGATAGGTCCATTTCGTACTATCCATATTCCGTCTATTTTGGCATATTTTGTGGCGTTTGGATTGCTTTTTTGGTGTTTGTTTTGTAGTTCTTTTGATGATGTGGTATTGACAAGGCGTTGATGTGGCGGTTGCAAAATTAAGGAAAATATATGCTTAATTTGGAAGAAATCAAAAGGGTAATTAAGTGTAGAAAGGAAATAATATAATTTACACTATATTATATCTTTCTATACTTGAATAACCTAATTGAGGAGGAGAAAATGGAGTATATATATATACTTAAGGAGGCGCCGCGGAAGGGGACTTACGCATGAAATCATAATTCATCTCTTTTCCATAGAATCACGTCTCAAAAGCCGAAAACCCTAGCTGCTGAATACCGATATACATCATCATCTTCTACACCATTCCGTCCAAACGCCGATCACCGAGAGAGAGAGTCCGAGGCCGCCGAAGCCGAGATCATCCGATCAAGAACCGCCGAAGCCGAGGAAATCCAATCGAATGGGTTATCAATTTCAAAGTTCGCATTTCTCACTTTTGATTCATGAATTGTAGTTTGATTTGGAAGAAACATGTTATCACTTTCGTTTTACATTCCCGAATTTGAATTGTCTCCGCTTTTATTTTCCTGTAGGATGATTTGAAGTCTTTAATTTATGATTGCATAATTTCTAGGACCATAATTCGTATTTTTATATATTCTGATTTCTGGTAATTAATGGAATTTTCGTACTTATTTATTTTCTGCATTTCAGCATGATTTGTGTTACGTCACCGCAATTCGGTGCGTGCGGCTAGTCCGACCGATATGCGTAGCTAAGTCTTTTTAGGGGCCGGCGAGATGTGAAACACACACCACTTTAATTTCGTGAGACTAGGGCTTAAAATTGATCACTTAGGTTCTGAATTAATCTAGGTTTAATTAATTGAATTAATTAATTTAGGCTTGATCACCCTAGATTTATTTAATTCATAGCTAATTTAGTACTTCCATCGTTTCTCGTGGGATTAGGCTAAATAAGTAGCAAATTGTCTTAGGGCAATTGGATTAATTTGGTAGGAGACTATTAGATGCCCACCATACGAGTAGGCTCCTAAATTGGGTTCCCTTAGTTCTTAAAGCTGATTAGGTGTTAAATCTATTGATTGCCCACCAACATAGGTTGCATCTAATTTAGAGAAGTAGTCGTTTCAATGCCCACCATGGCGATTACCGATTAATTAAGGGGGAATAGGGAATATGTCAGTTTAATTACGGTATCCTACAACCAATTGATTTAAGTAGATTAATTAATTAATAGTGTCAGTGATCGATTGTGTGTGTGTGTGTGAATCATCTTGCTCGACCCGTTTTTATTTGCATTAGTAAATTTTCGTGTTTAATTCATGTTTGATTTCGTTCGATTTTAGGATTATAGAAAATTTCCCAAACTTGCGTGGTTGCTAACCAAACTCTGATTGATAGGATTTTTAGGTTTGAATTACTCCGTTCCCTGTGTTTGATACATGTGCTGTACTAATTTTTGGTCTAGCAATTTTGTAGGATTATTTGGTGTAAAACAAGGATCACCAAGTTCAGTAGCGCCTACTACTGAGTTATCTACTGAGTTCTGTAGCGCCTGCTACTGACTTGTCTGCTGAGTTCAGTAGAGAATGCTACTGAACTTCTCTACTGAACTCAGTCACTAATGGTACTACTGAACCGTTTCAGTAGCAACTGCGTGGAGCCTATGTCCTGTTCGTTAGATTTGATTTACATGATTGGACGGCCGAGATCCAACTCTACATGATTTGCAGGATTATTTGGTGTAAAACAACGATCACCAAATTGGCGCCGTTGCCGGGGAACGGTGTTATCTTTAAGCTTATTTTTCCTACTGATCTTTTGTGCTTTTTAATTGTTGCATGAGTAGGTCTTCCCGCCCTTTTCTACCCTTCGATCCAGAAATTGAAAAGACTGCGAAAAGGAACCGTAAGGCAACAAAGCTGCAAAAGCAACCAGTGCTGTCACAAGCAGAAACAAGTCTGACTGGCCAGAGAGAGGAAAGAACCAGCGAGTCAGAATCTGAAATCGGTCCGACTGGTCAGATAAACCCGTTTTCTGAAGGCAACAATTCTGAATCTGAAGAAGAAAACATGGCTGAAGAAGGAGCCAATCTGAAGATGAACTCAGGTTCGAGGAACTTGGGAGAGGACTTGCCGGACCAATCAACATAACCACCACCGAGCATATAGATGTGAAGTGAATTTGGTCGCGGCATGTCCAAAGTTTTATGGGAAACTGAACGAGAATCCTTTCGCTTTTCTGGAGGGATTCAATCAGGTCTGTGATCTGCACAGACAAGGTCATTTGGATGCTTTCAAACTCAAAGCATTCCCTTTTACTCTTCAAGATGGAGCCCGAGCATGGTTCTCTAGCCTTCGACCTAGGTCAATCACTACATGGGCTCAGATGCGTCAGACATTCCTGGAGAAGTATTTTCCTCAATCCAAGACGAATGTACTCAAAAAGGAGATTTCTGGGATTACTCAAGAGCTTGATGAGTCCTTTGGAGCATACTGGGAGCGATTTGGGAAGCTAGTTGATAGCTGCCCAAACCATGGTTTTTCTGATGTGGATCTGCTGCAATGCTTCTACCAAGGAATGACAGATGAGTCCAAGACCATGGTGAATGTCGGATTGAAGGGAAGCTTTGCTAATAGCTACTACACTGATGCAAAGACAATCATTGAAGGCCTTGCCGAGTCTACATCACAATACAAAGGACCAAGGATGCAAAGGAAATCTATGAACCTTTCGAGTGGAGACTTTCTAGACGATCTTGATATGAAGGTTGGGATGAAAATGGAGGAGAAGTTCAGCCAACTCGAAGACAAATTGGATCGTCTATTTAAGGAGAGGAATCCTCCTTCCTCTCCCTCTTCATCTGCGGGCACAATGGCTGATTACACATGTGGTGCATGTGGTCAAAGAGGGCACACGTCTCTGCAATGTCAAGGCGAGGATGTTAATGCAACTGGCAGTTGGAATGGACAGAACAAGGTTCATTCGAACTTAAGGTGTAGACAAGATGATCAAGCGCCACAACCGCCAAGGAATCCTCCACAACAATCATTCCAACAGCCTACATACCATCATCAACAATATCAGCCACCGCAGCAACAAGGGTTTCAACAACCCTACATACCTCCACATCAAAGGCAATTCCCGCAGCAATTTCAGCAGCAGACTGGCCCATCTGGCCAGACGAACCAGAGCAGCCCATTGGAGAAAATGATGGCTGAAATGATTACTTCTCAGAAGAGTACCATTGCCTATCAACAACAGATGCAAGAGGAGATTAATCAGACCAAGAGGGATAATCAAAGCACCGTCGAGAATTTATCCAAGCAGATTTCCAAGTTTAATTCTTCAATTCAAGAGATGAAGGCAATTCAAGGGCAATTACCGTCGCAAGTCCAGTCCAATCCGAATGCTAGGGCTAATGTTAGTCAAATTAGTATGTTCGGTAAAAAGGAGAATGAGTTCCAACATGTAACTGATGGAGAGGAAGGTGCCCAAATATACAAGCACATGGAATTTCCACAAAGTCAAGTACAACAACTCATCCACCGCTATGACAATTTATACCGGACACCTACCCTTGGTACAGAGCAACCCTACAAAGCTTCGCATCAAATGGCATTGAAGCCGAAAATGTCAATCATGCGTCCGCCCGACCAAGCCGACCATGGATCCTCTATGCTTGAAGAATTGATGTGCGAGATGATTGTTTCTCAAAAAGATGCCATTGCATATCAAAAGCAGATGCAGAAGGAAATAACTTCAAATCATGATGAGCTCCAAGCTGTGAAGAAAGAGGTGCAACAATTGAAGTGGGAGCAACAAAATATCTTGGACAATCTGACCAAACAAATGTCTATGATGACCACTTCGCTAGATGAAATGAAGGAAAATCAAAGGCAATTACCTTCTCAGACTCAGCCAAATTCGTCTGCCCATAGTTGCAATCACATCATGTTGAGGAGTGGAAAAGAGTTGTCGAACCAACACCAAAAGCGAGTCCCCAAAAGATTAGATCTGCAGCAGAACAGACCGCCGAGCTGACCAGACCGAGCATTCTGACAGACAGAGAAGGTCGAACCGCCCGGCAGGACCCGACGGAATTACGAGAATCCGGGCGATGGAGAGGCGACGACAGAGAAGGTCGGTCGCCCGAAAGACCTGACGAGTTGCGAATTTTTTCGATGAAGTTACGCTGAGCGAGAAAGGTCGATCTGTCCGGCATGCACCCTAAAACTGCTATACCTCCACCGTTTCCTGAGACATTGGAGAGGAAACGGACACCGAACAAGGAATACATGGATTACGTGAAGTTGTTCGAGAAGCTGGAAATCAACATACCTTTCCTTGAAGCCGTGAAGATTCCCCAATTTGGGAAATTTGTCAAAGACTTCATAGTGGGTAAGATCCGAGCGGTCAGAGAAGGTATTGATGGATACGTCGGTGTCGGCAATCATCCAGAAAATGCTCCCCGCCTAGTGCGTAGACCCAGGTATGTTTACTTTACCTTGTCTTATGGGAAATATGATGGTTAAGCAGGTTATGTGTGACTTAGGTGCATCAATCAATGTTATGCCGTTGTACGTGTATAATCAATTAACTTGGAGTTGAGTTGGTGTCTACACGAGTGATTATACAACTTGCTGATAGATCATACATTGTACCCATAGGCTTACTAGAAAATATCCTTGTCAGAATTAACAATTTTGTCTATCCTGTCGATTTCTATGTTATAGATACCAATGATATGCAAGTTGAGGGTGCTCAGGGTGTTACATTGGGTAGACCATTTTTGAAGACTATTAGGGCAAGTGATTGATGTTGATGAAGTTTCCATAAGTGTTAAGTATTATAATGAAATTTATGTTCATCATATTGATAATGCACTTAAGAAACCTAATGATCATGAGAATGAAGATGCCCTTTCTACCGATTTTATTGAGAGCTTTGTCCAAGAATATATTGAGACACATTTGTTGCGGGATAAGATGGAACTCACTCTCACACATGGATTTGCTGATTTGAATGCCAAAGACATGAGGGATAAAGAGATTAGGGAGCGAGACTTCCATCATTTGGCAAGTGGATATGCCATCAACCAAGTGTAAGAAAGAGTTTTGGAGAGAGGCCTATGATGATTTCATGTGGTATAAAGACCGTGGGAAGAGATTGCATCGGATGTTCAAGGCGGTGGATAAGACTCCACTATGCATACCTCCATCGATTGACCATTTGAGAGGAGGTCTAGCCAAAGACTTTAAAGAAAGGCGCTATCGGGCGGCAACCCGAGTTGACTATCGTTTATTTTCCTTCGATTTTATTATTTGGTCTTTGTTTTTGTGTTGTTTTTCCGGATCTAGGCTACGAAGGATGTTGTGGACTTAAGTGTAAGGAGAGAAGATCTCGGAGGATTTAGTTGCGTGGTGAGCTTGCGGCCTTTCGTCGCCGGTTTGATGACCTAGAGCGGATCGTCTCGCCCCGTCTCCCGGGCGGGGCGATAGGTGATGTCGTTTCCCCATCGTTTTTATTTTTTTAGTCTTTGAGTCTATGTTTTATTTTTTTTCGTGTTTTATGTGTTTTTATCTTGTTTGTTGTGTCTACACTTGATCTTAGTAGAGATCAAGTGTAAGGAGGGTTTGTTCGTTTTTTGTTTTGTGTTTTTTGTCATGTTTCTCCGTCCTTTTTGTTTTTTCTTTTCTTGCATGAGGGCACACAAGGGTTTAAGTGTAAGGAGGGGAGGTCTTTACGTCGTTTCACTTTGTGTCGTCCTTTCTTTTGTGTCGTCGAAGCATGCCAAAAATTGAAGTTGTTGATGCACTCTTGTTCTTGATTTAAGCATGTTTGGTTGTGTTTTATGTCTCAATATGCAAACTTGTAGTTGTTGTGAAGAGTAGGATTTGGTGCACATTTGTATGTGATTTGGGATGACGAATAATAAGTGAATTGTGGATCAAATTTTACACACACTCCGTATATTAGATTTGAGCCGTTAAAGTAGGACACTTCCTACTAATTTAATTGAGAGTGCTTGTTCATGAAGTTGCAAAAAAAGTGAGCCACTTGTGATAAGTGATAGGAGGCACTAGGGATTGAGTCATTTAACCGCGACAATATTTTCCCTACCTTGCATTATCCCCTAGTGAGCTAATTTGTACCTTGTCCTATTCTTTAATCCAATGTAAAAATACAAACCGAGGCCTTTTTAGCTTTTCTTTTTCCCATGTTATTGTATGTTTTACAAGCTTATTTGAGATTGATCTATTTTTATTGCCTACCGAGTTTGCTTGCTATCATATTTTTTGTTGCAAAATAATAGTTGACCGGAGTTGTGCATTGATAGTGTTATTTAAAGGTCAGCTCGTGTTCGTACCCGGTAAAAATATGCTGAATTTCGCCGTATTATGCTGCTGTTCCGTATTAAAAAAAAAATCCGAAACAGTAAACAGCAGGGGTGCTCGTGAATAAATTGTTAGCAGCTGATATGATGTTCTTTTATGGTATGCATTGATTTTCCATATTTGATTATCTCAAATTGAGCAAGTATAACATGCATGACATATTTGTACAACTTGTGGAGCTTAGAACCCCTAGGACCCCTACCAACAAAAAAATGTCTATGTCCTAAGCCCCATTACAACCAAAGAAAAAGACCTCCTTGATATTGCAGTTGTGACAATCTTTTATCGTGACGGATGAACTATATTTTCTTGAGTGACTTAACCGGACTTAGATTAGTGAGTGTTGAGTGAGCCATGAGGATGATCCACTTTTGCTTAGGTTTTGACTAAATTGATATTTGTGTGCCTAATCTTAAATTTGCAACTCTACTTGTTAGATGAGATTCATATTTGCATAGTTTGACATGTTTTGCTAGATCATTGAGTGTGGAGATTACGGATATGATTGGTATTGCTTCTTGTTGTTTTGTGTCGTTTATCTTGTCCGTGTTTTTGTGTTGTTTCTTTTCCTTTGTTTCGTGTCGTGTTTTTGTTTTTCCCTTGTCTTGTTTTCGTCCTTGTCTTTTTATTTTTAGAGTCTTGAGTCTTTGGGGAGGGACGGGATTTGGATAGTATTTATACTTTTGTTTTCCTTATACTTGAGGGCAAGTATGTTTTAAGTGTAAAGAGGTTTGATAGGTCTATTTCGTACTATCCATATTCCGTCTATTTTGGCATATTTTGTGGCGTTTGGATTGCTTTTTGGTGTTTGTTTTGCGATTCTTTTGATGATGTGGCATTGCCAAGGCGTTGATGTGGCGGTTGCAAAATTAAGGAAAATATATGCTTAATTTGGAAGAAATCAAAAGGGTAATTAAGTGTATAAAGGAAATAATATAATTTACACTATATTATATCTTTCTATACTTGAATAACCTAATTGAGGAGGAGAAAATGGAGTATATATATATATACTTAAGGAGGCGCCGCGGAAGGGGACTTACGCATGAAATCATAATTCATCTCTTTTCCATAGAATCACGTCTCAAAAGCCGAAAATCCTAGGCTGCTTGAATACCGATATACATCATCATCTTCTACACCATTCCGTCCAAACGCCGATCACCGAGAGAGAGAGTCCGAGGCCGCCGAAGCCGAGATCATCCGATCAAGAACCGCCGAAGCCGAGGAAATCCAATTGAAGGGGTTATCAATTTCAAAGTTCGCATTTCTCACTTTTGATTCATGAATTGTAGTTTGATTTGGAAGAAACATGTTATCACTTTCGTTTTACATTCCCGAATTTGAATTGTCTCCGCTTTTATTTTCCTGTAGGATGATTTGAAGTCTTTAATTTATGATTGCATAATTTCTAGGACCATAATTCGTATTTTTATATATTCGATTTACGGTAATTAATGGAATTTTCGTACTTATTTATTTTCTCGCATTTCGGCATGATTTGTGTTACGTCACCGCAATTCGGTCCTGTCGGCTAGTCCGACCGATATGCGTAGCTAAGTCTTTTTTAGGGGCCGGCGAGATGTGAAACACACACCACTTTAATTTCGTGAGACTAGGGCTTAAAATTGATCACTTAGGTTACGAATTAATCTAGGTTTAATTAATTGAATTAATTAATTTAGGCTTGATCACCCTAGGTTTATTTAATTCATAGCTAATTTAGTACTTCCATCGTTTCTCGTGGGATTAGGCTAAATAAGTAGCAAATTGTCTTAGGGCAATTGGATTAATTTGGTAGGAGACTATTAGATGCCCACCATACGAGTAGGCTCCTAAATTGGGTTCCCTTAGTTCTTAAAGCTGATTAGGTGTTAAATCTATTGATTGCCCACCAACGTAGGTTGCATCTAATTTAGAGAAGTAGTCGTTTCAATGCCCACCATGGCGATTACCGATTAATTAAGGGGGAATAGGGAATATGTCAGTTTAATTACGGTATCCTACAACCAATTGATTTAAGTAGATTAATTAATTAATAGTGTCAGTGATCGATTGTGTGTGTGTGTGAATCATCTTGCTCGACCCGTTTTTATTTGCATTAGTAAATTTTCGTGTTTAATTCTCGTTTGATTTCGTTCGATTTTAGGATTATAAAAAATTTCCCAAACTTGCGTGGTTGCTAACCAAACTCGATTGATAGGATTTTTAGGTTTGAATTACTCCGTTCCTCGTGTTCGATACATGTGCTTTTACTAATTTTTGGTCTTGCAATTTTGTAAGATTATTTGGTGTAAAACAACGATCACCAAGTTCGGTAGCGCATGCTACTGAGTTATCTATCGAGTTCGGTAGGCGCACGCTACGACTTGTCTGCGAGTTCAGTAGAGAATGCTACTGAACTTCTCTACTGAAGTCAGTCACTAATGGTACTACTGAACTGTTTCAGTAGCAACTGCGTGGAGCCTATGTCCTGTTCGTTAGATTTGATTTACACCGAGATCCAACTCTATAGAGTCGTGTTTGTTGCATCTTATAGAGTCGTGTTTGTTTCGTCCAGGCCCGGCCCACCCGAATAGCGGGTGGGGCTTTTGCCTAGGGCCCCCAATTTTAAGGGGCCCCGAAATATAAAACTCGGCCCAGTACAAAATGGCCCGTTAAATTTTTTTTTTTTTATATGAACCCATTTATAAAAAAAAATAAAATTTTATAAGCCCATTTGGCCACATCCCACATACAGCCCACATAACAAATTAAAAATTAAACAAATAGATTTAATGTGTTGTGATTGTGAACGGCAGCAGCAACGACTCTAATTCTCTCCCTCTCTGTCTCAGACTCTCAGTGTCTCTCAACTCTGTCTCTCTATACTGGCTGGCCGGCGCAAGCAATCTCTCTCTAACTCTCTGTCTCGATACTGCAAGGCCAAGACGCAAGCAAAAACGAAAACCACTCCAATTCACTGATTCAGTCGGCAGTCGCTCGGCAATCGGCGGCTCTCCTCTTCTTCACAATTCTCTTCAATTTGTTGAAATTACCCCTTTAAAATCAGGTTTTTTCGTTTCAATTTGTTATTTGTGTTAATTTCTCTTTAAATTAGGTTTTGTGCTTCTAATTTGTGCTAATTTTTTAGAATAGGGGTTTAGGTTTTTCACGTTTTGTGTTGTATTTGAGTAATTTGTGACGTGTGAATACAATATGTTGCCTAGAAAATATGCTTCCGGAAGTCAAAAAAGGAATAAAAGGAAAAAACTTGACGAGGTGATTAAAACTCAAAGAGGGGCTCTTCATAAATTTCTTGTACCTAGTTCTAGTTCTTTGGAAAAAGAAGTTGATGTGAATGTGATTGATAAAATTGAAATTGATAAATATCATATTTGCGTTCTACTATGTCTCAAGAAAGGTTAAATGGACTAGCAATTTTATGTATTGAAAATGAGGTATTGGCAAAACTTGATCTTGATGATGTTATTGATGATTTTGCATCTCAAAGTGCTAGAAGGTCTAAGTTATTTCAATAAGTATTCGATCCTTTTTTTTTAAGTTTGTTGCACTTTACGGTTTCTACTTTTAAAGTTATGTAGGTACACAAATATGGAAGCATGTGCTAGTTTTCGCTATAAATATGGTTCACAAAGCTTCAATAAGGGCCCGTTTTTGCTTTTCGCCTAGGGCCTCCGGAATCTCAGGACCGACCCTGGTTACGTCTTCTATTTTCAGTTAGTTACGTTACCTCCAATAGTATTGTGCCAGCTGGCATAGTTAGTTAGTTTCGTTATTCTCGAAGCTTCCTCTGTTCTCTATAAATAGAGGAGCTTCACGTATAAACCTTGATTCTCTGATTTTAATAAAAAATCGATTTTACTTTCTGCATATCTTCATTTCTAGATTAATGTGCTAGATTTGAATCTTCGTTTAGATCTGAATTTCGTTCATACAAAATCTCTGGATACCAATTACAACACACAACAGATGGGCGATGCTTGGTGCCCTCGGCTGCGTCTTCTCGGAGCTCTTGGCCCGCAATGGTGTCAAGTTCGGAGAGGCCGTATGGTTCAAGGCTGGCTCTCAAATTTTCAGCGAGGGTGAGATTTGAATCGCATTAACTTTTTATTTAAATTAATTTAAACAATGTCAAATATATTATACGTTTATACTTAAATAATTTTTTAATAACATCATGTACTTGTACAGGTAGGCTTGATTATTTGGGGAACCCAAGCTTGGTGCATGCTCAGAGCATTTTGGCCATCTGGGCATCCCAAGTAATCCTCATGGGCGCCGTTGAGGGTTACCGCATTGCCGGTGGGCCCCTTGGGGGAAGTGACCGACCCATTGTACCCTGGCGGTAGCTTCGACCCATTAGGTCTGGCCGAAGACCCGGAAGCATTTGCTGAGTTGAAGGTGAAGGAGCTGAAGAATGGTAGACTGGCTATGTTTTCGATGTTCGGATTCTTTGTTCAGGCCATCGTCACCGGAAAAGGGCCATTGGAAAATCTTGCCGACCACCTGTCCGATCCCGTAAACAGCAATGCCTGGTCCTACGCCACCAACTTTGTTCCCGGAAAGTGAAATTTTCAAGAAATAGTGAAAGATGAAATTTTCCCATTTATTCTTTCATGGTAATGTCCATCTACATGTTCTACAATGATTTTAATGAAATATTGTTATTCTTTTTGTGCTCTGTTTAACTGTCTAGAGCCTTCTACCGCGAAACTAATTTAAGTACTCTCTCCGTCCTATAATTAGATCATATGGGGACTTTTTTAATAGTACTTTACTGATTTTTATCTATTTTTCAGTCAATAATCTCATATCATTATTCATAAAAAAATTATTATTAATTTTAAATCTATCGTAACAAGGATTGAACATTAAATCAAGAGATGGACTAGTGTGCATCATGTTGCACATGCAACATGATCCAATTACCCAATTTTGACATTTGACCCGTTGACCCGTTTTGACTCATGTGTTGACTTTTTTTTTCGTATTTGTTTTTTTTCCTTTTTCCTTTTTTTCTTTTTTCTTTTTTCTTATTTTTTTTGTCTTTTTTTCTTCTTTTTTGTTGTTTCCTTTTTTTTTTTTTTGCCTTTTTCGTTTTTTTTTCGCCTTTTTCGTTTTTCGTCTTTTTTTATTTTTTTGTCTTTTTCGTCTTTTTCTTTTTTTTCCGTCTTTTTCGCCTTTTTCGTTTTTTTTTTTCTTTTTCGTCTTTTTTTTTGCTTTTTTCGTCTTTTTTCCATTTTTTTCGTCTTTTTCGTTTTTTTATTTTTTTCGTCATTTCGGAAATACAAAGAATGACACAACACTTTTTTTTGTTTTTTTCGTTTTGAAATACAAAAAATATATTTTTTTCCCTTTTTTATAAGGACGAGAGTGTCACTCTTTGTATACAAAGGTGTCATTTGTTCTAAACAATGATACTTTCATTCAGGACAATTGACACTTTTGTTTATCACGATTGACACTTTGGATAACATTTCTGATTATTATGCTTCATATTGATTAGTAGATGAAAGTGACACGTTCCTTAATTCTGAGTGCCAATTTACTTCAGTGTGATTGACACTTTAAGATAAATGACACTTTCGATCGTTGTAATTGACACTTTTTTCATAAACAAATGACATTTTTTTTCGAAACCAATCGCATTTTTAAAAAAAATAATTGATATTCAATAAATGATATGAATGACACTTTATTTAAATACAAATGACACTTTTGTTTGTTACGATTGATACTTTGGATAAGTAATAAATGACACATTTATTCATTACAAATGACACGCCTTCCTTATCAAAAAATATTGGAAAAAAATAAAAAATTATTTGTTACGATTGACACTTTTGTTTGTTACGATTGACACTTTCATATGCAAAGAATGACACGTCCGTCCTTAAAATAAAGGGAAAAAAAAATGAAAAAAAAAAATTTGTTTATTGCGATTGATACTTTTGTTTGTTAATAATTGACACTTTCGTATGCAAAGAGTGACACGTCCGTCCTTAAAATAAAGGGGAAAAAACGTTAAAAAAAAGTTAAAAAAAATTGTAAATATATATATATATATATATATATATATATATATGATGTCATGCTGACGTTAGCGGGTCAAATACGGATCAATGTGGATCAACGGATCAAACACGGATCAAAGCGGGTCAAAATTGGATAATTGGATCATGTTGCATGTGCAACATGATGCACACACGTTTTTGCCTTAAATCAATCACTTACACATAAATGAGTAATGTCAACTAAACTACATAACTCCATGCTGTCAGTTGGACGAACTATTCTAAAGACGAGTATATCCAAAATGTGACCACGACTAACAACTTAGACAGTAGTAGTAATATATAAGCTTAATTATATAGTTTTATTTTTTTATTTTTTGATAACGAGGAACCCACAACCGCTATCTTTGTTGCGCATAGGGTAAACCTCGCTCCTGTGCAATAGCCTGCAAACCACACATGAGAGTTCAACCACCCTAAGGTGGCAGACACACATAGCGTGTCCAGTGGGATTTGAAACCATGACCTCTCGGTCCCGGGCCACCCACCTTCACCACTACGCCATCTCATGGGGACAAAGTGGTACAGTCCTGTAACTAGAAGTGGTACAGTCCTGTAATTATATAGTTTAGTTGTACACAAAGTGGTACAGTCCTATAACTGGAAGAGAAAAAATTGAGTTTATGCAAAAAAAACAATGTCTTATGGGCATGTTTGGGACAACTTATATAATTTTTTTAGGGTTATTTGCTTCAAATATACGAATTTTTGTCAAATTCCTGTTTTTTACACGAACTTTAAAATCTGCCTGTAAATATATGAATTTTTGATTTATTTGAAATTGCACATGGGTCAAAAATCCGGTAAAACCAAAGCTGACATAGTATTTTACGGCGTGACGTGTATGCACACATGACAGTCTAGTCAACATCGAACAAAAAGAAAGAAATTCTTTATTATTGTAAATACACAAACTTAGTAATACTTCCCGTTCTGCACATGAACTTTGGATTTTATTTAAATATGCACACAAACTATGAATTTCATTTTAAATGTAAACGAAGTTTGAGTTTCATTTATATGGAAATAAATGTACTTTTTGTGTAGGGCTTGTCGTCTCCAATAAATTTATAGAACTAACGAATATAATTATCGAGTCCATTTTTTATTTATTTTTTATGTGGGCTATATCAATATGCAGAAAGTAAAGAACACAACAATTTATAGCGGTTATGATTCACAAGATCCTATGTGCACGTTCTGCCTCTGCAGGTATCCACTAACAGATTCTCGAAGACTATCGAGAGCAGATATTACAAACAATTAAATAAACTATCAATCTAACAATCTAACAGTTTAACTATCTATCAACCAATCAATCTATCAGCTTAACAATCTATCAAAGATGTCTGGGTTCATGTTCCTGTCCAACTTAATAAGAGTATGAAACATTTTTGATTCCAAGTATGTGATATCAATGTTGATTACTTAGAATATGAATAGAGGGAATTTCCTAACAAAGAACAGTAAGTATGGCAAAGGGTAAGAGTAGGTTCTTTGGTTGAGAGTATTAGAGCTTGAGCTTTTGATTTTCCGTAACCTTTCAAGAGTGAGAGACCCTCTATATTAATGGGCGAGTGGAAGAGGTCCGTTGGACGATAATCAGCATCCCATTGGCTCCATGCTTGCAACGTTCTTGAGCATTAAATGCATCCAGGGCGCGTCGCTATCTGCAGATAACTGAGGTACTGTGCAGGCCCCTCTGAAATTAGGGCTTACATGACGTCTAGTAATTGGTCAATACTGAATTGATAGTTGGTTGTCTCTGTAGACCATCATATTTTGAATTCGCGTCTCGTCCTCGTACATCAATCTCCTCGATCGGGACAAGTCGAGTGAGAACCGGAAGTCTGTTTCCTTGATCCGGCCCGACTGGAAACTCAGCGAGCAACAGCCTGAACAAAATCTAGTCTGATCTATATCAATCTACCTATACAGAATCAGACTAATTTATAACTTGAAGTAAAACACTGATTGGTTCATCTATCAAACAGGGGTTTGAGATCATTCAAAACTTTATTATTTCTCAACAGTTTCCTTTTTCGGATGAAGAAAAGAATTGCAGGACAACCAAAAAAGAAAACGAAGACAACATTAGCGGGACGAAGGGAATATTCTTAAGTTTAGTGTGATCCGAGAAAGGTGCAACCCCTACCTTGATTCTTATAATTGAATAAGAATTCTTGTTTTTTATATTTTTATTATTTTATTATTTTTTATAGTTAGATGTGTTTTTTTTTCTTCTTATGACAAGGTAATCTCGCACTCTTGATATGTTGTTTTAGACAAAAGTAGGAAGGAGATAGTTGATTGCTATATTCAACCAGAATTTTCATGTTTATTGATTCCAAACCCAGACATTAATTCAATATTGTCCATTTTAGGAGTAAAGAAACTTAGAAATCGTAGAGTAAAGGGAAATTAAAATGTAAACAAGGTTCGCAACATGAATGAAAATTGTAGTATAGGAAAAAGACCATACTTAAGAATACAATCCAGTGTAGAAATTTCCCATACAATTACATGTGAGGATATTATAGATCATAATTGTTGTCCCAAACCCTGCCCACCAATAAGATGGTCTTATACATATGTTTAATTCAATATCATAACTAAAGCAAAAATTAACTTCAATTAGGCCATGAAATAAAACATGCAAAACGTATTAGGTTCAAATAACTTTTATAGCCACAAATTAGTTAAAACATAAGTTTTATAACCAATTTCTTAAACATTTGAATTAAAGTTGAAGATGCCAACATCATATAAAGCATACTAGTTACCACTCCTTCAACTTCAAAATAAAAACAATCATAAAATTGATGCTCGTTTCGTACCATTAGAAGCATCATGTATTACTGATTGGGGGTGTCACATTAGAATTTAGAAGTGTCATGCTTCTAAAAAGGACAAAGAATGTGTGAACTAAAAATAACTAACTAAAAATCAACAATATACACCACATAACACTATATGCCAAAAATAAAACTAAGCTGCTTCTAATGGGATGAAAGGAGTAAAGTTATTTATTGTCCTATTTGGTAATATAGCATGTTGCAAATTTATAGAGCGGAAAGGGAGCGAGTTAACAGACACCAAACTTAAATGAAGGTATGTGATATCAAAATATGGAATTTAGTAGACTTGATATTTTAAAACTAATTAAGTAGTACTCCTCCGTCCCATTAATACTGTCATGTATACCTAATTGGGATGTCCCAATAATACTGTCTTGTTTCCAAAAAAGGAAATAAAACAACACTACAAATCACAAAAATTCATGTGGACCCACATCATTTACACACAAAAGTTAAGCTTCTTAAACTCCGTACCGAAACCCTACATGACAATATTAATGGGACGGAGGGAGTATCATATGTTCTACAAGAAAAAATGAAAGTGATGTAGAAGATTGGGCTCTTCTCATACAAGAGGAAGAAGGGTGGATTGTAGCCGAACCTACAAAACATTATTATCTGGTCAAATCATAAGATGGTTCAAGAACAACATATATAATGTTTCCTATCTAACTTGCATCTGCCACTAAATTATCAACTTAAATATATAAACCACTCACCTTGCTTGTTCAACCACCACCACCACCACTGCACATTTAATGAGTAAAAAATGATTAGTTTGAAAGAAGCTTAATTGGCGGTCAATGTGAGGATCACAGAGAGCTCTTCTTTGTAAGCTTATACTCCCAAAAAAACTCATGACAAGAACATTTGGCATCATTAGATATGTCTGTTTTGGATTAAGGTTATTAGGGTATTGGGTGCTCATCAAAATTAATACAAATAATCATATTCAAGGATTCCTAGATACCCTTTAAATTCTTACAGTGTAAGATCAACACATAGAGAAGATGAAGCAAGGTTAAATGAATGGTGGCCATCAATTAGTGTAATAGGTTCCTCTCAAAGTTGAATTCAACCTATATTTAACAGGATTTGTCATAAGAGATTATTCCGACATGCAAGTTTAGATTAACCTTTAGATTATATGTTAGAGGCATGCTACATCTTGAAACTCAAAGAAGTAGAGTATCTGATGGCTAGATTTCTAGCATATTGCGATCAAGAGAAGCATTATATCTTACCAAGTATCAAGGCTGATAAGCTTCAGGTAGCTACAGACCTACACTAGCAGCAGATTTTCCAAGTACTTTTTTCATCTCTTCTTTCCTATCCACTGTAATATTGTATGAGAACAATAACTCATGTACACCGAACATCAAAGTACAAATAATACTCCTATGAAAATACAACTACAAGAAGAATCTCGACACTACTCAATCATCATATGTTCTATTCGGGGTAAAAGCAATACAAATTCGCAAACCATCTAATGACGCCAAAAAGAAGTTCAACCTTTCCAATTATTTAAAAAGCCAATGAAGTGAGAATAAAATATACCCAAAAGGATCACCATCATTTCTAGGGGTGGGTAAATATACCCAAAAATCGGTATACCGCACATACCTTACCAAAAATATACCAAAAATAATGACTTTATCGGTATACTATGATTTTTGGTATGGTATGATACCGTACCAAACTTTTATGGTACGGTAATGGTATGAATTTTCACATGTCGAGGTATACCGGTCCATGCCGAACCGTTGGTATATTTATTGTTATCTAGTGTTAGTATTTCCAAACTCTATTATCTTTTATAATAATTTCTTTATTATCTAATATTTTATATTCATGAGTAATAATAATTATGTAAAAAATATTATTAGAATTATAAAATAAAATATAATTAGTATTATAATATATCTATTTAATAAAATATGATATATTTATATATTAAGTATACTTATTTTATTAATAATATCTAAACATGTATTATATATTTATAGATTTAAGTATATTTGGATATGCTATTAAATAAATAATATTGTGGTATACCTTTAAATTTAGATATACTGATATACTATAAATGTAAGGTATACGTATACCGAAGATTTGTACGATATACTGATAAGGCGGTACGGTATACAATATGATTAATTTCAGTACCCAATATTCGGTATACCGAACAACGGTATACCGCATAGTATGGTACATCAACGGTATGAAAATCTTCATACCGCTATTTTCGGTACGGTATACGGTATGAGGAAAAAAGCTCGGTATACCATACCGACCCACCCCTAATCATTTCCATGTAAAACTTGGCCCCGGACTAGCATCTACAAATCACATGATAAGTACGCCTAGATTACTCTTGGCAAGAAGACATGATGGCTGGTCCCAACCAGTCAATATCCAAGAAAGTTATACACCATCTCCGCTCAAGTCTCTAAATAACCATAAAAATCCAACCAAGTTTCAATCTTTAGAACCAATATTTGAATCACACTCCATAATTAGAGCCTTAAACGAGACGATCTATTCTTGAGCTGCTTAGAAGCTTCATTCTATAAAAATATATCGAGCACATTAAAATGAAACATTCAAGCTTAAGTTCCAGTGCTCAAAAGATTGTTAGCTGATATGTAAACATAAAAATACTAACTTGATTGCCTATACTTTAAGAGCGGTGAAGTACAAGTATTATGCGTACGAAGATCTTGAATTGCAGTACATACATCACAACTAAAGCATAAAAATAGAACCAGAAATAGGAAAAAAAATTCCCAACTTGAAATTGACAATTATAATATTGAAAAAGAAATAGAGCACCTTCTGATGGTGTACGCTGTTTATATAGAAGGTGTAATCCTGCGCAGGCTACAAATTTGAGGGTTTGTGGAAGCAACATTTCTTCTAAACTCGTGTTTGATGAAATCCGTGAAATGGGATTTGTGGTCTTCTTTCCCGACGTGTTTCCTTATTGATCTGAGAAGATTTCTGTATGCCACTTTTGTTGTAACTTCAATTGATGAATTCATTCTTGCTTTCTTGTTCTTCCTTCTTCCCCTTCCCAGAAACTCTGTTGACAAAGCATGAGCAATAGATTTAATTGGAATTTAGTTGGACCTAGGCTTTTGGGTTATTTGAAATCGATGTTATGAACTTTGATGTTCTACTAGCACATCTTTTAACGCGCTTTGCACGGTGGTGTAATGATGTCATATGTATCTGTTTAGTTTCAATTGTTCATATGTGATGCGCACAATCAAACAAATTAACTTTATATTTGAAATATACAACTAATTCAAGGCACCAAGTATATAACGCCAAACTAAAAGAAAGAAAATAGCTGAAGGGGGAGTTTATTGCAGCAACAACACTACTTTATCTTTCTTCACCCCGAGTCCCTAACATCAACTACATGTCGGTATTGAATACTTTGCGCACCTCGTTGATGTCTTCGAGGTACAATGCTTTAGGGTTCGAGTCTTCGTTATACCGAATAACATTATACCGCATAGTATGGTACGTCAACGGTATGAAAAATCTTCATACCACTATTTTCGGTACGGTCTACGGTATGAGGAAAAAGCTCGGTATACCATACTGACCCACCCCTAATCATTTACATGTAAAAATTGGCCCCGGACTAGCATCTACAGATCACATGATAAGTACGTCTAGATTACTCTTGGCAAGAAGACACGATGGTTGGTCAAGTATCCTACTCATAACGGTACAACGCCCCAACCAGCCAATATCCAAGAAAGTTATACACCATCTCCGCTCAAGTATCTAAATAACCATAAAAATCCAACCAAGTTTCAATCTTTAGAACCAATACTTGAATCACACTCCATAATTAGGGCCTTAAACGAGGCAATCTATTCTTGAGTTGCTTAGAAGCTTCATTCTATAAAAACATATCGAGCTCATTAAAATGAAACATTCAAGCTTAAGTTCCAGTGCTCATAAGATTGTTAGCTGATATGTAAACATAAAAATACTAACTTGATTGCCTATACTTTAAGAGCGATGAAGTATAAAAATTATGCGTTCGAAGATCATGAATTGCAATACATACATCACAATTTAAAGCATAAAAATAGAACCAAAAATAGGAAAAAAAAATTCCCAACTTGAAATTGACAATTATAATATTGAAAAAGAAATAGAGCACCTTCTAATTGTGTACGCTGTTGATATAGAAGGTGTAATCCTGCGCAAGCTTCAAATTTGAGGGTTTGTGGAAGCAACATTTCTTCTAAACTCGTGTTTGATGAAATCCATGAAATGGGATTTGTGGTCTTCTTTCCCGACGTGTTTCCTCATTGTTCCACCTCAATTTGACACCCTGGGTGAAATCCGTGAAATCCGCCTCGAGGCTTACGCCTCCTGATTCGTGAGGAAAATGCCTCGGAACCCATTTACGCTTTTTTGAACTTTGACTATGACAAAAGCATCATCTGGATATGAAACCCATAGCTCATACAAAGTGTTCACCATATAGGGGCGCCACTAATGATAAGAGATAAGACAATATTAGAAAAATCTCAAAGATGACTCTCCGGGAGATATACAAATACACTCCTGGATAGCATCTCTAATAGACTATCTCACACCTCAAAAGTATGTGTAGCATAAAACATGGAAAAACCACCAAGAGAATTATGAGAAGACGAATAATATCATGGGTATGTGCAACTACAGCAATAAAGCCATCAATTGAACACCCTGTATCACTGCAAACATAACACCACCAAATCAAATTAATCATTCACAATTTCCAGAAACATATAAAATAGCTAACTACATATTCATATAGGCTTCCGGGAAACATTCAACTACAACTTACATTTTTAAGTTATCTCCAGAGGCAAAAAATTGTAGACAATGTTGTTCACTAATAAACAATTTAGGGAACACAACACCCCTTTCGATCTTCTTTTTCACATTTTTGAACATGTTCCCGGTTTGTCTTTAATAAAGCACAATATCCAAACTCAACCACAACGCTAAATATGTACTCAAACTATCAATTGAAATATCCACTTGTGCTCAAGAATAATTTAGGACTACCGCAAAGCGAACAAGACTACTCACTCTCTGATGAAAGAATCTCCTTTCTCATAAAGGTCAACAATCTTAGCCTTCGGTTTGCATTCAGACAAAACCAACTGAAAACATACTTTTAATGACAAGTATGATTAAAGAATAAAAGATCCCCATTAAAAACTAAGCCTCTTGACATCTATCTCAAACAAAACTAGAAGCATACACATAAATACACAAGACGTAAAGTAAAAAAGAGAATATAACTGTTAAAGAATCTGAAACTAATATGTAATATTATGTTCTGTTGAAGGTTGTAAACAAATGCAAGCAATAAGTAGTAAAATGACACGTTAAGTTGGAAATGGAAATATGTACTTAGTTTAGTAGCGCTTGAACACAACTACTTAGCTAGGGAATTCTCACAAGCATTTCATCAAACAGTTAGTGTTCAAAGCTGATAACACATTCCACACATTCATTCACACAACAAAACGAATCTTTCAATGAAGCAACATGTACAAAACTATCAATACACAAAGAATGCTACGAAAGCTGACAGATTGATCTTCATTATGGGGAGTTCATGTTAAAAGTCAAAGTCGTATATGACTACATGCAGTTAGCAGTTGCTAGTAAAGAATACAGAACCATACAATTCGATCTAATTCAGCCATCTTCCAAACAAAGTGCAAGAAATAATCAGTAAAGCTTACATCATCAGAATCTGAGGCAGCAAACGAATTGTTTCTCTCTGGTTTTGAGGAAACGGAAGCAAAATTTATACGGTGAACATTTAGGAATCTCCCACCAACAATTTACACATAAGTAATTGGCACTCAATTTAGGTGGGAGCAACTTACCAACGATGGCAGCCGATGCTTGATTGAGTTTCACAGCAGCCAGAGGGAAGAAGGAGCAGACGTTGGGCGATTGGGGCTTACGTAGAAAAAGGCGGTGCTTGTGGCGTGGTGTGGGAGGGCAATTGGAGAAAGAACACTTGTTCCTGCATCTTCCAAGCCGAAACAGTGAATTAATTAGAGGGGTGATTGGTTGTCTACGGGTGTAGGGTGTTGGCGGTGAAGGCGGCGGCAAATTAGAAAATAGTTGGACATCTAGGGGCATTTCCGGTAGATCGTAAAAAATGAAATTTTTATATGGGTATGCCCATAAAATTTAATCTCAACATATCCCATTAAAAAATAAATAAAAAAGGACTCAATAACTATATTCATTAGTACTACAAATTTATTGGAGTCAAGAAGCCCTACGTAAAAAGTACATTTGTTTCCATATCAAAATTTAAATGAAATTTAAACTTTATTTACAAATTAAAATGAAATTCAAAGTTATGTGGATATTTAAATGAAATTTAAAGTTCATGTGCAAAAAGAAAATTATTATAAAGTTTGTGTATTTTCAAGAAAAGATGGATTATGGTGCATCATATTGCACAATGCAACATGATCCAATTGTCCAATTTTTACCCGGGTTTGACCCGCTTCAATATTAAAAAATAAAAAAAATAAAAAGAAGAAAAGAAGAATAATACTCTCTCTCTCTCCCCGTCTCCTCCCCTCTCCACTACCCCATTTCTCTCTCTCCCCTATTTCTCTCTGCATCTCACCCCTCTCTCTCTTTCTACCCCTCCCCTCTCTCTCTCCACCGTCCTCCCTGTCTCCGCCGCCGTCACTCATCTCCGTCTCCTCTCCATCACCGTCGCTCCTCGAGCCTCTGCCTCCGTCGCTCCGAAGGCCGGATCCACCTCCGTGCGATCCTCCAGATCCGCCTCGCTCTCTCCGCCTCCGTTCTCTCCGCCTTTGTTCTCTGTCGCCTCTCAACCGAGAATGATATATTATTGCAAATATTTTTTTTTGGGCTTATTATTATCTTTAATTGATTATTATAGATCCTAGTGCTGTTGATTCTTACTTCATCTAGAGATCCTAGAATTGTGCCACGTAATTCACACCCTCCAGAAGAAGAGTTTCGTTATGATACTTCTGCTTCAGTGGAAGTTGGCGGTCGGCAGACACCAGGCCTCTAGTTCCCTCGAACCTAAGAAGTAATGGTTATTGGGCTCCGTGTCAGAGTTAAATATTGTGATATTTGTATGTTGTATCATCCTCCGTCACACTGCTCGATTTGCAACAATTGTGTGGAGCGATTTGATCATCACTGCCCGTGGGTCGGCCAGTGTATAGGATTGGTAAGATATCTTCTTGAGATTGGTTACTTTCCTTTTTTCTGAATTACTATATCTCTATTTCGTGTACTAAGTTGCTTTGCCTGATTGGTTTTTTTTGTTCTGTAGAGAAACTATCGTTATTTCTTTTGGTTTGTTTCCTCGGCAACACTTCTTTCCATCTATCGTTATTTCTTTTGGTTCTGTAGAGAAACTAGCCATTACAGTAATATTATGAATAGACTTTATATCTATAGATTACTGGATTATTTTAGCTTCTAGTATTATTGGTAACAATTGACACTTTTGTTTAGTATGACTGACACGTTTTGTTATCATGATTGACACGTACAACAGAGACAATTGACACTCTACTTTCTACTGTAAATTATGAATTAAACAGACACTCTACTCATCACTGACACGTTCTTTTATCTTGATTGACACGCACAGCAGAGACAATTGACACTCTGCTCTCTACTGTGATTTATGGCTTAACCAGATTTATGCTCATCATTGACACGTTCTTTTGTCATGAGTGAAAGCACAATAGAGACAATTGACACTCTGCTCTCTATTGTGAATTATGGCTTCAACAGACACTCTGCTCATCATTGACACGCACAACAGAGACAATTGACACTCTGCTCTCTTACTGTGAATTATGGTTTAACCAGACACTCTGCTCATCATTAACACATTCTTTTGTCATGAGTGACACGCACAACAGAGACAATTGACACTCTACTCTCTATTATGAATTATGGCCTAAACAGGCACTATGTTCTAGATCCCAAAGAATCATGACACGACCCCCATCCACTGCTTCAAAGTTATCCACAAATGACCATCATTTGAAATAGTTGGCAACAAAGAAGTCCCGACTCTGTTAGGAGAATTTTGTCTCAAGTAGGGCAACGACATCCCTCAAAGCTGTTTGTCTTTGAAGTTTATGCAGCCCCAACACATTCCATGATATTACTATCATTGATAAAGAAGTAGTGTTCAGCTAAGACCCACAAGGGGCTTTTCCCTTGAGGTTGTTTCTCTTATGAGTCTTTGCATGTTGGTCATTCTTGACCACTGCGGAATTTTGTGACGACGGCGGCTCATCCTCCGGTTTTTCAAATAGGAATTCAGCAAATGGTATCTTTGTTGGCTTGCGTTTCCCCTCACCATGACCCTTTTGTAAGCTGGGCATGTGTGCTTGGCTCTTACCTGGACTGCATAGGCGGTCCCCCTCGTTTTGGATGTGCATGGGATCGAGGGGTTCCATAAAGTTACCCACATATGGAGCCTCTGCATGCATGCAGGCGGTTGCATGTTGTTCATTAGTGCTCCTGTAAACACTAGAGGACGCGGGAATGTCAAGATGAACCCCATTCATGGAGTCCGACTTAGGGTTTTCAGCATGCTTGCCTCGGAGTGTGGAGGCGACGCACGGAAAGACGGGTCATGGCCATCAGGAAGTACACAATGTGGCGAAGCATTAGATGAGTCTAAACGTGACACAGACCTACCCTTAGGGGGTGAAACGGTTTCGGCCGTAGGTTGGAGACGTGGATACCGTGTGGAATCACTCATATTTGCAGCCCATCCATCTTGAAGATCCCTGGGGCTAGGCGATTCCACCAAAGGACCTTTATCAAAAGGAACGTCCTCCCCTTGGACTGAGCTAAGAGTGGCGAATGGATTTGGGGTGCGAAGGTCATCCACTATAAGCTTTCGACCCTCTTCAAGGGTATAAGCTAGGGATGGGATGAGTGTGTGCATCGACTTTCTCATGTTGGATGGGCTTCTATTTGATCTAATTGTGGCCAGTTTTGGTAGAGTATCCTCTATGCGCACACCACTACACGAGGCTGCCTTCCGCTGCGATTTGGGCACAAATTTCAGTATTTCTTCTCCCAGATTGTAGGTCGGTTTACTAAGAATGTAACGCCCTAATTTTCATATACTTAACTAGGGACGCTACTTCATACTTAACCTGCATATTTTAACTCTTTCAAAACATTTTCATGGAAAAGAATCATTGCAAAACTTATGTTTTTTTTCATACTCAGCGGAAGTCTTAAATAAAAATAATTACGACTACTAGTTCTCGAAAATAAAATGCACAGTTCATGATAAAACTAGTTTTAATGCAATAATAAGTTCATAAATTCTTCCTCGTGTGACCATCACCACCAACACCTCTACGCATCGGTCGAACCATTTCCTAAAAAATATTAAAATGATAGGGATGAGTACGACTACTCAGTGGGAGATGTACACATTTACCAGAATTATATATCACACCGATAAGACATGGAAAATTAGATCATGCAAAGAGATACTCGGCCACACAGACCACATGAACTTTTAATTTGGCCACACATACCACATGAACTTTTCAAACAGTCCGATTTCGACTGACGGCCGGATTTTGACCGATTTTTCATAGAGGATCCGAATTCGAACCTATGGCCCGATTTCGACCCTTGCATTTCCTTTCAGGATCCGATTTCGATCCTAGGGCCCGATTTCGACCCTTCCTTTCATGCTCGTCATAATCACATGAAATATCGAGCACAATGTATAATAAAGATAAACGGTAACATTCCCCACCTTAACTTGATGAAAATAATGGATATCAGATGTTTAATTCCTGCGCGCCAATCCTATACATTGAAATTTATCTTAATGACTCTACATAGAATGTCATGCATGCATTTATAATTCAAATAATTCATAAATACACATAGATCAAAATAATCGAACAAATGTATATTACACATAATCCATCTCAATAAAACTTAAGAATTCATTTAATAGTAATCATGAAAACTTTTGTTTTTCAAACTACATGCATGTTGATAAAAGAATTTGGCACATCAAGAAACAAATTAACAAATAAATAGTAAACGTATCCTAAAAATTCTATATTTTTAACATGAATGAGAATGACCTAACATGTAGTATATCCTATTAAAATTAAACCTGGTCGAAAACAATGTAAAGAAAACATGAAAAATAATTTTCCTTTCAAGATCATGAACATGCTATCATAAACTGGCAGGTTACGAATAACAATTTTGAACAAATATTTATCATGCTTGGAAAATTCTACAAAAATAATACAGTATACTAGACATACCGAAGAAGATGATCCTAAATTTTCACGATGATATGACGATGGGAAGATATGGAAATAATTCTTGAAACAGTTCGCAGATATGCTGACTGATTTTCGAAAATTTTATGGGATGCTATATTATGAGCGACTAAGGGGTATTTATAGGCCTAGAAATCATTATCTAAAGATTCCTAATCATATAAGGTATAAAATATATTTTATATATAATTATTTTCGTACTTATATAATTTATATATAATTTAGTCTATCACTTACCATATAAAGAAATTCAATCATGGATAAATTAGGATATGGATAAACAAATAGATTTTATCCTAAAACATGAATATCACACATAAAATATCTTTTTAAATCTTAAAACATAATATAAAATTTTCTCCTAATAACTTAATACAATAATAAATATTATATTCTTTTATGAATCCTAGTAGGTTTAGGAAATCAAACTACATAATTATTATTCTTGCCTAATAATTCTAACATGATTTCTAAATAAATAAATAAACAATATAATATGAATATGAATATAAATAAACACCTTTAAGATCAAAAATAAATTTACAAACCAAAAATGATTTAATGACAAATGAGACATATACTTTAATTTTCATTTAAATTTCTAAGGCGCGACTTACATAACTAAAACACTTGATAACACTTCCCTTTGTTTGATGTTGTGCGCTGCCCTTGAGTGCGGGTTTCCTTAGGGCCAGGGCATGCGTCAAGATAATGACCAAAGGAGGCACAATTTTTGCAATACTTCGGCAAATAATCATAGAGGTCTTGTTGCGCGAATGTCGTTCAATCCAGCCACCACATCAATATTTCCTTGGGATGTGCTTTTGAGGTGTCCAAAAGAACCCTAATTCATGCCCGATCAAGGATAAATTTATGAACAGTATTCGGGTCCGTCCCCAAGGATTTGCCAATACATGATCTAATTTTATTAAGTGCCTTGGCATGCCAAAAACTTGAGTGGCAGATTTGGTAGGTTTATCCACACTAGTAATTCCACCAAGGGTTTCAAATCGAAACGGAATTTGGGCGGTAACTCGCCAAGGATGAGTTGGGTGCGATAAAATACATATGTCCCATTTTCCCAGACGGCCTTCTTCTCCTCCTCCGATTTGAAGGAAAATACAATCCAACCATTGTTGTGGTAGGAGATAATCTTCCGGTTTCCTAATCCAATGGAAGTAGGATCATCATATGGGAAACCATCCTTATGTGTTGACATTGGAGGTGGTTGACCATTTGTTACAACTGCTTCAACATGGACAAAGCCGTCTACGGGATTGAATAGTTGAATATTAATAGCTGAGTGACTTCCATCCATATGATCAGCCGACTAACATAGGCTGGTCGACATGATAGCCCTACAATTTGAATTGGGCCAATATCAATTAACGTGGATAGTCAACAACCCAATAGGTCCAAAAACCGTTTACGCGACACACTTGTAGGGTCAAAGGCAGAGTAAATGTTTGACCAAGAGTACACCTCTACAGTGTGGGGGTACAACTCTATAAAGCGGAAGATTATGATAGAGTCAGGATGGAATCCCGTTTGAAGCACTCAGTTTGGAATTTGTAGCTGAGATTTCTGTTTGAGGGGCAATTCAAATGTGCGTAATCAACAATTTTGACCAAGGTACTAGGATAACGGTGAAGGATATTGTTCTTATTTTTTAGTCTAAGAGTTTCTCCAAGGCTTCTCTAAAATAGAGGATTCCCTCATAAATCTTCCCCCCCCCCCCAATCTCCCCTATACCTTCCCCGGTTTCTTTGACACTGGGGGTCCTCCCTCCCCAGCAAGTAACACGTGTAAAGGGACTCCACACCACCATCTTCTCTCTCCTCTTGCACATTTATTTATGTTTGAGGGTGTGTGGTGTCATGTTTGAAACTTTAAATTTATACTCCCTCCGTCCCGTTATTTGTGGCTCAATTGGTTTCGGCACGAGAATTAAGAGAGTAGATGATAAAGTATGAGAGAGAAGATGAGTAAGATAATGAGAGAGTATGAGAGAAAGATGATAAAGTGGGAGAGAGAATGTAATAAAGTAAGAGAGAAAAGATGATAGAGTAGGAGTAATTTTTTACCAAATTAGAAAAGTGGGCACAAATAATGGGACACCCCTTTCGGGAAAGTGAGCCACAAATAGCGGGACGGATGAAGTATTTTTTTAAAAATCAATTTCATCATATTTAAAATTTTAGTTCCCAGTTTCAAACTTAGATGAATAGTAGTACACTCTCAAGACAAAAAAACACACATTCATCTCAAAAAAATGTTTTTTTTAATTAAAAAATATAATTAATTAAAAGTAAATTATAGAAACCAGTCAGGAGAGAGGTTGTAAAAATATAGAAAATGAAAATAAAGAAGCAAATGATTCAATTTTGAAATTTTAATGAACCTTTACACATGTGGCTTGATGGGGAGGGAGGACTAGGTAGTCTCCCCAGCGTCATAGAAACCACCTTCCCCTATCCTATTTTTCATTTATTTTTGTGCAGCAATTGTGGATAATAAATTGGAGTAGCAGGAGGCAAGATTGCTGCCCGAATTCGTTGTCGCAAATTCAAGCAAAATGAAGAGGATCTGATCCACCACCCGAAGCCCATAGCTGCACCACCACGAGCGGTTCATGGACCATGACCACAAATGACAACGCATTCTCCCTCGACCTCTTCCTCGACGAAGAAGACAAAGAGGGTGGCAGCCAATCGTCGTCCGTTGCCGAATCTCCCCTTAATCAAGTGGCCAATTAACCAGACTCCGTTCTGCATTCGACCCGAGCCACATATTTCCTCCCAATTCTACTCCTTCAATAAGGAATCGCGATGCTATGTTTAATTGAGGATTGATCGTGAATAAGTTGCAAAGAGAGAAAGTGAGAGAGAAGAGAAGGTAAGTGAGAGAGAAGAAGTTGATAGCGTTATTTTTTCCCAATTCTTCTCCTTCAATAAGGAATTGCATGATGCTATGCTTAATTGAGGATTAATCGGTGAATTGCAGAGAGAAGAGAGAATAAGAGACTGTAGGGCTGCAAAACGGTTCGGTAATGGTTAATCGTTACCCTTTTTGGTTTACCATTACCGTTTAACCCGTATATCCATTAACTATTACTGTAACCGTTTTTTGGCGGTTAACCGTTTAACCGTTCGGTTATAATCGTTAGGTTAAACGGTTAACATGATTAACCGGTTCCAGAACCTCAGAGGAGACTCAGTCGATCGATTTGAAGAATGAAATGAGATAAAGCAAGACCAAGAGGCTCAGAGAGTCAAAGACGAAGACGAGAGAGTAAGAGTCAGAGAGAATTGTCACATTATAAAATTGAAAACAAATGAAATAAACATTAAACAATAATATTATTATATTTAATAAATCCTTAATTAATTAAACGGTTATTTCAGTATTAACAGTTAACCGTTCGGTTAAATCGTTAATCGTTAGTATGCTATAGCTAATAACCGTTACCGCTACCGTTAACCGAATTTTGGTTAATCGGTTACCGTTAACCGACGGTAACGGTATGGTAGCGGTAAAACCCGATTAACCGCTACCCGTTTTGCACCCCTAAGTGCGAGAAAAGAAGTTGTACCGTGAGTTTTAGTAAGTTGATTTTGGATTAAATATCAAATTAATTGGCATAAATTTTAAATTACTCGGCAAAAATATTATATGAAAGCAAAATACATGACATAAATTTAAATTACACATACTAATTATCTAATAATCAAGACTCATCTCCGGAGCCTTTAGTGCCCAAGAATAAATTTCGGAACAAACTCGGAAGGTAATTGTTTTGTGGGGATGTCAATCCATGCTTCTCGAAAATTTTAGTTTGCTCAAGCCGAAGCATTTCACTTTTGTGTGGATCATCAGTCGTTTTCAAATTAATCATTGCGATGTTATCGTGTCTGATTCACATCTTAAGATCATTTTTCTTTTGTGTTGGAGTCAGGAGTGCCTCTCGTAGTTTCTCATTTCACGCTCCAGAAAACACTAATTGATCATTTGTGAAATGAATATTCATGTTCGGAAAATTAAATATTGTTATGTAACCTATGATTTTTATTTATGTAACTTAAATTATCTTTTTTTAAATTAATCTAGAATTTAAATTACATTTTTTTAATAAATATATTGTTATGTTTAATTTAATTATATAAGAAAATTGTATTTTAATTTGATTTTTTAAATAAAAAATAAGAATAATATGGAATAATCATTTTCTGCCTTAAAATAGGGGAGAACCGTTGGGGATAAAATATTGTTTATGCCCTAAATTAGGGATAGAGCTCTCGTAAAATACGGAAAACCATTGGAGATGTTCTTCAGTGAACCCTCCCCTATTATATATTTCACCAATTGAGTACGCATCTAATACAGCTTGAATGGTTGAGGAAGTTGTATGCTATATCTAATTGTGAGAATTCGTTGGTCTAGAAATGATAAATATTTTTATTAATAATCTGGGTTCTTATTGCAGGTATCTTATTCTTTAAATCTGAGGTTTTATTTTACTCCCTCCATCCCATTATTCTTTTCTTAGTGTTGTTCGATGCGGAGATTAAGAAAGTGGTGAAGGTGTGTTAAAGTGGAAGGTTCCACTGTTTAGATTGATAGTGGTCCGCAAATTAGTTTATATTGGTCCCAATGTGAATTACCAGACTGAGTTTAATTAATCATGTGTGCATAATGGTGTGAGCTCTTATAACTTAATGAGAAACCTTTTAAGAAATAGTGATTATCGTGTCTTTGCAAGTTATGCTCAATCTGATTGATTCAAACTGACAGGAAATCGATGCTTTTTAAACACTAGTTATGCTAATGACAATATATATCAATATGCAGAAAGTAAAGAACACAACAATTTATAGTGATTCGAATTCACAAAGATCGTACGTGCACGTTCTGCCTCTGCAAGTATCTACTAACAGATTCTCGAAGACTATCGAGAGCATATCTTACAAACAATCAAACAGACTATCAATCTAACAATCTAACAGTTTAACTATCTATCAACTAATCAATCTATCAGCTTAACAATCTATCAAAGATGTATGAGGTTCATGTTTCTGTCCAACTTAATAAGAATATGAAACATTCTTGATTCCAAGTATGTGATATCAATGTTGATCACTTAGAATATGAACAGAGGGAATTTCCTAAAAAAGAAAGGGTAAGAGCAGGTTCTTTGGTTGAGAGTATTAGAGCTTGAGCTTTTGATATTCCGTAACCTCTTAAGAGTGAGAGGCCCTCTATATTTATGGGCGAGCTGGAAAAGCTCCGTTGGACGATAATCGGCATCCCATTGGCTCCGTGCTTGCAAAGTTCTTGAGCATTAAATACATCCAGGGCGCATCGCTATCTGCAGATAACTGAGGTACTGTGCAGGCCCCTCTGAAATTAGAGCTTACATGGCGCCCAGTAATTGGTCAATACTGAATTGGTAGTTGATTGTCTCTGTTGACCATCATATTTTTGAACCCACATCTTGTCCTCGTACATCAATCTCCTCGATCAGGACAAGTCATATGAGAACCGAAGTCTGTTTCCTGATCTGAGTTTCAGTCCAGCCCGACTGGAAACTTAGCGAGCAACAGGCTAAACAAAATCTAGCCTGATCTATATCAATCTACCTATACAAAATCAAACTAATTTCTAACTTGAAATACAACACAAATTAGTTCATCTATCAAACAGGGGTTTAAGATCATTCAAAACTTTATTATTTCTCTACAGTTTCCTTTATCGAATGAAGACAAGAATTGCAGGAAAGTCAAAAAAGAAAACTAAGACAACATTATCGGAACGAATGAAATTTTCTTAATTTTAGTGTGATCCGAGAAAGGTGCAACCCCTACCTTGATTTTTATAATTAGTTGAATCTGAATTCTTGTTTTTTACTTTTATTTTTATTATTTTTTTATTTTTTATAGTTAGGAGAGTTTTTTTCTTATGATGAGGGAAGCCTAATGCCGTTACTTTTAGTAGGCACAAGGTAAATCTAACACTCTTGATCTGTTGTTTGAGACAAAAGTAGGAAGGAGATAGTTGATTGCTATATTCAACCAGAATTTTCATGTTTATTGATTCCAAATCTAGACATTAATTCAATATTGCCCATTTTAGGAGTAAAGAAACTTAGAAATCGTAAAGGAAAAATATAATTTAAATAAGGTTCGTAACTGAATGAAAATTGTAGTCTAGGAAAATGACTATATTTAAGAACACAATTCTGTGTAGAAATTTCCCATGCAATTACATGTGAGGATATTATAGATCATAATTGTTGTCCCGTACCCTGCCCACCAATAAGATGGTCTCATACATATGTTCAATATCCTAACTAAAGCAAAAATTAACTTCAATAAGGCCATGAAATAAAACATGCAAAATGTATTAGGTTAAAATAACTTTTATAGCCCCAAAATTGTTAAAAACATAAGTTTTATAACCACTTTTTTAAACTTTTGAATTTAAAATTGAAGATGCCAACAACATATAAAGCATACTAGTTACCACACCTTCAACTTCAAAATAAAAACAATCATAAAATTAATGCTCGTTCCGTACCATTAGAAGCATCATGCATTACTGATTGGGGTGTCACATTAGAATTTAGAAGTGTCATATTTCTAAAAAAGACAAAAAATGCGTGAACTAAAAATAACTAACCAAAAATCAACAATATACACCACATAACACTACATGCCAAAATAAAACTAAGCCGCTTCTAATGGGATGGAAGAAGTAAAGTTATTCATTGCCCTATTTCGTTATATAGCATGTTGCACATTTATATAGCGGAAAGGGAGCGAGTTAAGAGGCACCAAACTTAAATGAAGGTATGTAATCTCAAAAAAGGGAATTTAGTAAACTTGATATTTTAGAACAAATTAAGTAGCATCATACGTTCTACAAGAAAAAATGGAACTGATGTAGAAGATTGGCTCTTCTCATACAAGAGGAAGAAGGTGGATTGTAGCCGTACGTACAAAACATTATAATCTAGTCAAATCATGAGATGATTCAAGAACAACATATATAATGTTTTCTATCTAACTTGCATCTGCCACTAAATTATCAACTTAAATAGACCACTCACCTTGCTCGTTCAGCCGCCACCACCACCACTGCACATTCAATGAGTCAAAAATGATTAGTTTAAAAGAAGCTTAATTGCCGGTCAATGTGAGGATCACAGACAACTCTTCTTTGTAAATTATACTCCCAAATAAATTCATGACGAGAACATTTAGTAGCATTAGATATGTCTGTTCTGGATTAAGGTTATCAGGGTATTGGGTGCTCATCAAAATTATTACAAATAATCATATTCAAGGATTCCTAGATATGCTTTAAATTCTTACAGTGTAAGATCAACACATAGAGAAGATGAAGCAAGGTTAAATGAATGGTGGTCATCAATTAGTGTAATAGGTTCCTCTCAAAGTTGAATTCAACCTATATTCAACAGGATTTGCCATAGAAGATTATAGATTATTCCGACATGCAAGTTTAGATTAACCTTCAGATTATATGTTAAGAGGCATGCCACATATGGCTAGATTTCTAGCATATTGCGACCAAGAGAAGCATTATATCTTACCAAGTATCAAGGCTGATAAGCTTCAGGCAGCTGGAGACCCACACTAGCAGCAGATTTTCCAAGTACTTTTTTCATCTCTTCAGTCCTATCCACTGCAATATTGTATGAGAACAACAACTCCTGTACACCAAACATCAAGGTACAAATAATACTCCTATCAAAATAGGACCACAAGAAGAATCTCGACATTACTCAATCATCATATGTTCTATTCGGGATAAAAGCAATCCAAATTCGCAAACCATCTAATGACGGCAAAAAGAAGTTCAACCTTTACAATTATTTAAAAAGTCAATGCAATGAGAATAAAATATAACCAAAAGGATCACCATCATTTCCATGTAAAACTTGGCCCCGGACTAGCATCTAAGTACGTCTAGATTACTCTTAGCAAGAAGACACGATGGTTGATCAAATATCCTACTCATAACGATACATTGCCCCAACCAGCCAATATCCAAGAAAGTTATACACCATCTCCGCTCAAGTCTCTAAATAACCATAAAAATCCACCCAAGTTTCAATCTTTAAAACTAATACTTGAATCACACTCCATAATTAGAACCTTAAACGAGGCGATCTATTCTTGAGCTGCTTAGAAGCCTCATTCTATAAAAACATATCGAGCTCATTAAAACAAAACACTCAAGCCTAAGTTTGAGTGCTCATAAGATTGTTAGTTGATATGTAAACCTAAAAATACTAACTTGATTGCCTATATTTAATAACGATAAAGTATAAAAATTATGCGTTCGAAGATCATGAATTGCAGTACATACATCACAATTTAAAGCATAAAAATAGAACCAGAAATAGGGAAAAAAAATTCCAACTTGAAATTGACAATTATAATATTGAAAAAGAAATAGAGCACCTTCTGATGGTGTACGTTGTTGATATAGAAGGTGTAATCCTCCGCAAGCTTCAAATTTTGAGGGTTTGTGGAAGCAGCATTTCTTCTAAACTCGTGTTTGATGAAATCCGTGAAATGTGATTTGTGGTCTTCTTTCCCGACGTGTTTCCTCAACGATCCGAGAAGATTTACGTATGCCGCTTTTGCTTGTAACTTCAATTGATGAATTCATTCTTGCTTTCTCGTTCTTCCTTCTTCCCCTTCCCTATCTTGTTTAGTTTCAATTGTCCATATGTGATGCGCACACCATAAAAATTAACTATATATTTGAGATATACAACTAATTCAAGACTCCAAGTATATAACACCAAACTAAAAGAAAGAAAATAACGGAAGGGGAAGTTTATTGCAGCAAGAACAACACTTTATCTTTCTTCAGCCCGAGTCTCTAACAGCAACTACATGTCGGTATTGAATAAAAAATATCCTGGGCTTGAGATTAATTACTAAACTAAAAATTCAATCCATTTGTACAAAATATAACATACTAATGAGATCTAAAAACTTAAAAGAAAACAAAAAAAATATCTAAACACGATCGGCCCATTTCACAATCTTTTGCTAAGGAGGATGCCAAATAAAATTGAGACAAGAGCCATATTTCAATATCTTATTTACAATCTTAATGTGTATGATAGCTTAATAATTTTACCTTATAATTAACACAAGACCATACTATTTCAACATGAAAAATTTATTAACTTCTTCAATACTCTAATGCAATTACTCTCACTCTACACAGATGAGAACATATCTATCAATAAAACTATTAAACAAAAAAAAATTCTTGTAAGTGTGTGAATGTTGTTACGATCCTTTTAGATCCCATAACAATCAATTTTCTTGCAGATTCTGCAAGCAATGAGAAAACAAGTATTTATTAGCAGTCGTATAGGTCATTGTGTAAAAAGACTATATTTCATCTACAACAAATTGCACCACATTTCCAACAACAAACTGAACTCAGTATAAAATATTTCTATTATCTTCAACAGCATGAGCAGTCTTAAACACATAAAAAGTGATTTTTTAAACGTATCAAATTTGCTCAATCCCAGATTTTTTCAGGTTTATTATTTTGGCTGGACGATATTACAAGAATGTGAGAATGCACATCAATGTCAAATAATAAAATACAGCCTATCATAATACAGGCAACAGGGAAAAGAGGAAACCAATATAAAAATCGATCACCTAGCAAAGTTACCTTTTCTATCACCTAACTAGATAAATAAGGGAAAACCATATAATCCTTTTTCCCAACTTTGGCTCATAATTTAGAGAATCATGTTTCCCATTCTAGAAGAATAATGCAATTTTTTTTATCAATAATAGCTCACTAGAAAGACCAATGATGGAGACATTATAGCTTAGAGATAAGAAAACATGAATCTCTATCGGTGTAACTATGACTACATAGAACCTCATGGGATGTCTGATCCATCAGTCACGAACATGATCACCATGCAGAGAATCATGCTTTCCATTTAAAAAAAAATTGTAATATTTTATAATACTCACTAGAAGAAAGTATGACATAGACATTATTGCTTAGGAAACAAGGAGATTAAGATGAACACAAGATTAATGTTGGACTGCATGTGTTTACATGTAATCAAATAATATGCCCTAAAAGAGTAAGAGTAACTATGACAAAAGCATCATCTGGATATGAAACCCATAGCTCATACAAAGTGTTCATCATATAGGGGCGCCACTAATAATAAGTGATAAGACAATATTAGAAAAATCTCAAAGATGACTCTCCGGGAGATATACAAATACACTCCTGGATAGCATCTCTAATAGACTATCTAACACCTCAAAAGTATGTGTAGCATAAAACATGGAAAAACCACCAAGAGAAACTATGAGAAGACGAAAAATATCATGGGTGTGTGCAACTACAACAATAAAGCCATTGACAGCCTGTATCACTGCAAACATAACACCACCAAATCATACTAATCATTCACAATTTCCAGAAACATATAAAATAGCTTACAATATATTCATATAGGCAAGGTTTTAAAAAACGTAAACGGGGCGTTTTTCCATGGTTTCACGAGGCGTAAGCCTCGAAACGGAACGAGGATTAAAATTGAGGCGTAAAGTTAATATACATTCATAGAAAAATCCTCCAAATATAATAGTATCAAACTATCAATTATCAAAGAAGAAATATTCTAACACCATGCATAAACAAGAGTAAATTTGAAAACACTAGACCAATCCAGCAAGACAAACCTTAAAAAAGTCCCAATTCAGAGAAACTCCGACAAAACAGCAAACCCTATTTACTCGCCAAGCCAACGCCACAAAATACCGAGGACGAGTAAACGAATTAAATTGGTTCCAAATTCCAATTCTCTCAATTCAATAACACAAGAACAAATCCTATATCGAATTCTAGAATTACCGAGTGGAGAATTAAAAGAAATCAAAATAAATTGAGAATTTCTCACCTCCGCTTGAAATCGGCACGAATATTATCACCCACAGGGGCGCGACGCTGAATGAGCTAAGAACCCTTATTGTATTGTTATTATTGATTACCTGCGGCTGGGAGGAGATCGGCCGGCGGCGGCGAAGGCAGGGATAAGCAGTGGCGGCGGTGGGGGTGAGCGATGGCGGCGACACTATCTTGGGTAAGAAATCTTCAATTTTTGAGGGTAGATGGAAAATTGCAGTAGGAAACCTTAATTGATGGATTAATTGGATTAGGGTTAAGAAAACCCGTCCAATTTCTAGCCCAATTTGAACTGGGTCAATTGGATTTTTGATTTAATTCTTACTTTCGAGCCCAATTCAAAATCGGAGCGCCTCACGTTCTGGAACGAAACGTACGCCTTGAGGCGCGCCTCGCCGGCGCGAGGCGGAGAAATGGAACACTCGGCAGGAGGTGTACGCCTTAGAACGCCCAGAAGCGTTTCGCAGCTAGGGTTGTAAAATGAATCAAATAATTTTGCTCGATTCGGTATTCCTATTCGATATTCGATAGTTTTATTCGAAATTTTGATATTCGAATTTGAATATGTATATTCGATTCGATTTCATTAATATTCAAATACGAATATGAAATTATGATATCCGATTCGATATTCGCAAATATTTAATTAACTTTTTTAGCATATTTAATAAATAAAATATAATAAATAAATATAGTAATGAAATCCATTAATAATTTAGTCCATAAATACTATATAATTATCATAATCAATTAACTAAGGAAATATTAAAATATACATTATATAATAATAAATATTATTATACTATAAAATACTAATAAAAAAATGAATATCCGATTCGATTCGAATATTCGAATAACATAAACGAATCGAATATGAATCGAATTTAATATTTGAATAATAAACGAATACGAATATGAATACTCAAATAACGAAGAAAATATAAATCAAATACAATGATATTCGACTCGATTCGGTTCGTTTACAACCCTATTCGCAGCAAGGCGCGCCTCAAAACGCGCCTCAATTGCGTTTTTTAAAACCTTGCATATAGGCTTCCAGGAAACATTCAATTACAATTGACATTTTTAAGTTATCTCCAGAGGCGAAAAATGACAGACAGTGTTGTTCACTAATAAACAATTTGGGGAACACAAAACCCCTTTCGATCTTCTTTTTCACATTTTTGAACATGTTCTCAGTTTGTCTTTAATAAAGCACAATATCCAAAACTCAACCACATCGCTAAATATGTACTCAAACTATCAATTGGAATATCTACTTGTGCTCAAGAATAATTTAGGACTACCGCAAAGCGAACAAGACTACTGACTCTCTGATGAAAGAATCTCCTTTCTCATAAAGGTCAACAATCTTAGCCTTCGGTATGCATTCAGACAAAACCAACTGAAAACATACTTTTAGTGACAAGTATGATTAAAGAATAAAAGATCCCCATTAAAAACTAAGCCTCTTGACATCTATATCAAACAAAAATAGAAGCATACACATAAATACACAAGACGTAAAGTAAAAAAGAGAATATAACTGTTAAAGAATCTGAAGCTAATATGTAATATTATGTTCTGTTGAAGGTTGTCCAAAACAAATGCAAGCAATAAGTAGTAAAATGACACGTTAAGTTGGAAATGGAAATATGTACTTAGTTTAGTAGCGCTTGAACACAACTAATTAGCTAGGGAATTCTCACAAGCATTTCATCAAATAGTTAGTGTTCAAAGCTGATAACACATTCCACACATTCATTCACACAACAAAATGAATCCCTCAATGAAGCAACATGTACAAAACTATCAATACACAAAGAATGCCACGAAAGCTGACAGATTGATCTTCAATATGGGGAGTTCATGTTAAAAGTCAAAGTCGTATATGACTACATGCAGTTAGCAGTTGCTAGTAAAGAATACAGAACCGTACAATTCGATCTAATTCAGCCATCTTCCAAACAAAGTGCAAGAAATAATCAGTAAAGCTTACATCATCAGAATCTGAGGCAGCAAACGAATTGTTTCCCTCTGGTTTTGAGGAAATGGAAGCAAAATTTCTACGGTGACCATTTAGGAATCTCCCACCAACAATTTACACAAAAGTAATTGGCACTCAATTTAGGTGGGAGCAACTTACCAACGATGGCAGCCGATGCTTGATTGAGTTTCACAGCAGCCAGGGGGAAGAAGGAGCAGATGTTGGGCGATTGGGGCTTATGTAGAAAAAAGTGGTGCTTGTGGCGTGGTGTGGGTGGGCAATTGGAGAAGGAACACTTGGTTCTACATCTTCCAGGCCGAAACGGTGAATTAATTAGAGGAGTGATTGGTTGTCTGCGGGTGCAGGGTGTTGGCGGTGAAGGCGGCGGCAAATTAGAAAATAGTTGGACATCTAAGGGCATTTCCGGTAGATCGTAAAAAATGAAATTTTTATATGGGTATGCCCATAAAATTTAATCTCAACATATCCCATTAAAAATAAATAAAAAGGACTCAATAACTATATATTCATTAGTACTACAAATTTATTGGAGTCGACAAGCCCTACGTAAAAAGTACATTTGCTTCCATATCAAAATTAAAATGAAATTCAAACTTTATTTAAAAATTAAAATGAAATTATAAGTTTATGTGCATATTTAAATGAAATTTAAAGTTCATGTGCAAAAAGAAAATTATTATAAAGTTTGTGTATTTTCAAGAAGAGATGGACTAGGGTGCATCATATTGCATATGCAACATGATCCAATTGCCCAATTTTGACCCGAATTTGACCCGCTTCAGTATTAAAAAATTAAAAAAAAAAAGAAGAAAAGAAGAATAATACTCCCTCTCTCTCCCCGTCTCCTCTCCTCTCCACTACCCCATTTCTCTCTCTCCCCTATTTCTCTCTGCATCTCACCCCTCTCTCTCTTTCTCCACTCCCCTCTCTTTCTCTCCACCGTCCTCCCTGTCTCCGCCGCCGTCACTCATCTCCGTCTCCGCCTCCATCACAGTCGCTCCTCGAGCCTCCGCCTCAGTCGCTCCGGAGGCCGGATCCACCTCCGTGCGATCCTCCAGATCCGCCTCGCTCTCTTCGCCTCCGTTCTCTCCACCTTTCCTCTCGGTCGCCTCTCAACCGAGAATGATATATTATTGCAAATATTTTTTTGGCTTATTATTATCTTTAATTGATTATTATAGATCCTAGTGCTGTTGATTCTTACTTCATCTAGAGATACTAGAATTATGCCATGTAATTCACACCCTACAGAAGAAGAGTTTCGTTATGATACTTCTGCTTCAGTGGAGGTTGGCGGTCGGCAGACACCAGGCCTCCAGTTCCCTCGAACCTAAGAAGTAATGGTTAATGAGCTTCGTGTCAGAGTTAAATATTGTGATACTTGTATGTTGTATCGTCCTCCGTCACACTGCTCGATTTGCAATAATTGTGTGGAGCGATTTGATCATCACTGCCCGTGGGTCGGCCAGTGCATAGGATTGGTAAGATATCTTCTTGAGATTGGTTACTTTCCTTTTTTTGAATTACTATATCTCTATTTTGTGTACTAAGTTGCTTTGTCTGATTGGTTCTTTTTGTTCTGTAGAGAAACTATCGTTATTTCTTTTGGTTTGTTTCCTCGGCAACACTTCTTTGCATCTATCGTTATTTCTTTTGGTTATGTAGAGAAACTAGTCATTACAGTAATATTATGAATAGACTTTATATCTATATATTACTGGATTATTTTAGCTTCTAGTATTATTGGTAACAATTGACACTTTTGTTTAGTATGACTGACACGTTCTGTTATCATGATTGACACGCACAACAGAAATAATTGGCACTCTGCTCTCTACTGTAAATTATGAATTAAACAAACACTCTGCTCATCACTGACACGTTCTTTTATCTTGATTGACACACACAGCAGAGACAATTGACACTCTGCTCTCTACTGTGAATTATGGCTTAATCAGATTTATGCTCATCATTGACACGTTCTTTTGTCATGAGTGAAACGCACAACAGGGACAATTGACACTCTGCTCTCTACTGTGAACTATGGCTTAAACAGACACTCTGCTCATCATTGACACGTTCTTTTGTCATGATTGACACGCACAACAGAGACAATTGACACTCTGCTCTCTTACTGTGAATTATGGCTTAACCAGACAGTCTGCTCATCATTAACACATTCTTTTGTCATGAGTGACACGCACAGCAGAGACAATTGACACTCTACTCTCTATTAAGAATTATGGCCTAAACAAGCACTATGTTCATCATTGCCACGTTCTTTTGTCATGATTGACACAAACAACATAGACAATTGATATTTTTTTCATAAACAAATGACATTTTTTTTGGAAACAAATCACATTTTTTTTCAAAAATAATTGATAGTCAATAAATGATACTTTATTCAAACACAAATGAGACTTTTATTTGTTACGATTGACACTTTTGATAAATAACAAATGACACATTTATTCATTACAAATGACACGCCTTCCTTATCAAAAAAATCGAAAAAAATAAAAAATTGTTTGTTACGATTAACACTTTTGTTTGTTACAATTAACACTTTTGTATGCAAATAGTGACACGCCCGTCTTTACAATAAAGGGGAGGGGACATAAAATAAAAAAAGGAATAATGATGTCATGCTGACGTCAACGGGTCAAACACGGGTGAAAACGGGTGAATGAGTCAAAGCGAATCAAAATTGAGTAATTGGATCATGTTGCATATGCAACATGATGCACACAAGCTTTTGCCTTTCAAGAATAAAGAATTTCTGCCTTTTGGTTTAATGCTGACTAGAGTGCCACTTGTGCATACACGTCACGCCGGAAAATGCTATGTCAACTTTGATTTTACTGGATTTTTGACCCTTGCGCAATATCAAATAAATCGAAAGTTCATGTATTTACAGGTGGATTTTAAAGTTCATGTACAAAACGGGAATTTGATAAAAGTTCATGTATTTTGAGGCAAATAATTCATTTCTTTATAAGCAGCTTTTTACTTTTCCATAAGTTGATAGTAATAATGTATATGGAGCTAATGAAAAGATCTTTTCATCTAATTCTCCTCCAAATTTTCATATATATATATATATATATATATATATATATATATATATATATATTGGTTCTTTGGTGAACACGCCTTAGAGTGTGAAAAATGAATAATTCTACAACATTAGATATCGACATTAAATGGTTAGGATTTATAATTGTTTAATCATAAAATAAGTTTTTTTTTCTTTATTTTTAATAACTAAATGCTAAATTAGTAATCTTTTTCCTTAGTCCTCTACCATTAAATTAAACCCCTATCTTTTTTTTTCTCCCTCTCTCTTGCTCATCACTCTCTCGTCCCTCTCCCCCCCTCCCTTTTTTCTCTCTCTCCTCCCTCTCTCTTTTTTTTCTCTCTCTCTCCTCCCTCTCTTTTCTCTCTCTCTCTCTCTCTCTCTCTCTCTCTCTCTCTCTCTCTCTTCGTCTCTCTCTCCTCCCTCTCTCTTTTTTTTTTCTCTCTCTCCTCCCTCTTTTTTTCCTCTCTCTCTCTCTCTCTCTCTCTCTCTCTCTCTCTCTCTCTTCGGATATGAAAGTCGTCGGACACGAAATATAATACGTATATTGTTCGTGATGCACTTTTCTTTATTATCCGATGCACTTTCCTTTGTTATTCGATGCACTCATGAAATTAAAATTAAAAAATCATATCTAGTTTATAAAAAACTTAATAAACTAATTAAATTCAGTTTTTAGATTGCCAAGACAAACAAAACAATTGGTGAGCATAAAACAAAAAAATAAAAAAAAATAAGGAGATTGAGAAATCTAAAGCTCTCGGAAGACAAATTCTGATGCACTTATAGGCATATCGTCATGCACTTTCATTAAATGCATTTTCCTTTGTTATTCGATGCACTCATCAAATTAAAATTAAAAAATCACATCTAGTTTATATAAAAAAACACGTAATAACCTAATTAAGTTCAGTTTTTGGATTGCTAACAAAATAATTGGTGAGCATAAATGAAGCATAAAACGAAAAAATAGAAAAAATAAGGAGATTGAAAAAAATCTAATGCTCTCAAAGACAAATCTTGATGCACTTATAGACATATCGTGATGCACTTTCATTCTTTATTCGATGCACTTGTATAGTCAGGCGATAGAGGAAAAAAAAAGAGGGAGGAGAGAGAGAGAGAGAGAGAGAGGGAGGACAGAGAGAGAGAGAGAGAGAGAGACGAGAGAGAGAGAAATGTGGGAGAGTGGAGACCAAAATATTAGATTATGGTATTGAGGATAAAAAATAAAAGAACATTACTATGTTACCCTTAATAAAATTCAATGAATTATTACTAATTAAATAATGTTCATTTTATCATAGCATTAGATCTTAGAAATGGAAGGTGTTAGATGTATTTATTTTTCAGGTGTTCACAAATGATCATCTCCTTATATATATATATATTTATTTATTTATTTTGTATTAATTATTCTCAATATGGAATTCAAATGCAGCGCTTATTTAAACTGTTTTCCTAAATGGACATAAAGTATCTACAAATATGTATAACTTTTTGGAAATTAGGTACATCGAATCCAATTAACATATTTTGTGGCCTCAAATTTCTCGATAGAAACTTGAAAAGTACAAGGAGATGAAGTTGACTAGGGTATAAATTATAAAGACGTCTATATAACTATCGAGTAAATTTCCAAAATAGACTTCTCAAAAAAACTATTTCCCAAACTAATCTTCTTCAAAAACTATATCCCAAAATAGTCTTCCTCATGCCACCTAAGCATCTAGGTGGAAATTCTTTTATTATCTTTAAATAAAAAAACCCCAAAACAAACAAAAAAGTAAGCCAAATAAAAAAAAAAGGGGCGGTGATTTTCTTGGGGGTTCAAGAATGTAATAAAATTATTGTCCATAAACATTTATTATAATTTCAAATTAATTATATTCATTCTTAACACAATATATCCTTTAAGCATTCTGAATTGCTTAAATTTAAAATCCATGGTTCTAAAGTAAATATGTGAAATAACAATTAGAAAAATATCGATCTGATGCAATGTTAATATCTGTTGGTCCGGAGACGATAGTCAGGTGTAGAGGGGGGGGGGGTGAATACACCTGATCACAGTTTCTTTTTTTCAAACGCGAAGGACAACTGAGCTGTAGGTTGCAACTGATGAACAGTGCCAAATAGTAACCTTCGATCGCGGGTCAGAAGTGTGCCAACTACTGAGCTCTCCTACTGACTTTTGTCAGTACTTGAAACTCAGTCGGAGACGTTGTGCGGATAAGAGTGTGGGGCCCGGAGATTCGTCTCAGTTTGAAAACGTAATTTTCACAAATCAAGTAATTTTTGGCTAGTGCGCTTTGAGAATACGTTTTATGCAAAGATATGATTTCATAACAGTTTGTATGCAATGCAATAAAACAGTAAATAACACAAGCAATTTTTAACGTGGTTCGGATACGCAAGATCCTACGTCCACGGTCCTGCCGAACAAGAGTTCTTGTTGATTTATCTGAGCAAGTCTCAGCAAGGAATCTGTGCACTGGACAGACCCTTCTAAGTTATAGTCCTTAGCGACTTTACAAATCAAACCGATGTTTGAAAGGGAGGGGATAATCTCCTACTAGGAAGGAGTTCTTACAGTAAGAACAATCACTAAAAGTGAACTCCTTCGAATTTCTAAGCTATAAATTTGGCAATGAGCTTAGCTAGAGAAGAGGGATCTAAAGAACTCTAGAGAGAAGAACTAATGATATTCTATTGGGCAAGTTCTTCGTTGGATTGATCTTGAATGCGCTACAGTTGTTCGAAAGCTTGAGCGTTTTTCCCTTGATATCCCGTGCGTGAAGCTCGGATTTCTTCTCTATTTATAGTTGTGACCTAGGCATATGTCCGTTGGAGACGACAATGCCACGTGTCACAAGCTTCCAAAGAAAACGGCCATAAATTCGAATTGTTGCAGCAGAGTTGTTGGACACTGTATATGAGAGCAACTTTAGTTGGTCAGAGCAGACAAAGCGTTGTCGGCTTCTCATTGGTCGAGGTTGTGGTAGGTGAGATTGTGTCAGACATCGAAGTTGACTCTCTCTAATCCTCGTATGTCTTCTGCTGACTTTCGAAATAACTTTAGCGGCTGAGTCGTTTTCTATCGGATACAGTAGACTTTAAGCAGTCTCTGTCTTCTTCGTCTGAGTCGGCTGACAAGAGATATTCTCTTGAGTATGGTCAGCTGATGACTGCGAAGGTACTGAGCTTGCATAGAGTTCTTTTGCTGATGTCTGTCAGCTGATGAGATGTCTTCTATTGAGGCGAATATCAGCTGATGACTTAAGAACGCAAGCAATTACACTGATGACGTGGGGTTTTGGAAGGTAACTTCGACAGAAGATCAATCCAACATTTTACCCCGTACAGGACTTAGACACAAAGATAAATACATAAAAACAGTCTGGCCTATACATCATCTAGTCCTATCAAGACACTACACTACTGATATCAGCTGGGTTTTGGGATCTTCAATTCCATAGTACTACTATGATTTCCCCCAATATTATTTTAACCACTAACAGCTGAATACCATCTACTGACTCATAACCCAACAATATCCAATAAAAAAAATAGTCATCCTAAAACCTCAACAGTATATTTTATAAGTGAACAAGATTTAAAAAAAAAATTCTTAAAAAACAAAACGCACAACTTGAAAACTATTGCATATTAAATAAGAATCCCAATTTAGTCTCATAAAAATGATAGAGTGCAACATATTTTCACCAACATTCCCTCCTAGAGCATGCCCATTGCCTAGTAAAAAATTATCATGATAGAAGAAAAGTATGACATCCACATAACGAATTCACAAAAATTCAAATTAAATACATGCTACCAGCTTGCTAAACAAATTAAGGGAAATACATCTTCTCTTAAACCAATACTAGTACGAGTCAGAGCATATACCAAAAAGTAAACTCATCTTCAAACCAAAATAACTTAAGTAATATAAATAAATTAATTAAACACAACAGACTAGAGAAAAGAAAGCTTCAAAGTATGTTTGCACAAAACTATGTCCCAAGATGAAAGTAAGGTGCTATAAATAAAATAGCATACTAATCTGTATTATTTATTTGCTTAAGGGGAGAAGAGGTTTACTTGTGTTGTCTAATCAGATATTCACATTTACTAAGATATTGGAGGAATTGCTGCAATCGATGGAGACATCACTATTGAGCATGTCATTGTACCCTTTTTACGTGTATTACTCTTATGCATTGAGAAATCAAGTTAGTTATTAACCTAACAAATCCCAATATTTTCCCCCTGCCATCCACAAGCATCAACTCTGTCATAGTTTCACTTTGATAAAGCAACTCCAAAACTAACAGAAGAAACAATAAAGGGCATAAAAATCTAAACTTCAAAATTGCATTCAATGAATCGTCGGAATTGTACGTAGTAAATAACTAAATTAAAGGAAAGGGATTTTACCTCAAACCATGAACCCTAGAAACCAGTCGAAGTTTTTTTTATATTTGATTTGGTATTTGTGTTTTAAGTTTTTTTTCTTTATTTCTTAGTTTTGGGGTTTTTTATTTAAAGAAACTAAATATCACAATTTCCACCTAGATGGTTAGGTGGCATGAGGAAGACTATTTTGGGATATAGTTTTTGAAAAAGATTAGTTTGGGAAATAGTTTTTTTGAGAAGTCTATTTTGGAAATTTACTCTATAACTATCAAATGTAAAATTTGATTTTGTTAGTTAATCCAAAAATATACAATATGTAAATTATTTGTGAAGGTGAAATGAGTATAATCATGGGACACCCAAATTTATTCGGAATGCCACCAAAAAAAGTCTTTACAAATTAATTCTTTTTTCTTTTGAATTGGTGTCGAGAGATTGTCTTTGTTTTTGCAATTCGGGGAAGAAAGATACGTAATTAAGCAAGCAGGAAAAAGCTTCATAAAATCGTTGCATTAATTAGGGTTTAAAATGCAAAGAGAAGAGGGATTTAATACCTAAACTTCTTCTTTCAAGAACCTAACAAGAAGAGAATTCACCACTACACTAACAGCTAAACTTAAAAATTATACTCCCTCTGTCCCACTAGAAATGACACGTTTTTTTTTTGGCGTCGGAATCAAGAAAGTGGTGTTATATGGTGTAGATTGTTTTACTTTTTAGTAATTAAATGTGGTCCACACAATTTCTACCATTTTAAGAAACATGTCGTTTCTAGTGGAACAGTCCAATAAGAAAAAATGCGTTGTTTCTAATGGGACGGGGTGTACATATTTAGTTTTGTAAGCTCAGGGGCATTGCCCCTTCTGCCTTCCCCCTCTCTCTGTCCCTGCTATTAGGTCACAAAATAATACTACTAGGAAACGAACATAAATAATAATGGCAGAAACTTATCCAATAACTTTTATTCAGCTCAATAATTGAATTGCCAAAATAACAATTTTTTAAATCATAATTCCTAAAATATCACATATTTTAAAAATAATCTTTGTAATCCTTAAGTTTCTGAGAAATTATTTAACCCATTATTTCTAAATGAAATTTCGTCCCTGGTTTCTTACTCTTCCATTAAAGAGGTTTTTCCGCATAAAAATTGGTTGTCAATTTTCATCCTATAAAACGCTACACAATTGTGGTACATCTAAATATTTGTGGTCTACATACGGTACATTCAACATTGAGTAGAAAGCTATAAAATGTTAAACTGAGTTCTTTGAGGGAGCACCAAAAAAATACCCACAATATTTCATCAAAATCATTGTAGCGCTCACATTATCATCGACAAAGAATAAATGGGAAAATTTCGTTTTTTGCACTATTTCCTTAAAACTTCGATCACTTTCCAGCTATGTTGCACGGACACTTCAAAAATATTAACGTATCGTGTCAGATACGTGTCAGACACTCGGACACGACACGACACTTGAATTGCCGTGTCTAATAGATTTATATACACATAACTTCTAATTCTAATAAAAATATACAAAATTAGTTTTTTTACACTTGATTTTATATTTTTCAATAAATAAGCGCCCGTGTCGTGTCCTAAGTTTTTTTAAAAATATCGTGTCCCGTATCCGTGTCAAGTCGTGTCATGTGTCCCGTATCCGTGCAACCTAGCTTTCCAGCGACAAAGTTGGTGGCATAAGACCAGGCATTGTTGTTTACGGGATCGGCGAGATGGTCAGCCAGGTTTTCCAACGGCCCTTTTCCGGTGACAATGGCCTGAACAAAGAATCCGAACATTGAAAACATAGCAAGTCTTCCATTCTTCAGCTCCTTCACCTTAAGCTCGGCAAATGCTTCTGGATCTTCGGTCAGACCCAACGGGTCGAAGCTACCGCCAGGGTACAGCGGGTCGGTCACTTCCCCGAGGGGACCTCCGGCAATGCGGTAACCCTCGACGGCTCCCATGAGGATTACTTGTGTAGCCCAGATGGCCAAGATGCTCTGAGCATGGACCAAGCTTGGGTTCCCCAAATAATCAAGCCCACCTATCAGTGTTGTCAAACTCGCGATCCTAGGTAGGATCGTTGGGCCCTGATAGGATCGTGAATCGTAGGATCGTGGTAGGATCGTACGAGTCTACCAAAAAATATATTATAATTAATTAAATTCATCACTCTTCGCGACATTGAAAGGAATCGCATTGTTGTAGAAAAAAAGAGCAATATCTTCACATGCTTCTTCACGTAACTCCTTGAAAATAGTATTAATGGTAGATTGAGTAGCTGCCTTTCTCTTAAAAATATCCATGGGATTCTTGCCACCACCAATCGCTTGTCTTTTTCCTCTTACGTCTTCATCTTCTTCAACATCCTCTTGGGGACTATCTCTTTCTTGGCTCATCGTCCTCTTCTTTATGGACTTCTCTTCAAGTATAGTAAGAACCTCCAACATCTCCTTTTGAACTTCAGGAGGAACGCTTATGCATCCATCAGTATCCTTTTGAGTCTTTGCTAAGTGATGCTTGAATCTGTAAATCCCTCCTGTAATCACCTTCTTACAAAACTTGCACACAATTTTTTTTGGATTTCCCTCAAATTCAGCTCCATATTTTCAGCCGATGTCGCTCCTATTACTGGGTGCATTCTTACGAAGTCTTGAATTTGACGAAATAGAGTGGGTGCTGCTAGAGCCACCAAGCCGGCCACCATGATCCTCATTCCCACCACCACCTCCACCAACAGAATCATTTGCACTCGCCATTAATCTGAAAAATATAGGCAAAACATATTTATAAATTCAATATCCAAATCTGCATAAATGATAAAAGTAATATTTTTAAGAGTATCATGATTCATGAAAATGCCAGCTAAGTGAGCAACAAACGAACAACCAACTGTGATTCCAAACATCCACAATATATATATTCTGTAAAGATCCAACTGTGATTCCAAACTCTCTGTTTCTGGCGACTAAGAGAATTACAACCTACATGACCATGCGGTTATATTTTGTCGAACATCAGGCTACATCTACGGACTTTTTGTGTTCTAATCATAATATTTTGGCTGGATATGTTTTGTTTCTTGTGACTGTAGGATTACTTTGTTTAGAGTTTGCACTTTGCAGAGAGCGAGGAGAGAGAGACAGAGGGGAACTTCTCTAATTCAGAAGAAATATTACAATAATTGAGTATGTACTGTAAAATCTTATTCTTCCCAAACAAACGATACAAGCAAAGACTTGAAAACAACATATTTTTCACTTTTATTTCGATGGACAAGAATCGAAAATCAATAAATCGATGGACAAACCTTTGATTTCGAGAGCTGACTTCGAAAGCTTCAAGTAGTTTCAGACTTCAGTTTCAACTTCAAATCGTAGGATACTAGGATTTCGAATTTTAGTTTTATTTTCTGGAATTCCTGGCGCCGCAGGGGATGAAGGAATGAAGATTGAAGAATGCAGATCTCGTTTAGGGTTAAGGGGTGAAATAATTATATTTTTTGCAATAAATTATTTTTAAAAAAAATCTTGATAACTCGTTGGGATCGCACGATCCCACGAGTCCACGTGTTGACACGCGATCCCACCCAAGTCTATCACACAAGCGATCCTATGCCGATCCGGATCGTTTTAGCCGCGAGACTCGTAAACTCGGCCGAGTCTACGAGTTGACTCGCGAGTTTGACAACACTGCCACCTATACAAATTAAATGATTATTTAAGTTAAAAAAATATGATATTATGTAAATTAATTTTAATAAAAAGATTATACATTCGAATTTCACCTTTGCTGAAGATTTGAGAGCCGGCCTTGAATACAGCCTCTCCGAACTTGACGCCGTTGCGAGCCAAGAGCTCCGGGAAGACAGCCGAGAGCACCAAGCATGGCCCACCTGCTGTGGATCACCTCCAGCTCACGGTTCTTTGCGAAAGTGCTGGATCAACTGAGAGTCTGGCGGTATCCCAGCCGTAGTCGCCAGGGAACTCTCCGGTGAGGTAGCTTGGGGCCTCGCCGGAGAATGGGCCTAGGTATTTAACGCGGTCGGGGCCATACCACGGGCTGCTCTAGGAGACGGGCTTGGCGACAGCCTTTCTCATTGAGACTGCCATTTCCGGTGGTCTCTGCGGCGGCGGGAGAGAGGTTCACTGCTTGTCCGGCACAGGATGGGGAAGAAAGTGCCATTGTGGAGGAAGCCATATTGTTGTTGGGAATGAAGGTCTTGTAGTTGTGGGTTTTGCAATGAAATTTGTGAATGATGGATGTAGAAATGGTAGTTAATTGGTAGTTTATATACAAGTGCATGGGAGTATACTAAAGTATTATTATTAGATTGTAGATATGAAAATCAATCTATTCTTTCATTGGGTTTCAAGATTTTATGATGAGTTGGCAACCTCCAGGCATTCTATTTCATGCATTTCACAAACCAAAAAAAATCTATCCCTTTTTTTTACGAAGAACCCGCAGCCGCTACCTTTGGTGCGCACAGGGTAAACCTCGCTCCTGTGCAATAGCCTGCAAACCACACAGAAGAGTTAAACCACCCTTAATATGACAGGGTGACAGGCTCACACATAGCGTGTCCAGTGGGAATTGAACCCATGACCTATCGGTCCCGGGTCACCCACCTTCACCGCTATGCCATCCCAAGGGACAAAAAAAAATCTATCCCTTAATTTGCTTGTCATGTTCGATAGTCTCTTGTAAAATATAACGATATTAATGTGGTTTCTTTGAATAACGAGTCACTTGAACACTAAATTAAATATCTGTGGTACCTCCATAGTTTAACATCCGGTAAATTAATAAATTTTCTAAGATAATATTTTTTACAATCCCGACTTGGACCAATGTAAAAGATTGTCAATTTCGGAATGATTTTCAGAAAATCTCAATATAAAGGTCTCATCAGTATTAAAAATTAATAATAATTTAAAATTATCAACATAACAAAGACAATTTCGTGAAATACTCCTATTTTAGTGTTAGACTATTTCTAATTGTTTTTATTGAACATTTCTCAAATTGCATCATAAAATTATGAAGAATTATAGACGTAATAATTTTTTCCTCGTGTATAACTGATTTCAAGTTGGTAATTTGAAGGTCCAATTTCATCATCAACATAATTTTGAAGGATGATATCTCTGAACATGTATCACCTTCAACTCGATAATCGAACAAGCTATTCACATTCTTTTTTTTTATTGGTAGCCAAGATCATTAATAACCACATCAAGTTTTTGTTACGTCCGTAAATAGGAGTATATACATTGAATATTTTAAATAAAAATACAATCCCTTGTGTTTTTTAATATTCTTGTATGTGAATATTAATTATATCATTATACTTGTTTCATAAATAAAATAAATTTTATTATTTCTTAATAATTAAATATGATTTATTGTTTCTAAAAAATAAATATTAAAATTGACATTAGATATGATACATAAATAAACTCATAAGCCTTTATATTCATTTCATTAGAATTTAATTTCCGAAACCATTCTTTAAATTAATAAATATTACCTCAATCCCATTGAGAATGTCTCCTTTTTCTTTTCGGCACGTATATTTAAGGATACTTGTAACTTGTGAGTGAAATGATATGTCCCATTAAAAGAAAGTGGTTAATTATGTGTAGAAAAATTACCATTTTTTGAATGAGACAAGATGAATGAGACAACACGAAAATGAAAATAATACAAGATGAACGGGATGGAGGAGTATTAATTTTTATTGAATAATTAATCTCTATAAAATAATAAGATTTCACGATCCTAACAATATTACACAACTTTTTGATAGGATCAATAATTTTACAACTTTGCATATAACTAAGAATTCTCTTTAAAAATCGCACCGCCGCCAAAGTGGATAAGAATTTTGAGACGGAGAGAATATTTGTTAATTAATATCTCTATAAATTAATAAACTCTCAAACAATAATAATTTATAGATATTTAACTGTATAAAACTATTTTAATTTGGAATTAAAACTTGGTTTATGTTGAAATTAAAAAAGGAAGTCATATGAGAGTAATCAACAACATAGAGTCAACAATCATATTGCTCCTTCACTTTGTTGATTATATGTACTTTGGTCCTCTAATGAAGCCATATAAACCTAATGTATTAGCCATATCCATCTCTCCATTAACCTTTTCCTTCTCTCTCTTGACACGACATTCCAGCTATTTTTATTCGATTTATATTCTTATTGTTGACGGCTTAATTCGATCTACAATAAATGAGCATCGATCGATATTCACAACATTAACCTGTAGATAACAATTAGCAAATCCGAAGTGCAGCACCGCCTCCCCAACGACGTCGTCGCAGACAATTTTTTTTATTAGAGTTGGAAGGCGAGGAGATTGGCGAACACCTCCCCCGCTACGTGGTACACGGGGCGGCTGTCGGATTTTCCGGTGGTTCAATTGGAAATTCTACAGTAAATAAAAAACGGGCCCCTGACCCATAACAAAAAAGTCCGCTATATTCTTGATTAAAACTGATCCAATAATTTCCAAGGCCCGAACTGGAATCCAACATAATGGATCGTTAATTTGGTTGTTGGACTCTTTTGCCTTGTTTTCTGGTTTCCTTCTCCAGTAATCTCCAGCTCTCCATTCTATCCAAAAAATCCGAGTTGCTCCGATTACATCTTTTTTGCAGTCTCTCTCTCTCTGTCATTCAATTGAAGCCTATTCGAGTTCTTCCATTTTAAATTATCCGGGTTTTGGTCCTTACTGTTACTCTTGGTTTTTGCAAAAATAGTTCAATTACTGAATATCTAATCTTTCTATTTTGGATATTTTAATGAGTTTTGCACCCTTGAATGTGATTACAGTAAAATTCATTTACTCCTTCAAATTCTTGTGTTTACAGTAGGGGAATAGTCATGTATCTTCAAGCTCCATGTAATAATACCTGTGTATTGATGAAGAGAGAACTGGCTTCTCTTAAACACTCATTCTCCAGAAACAGCATCACCATTCGAAGAAATCGTACAAGAATCGTTTCGGAGCTCCGAGCTCTAAACGGGGATGCAGGGTCCGGGTCCGGGTCCGGATCCTCTTCGGTTCCGTCGCACAAAGTAACCGTACTTGACCGTCAGCGTGGTGTTGTCCATGAATTTTATGTGCCGGAGGTAATGCTCGATTAATTATTGTTTTCGGATAATGATGTGTTAATAGAGTTGTGATTTGTAGGACCAATATATCTTGCACACCGCAGAGGATCAGGATATACAACTACCCTTTGCTTGCAGGCATGGTATGTTATACTAGTATTTGTTACTAGTTTCTCAATGAATCTTGGTCGAGATATTAGCTAGAAACTTATCTCAGTCAACAACCTATGAGTTTGGTTTCTTATAGATAGCCAGCCATGATTTTCAGATGAATTTATTATGACTAGAGATGAGATAGACTAAAACATTTGTAACTTCTTGCTTTTGTGGAAGATGGGCCTATGGTTTTTGAAAGACACTGTTAGGCATTATCTGTTCATGTATTCTATAGCATTTTAGAGAGTCTTGAATCTTTCAAATGCTTATAGGGTATGTTATTGAAGGGGTTATTTAGGAACTTAAAAACAGAAGAAGGATGTTGTTTGGTAGTGTATTTGGAAGACAAATTACATTTAGATTTCGTGAGCTAACATTAATCATTGCGGATATTGCTTGATACTCTATTTGGATGACAAATTGCATTAGTTGATTTGGAGAAAAATTCAATTCTGATCAAAACAATCTCCAGAATAAATTTAACATTATGATTAGCCTGTGATTCTAGTCTTTTGAAAATGAAGCGTTAAGCCTCTTTCATGCAGGTTGTTGTACCAGCTGTGCTGTCCGTGTTAAGTCTGGGCAACTCAAACAGCCAGAAGCACTAGGGATATCTGCTGAATTGAAATCTAAGGTTCGTATCATCGTATGTGAAAATATCCGGTCGTCTACATCTTTTTATCGCCCTATCAACATATGATGGAACATAATTACATTCTGATGGTAACTCCTTGAAACTATGATTGAATTTGGATAACTTGTAACTCTGTTTCCCAGACTAGATTAGTATTTTATTATTGAAAATGCTTTCAAGCATCAATTATCATACTGCAAGATCTCTATTTTATCTTTACATGTCATCTGATTTCCTTTGTAGGGATATGCACTTCTTTGTGTGGGCTTCCCATCTTCTGATCTGGAGGTTGAAACGCAGGATGAGGACGAGGTAGTAGATTACTTATCTTTATCTCTTCTTCTTACGGACTTGTTCTAGTAAATGAATTTTACTTGTCACAAATGCAGGTGTATTGGCTTCAGTTTGGCAGATATTTTGCTCGAGGCCCTATTGTATGTCTTGTTTCCGAATTTCGTATTATAGTTTTTTTAGATCCAATTTTCTGATTATAAGCTTCTTCTCCTACAGGAAAGAGATGACTATGCATTGGAATTGGCCATGGGAGATGAGTAAGCTCTCAAGCTCTCTCTTGCATTGAAGATTGTAATAACTCAAATTTTATGTAACAATCAGACGACATGTAGCAGCAATCAAAACCCATTTATCTTTGGAGATTACTTGCTGTGTTTTGATTGGTTGGTGACTTACACATTTGGCAATTGTTATTCAACGTCGGATTTCTTGGCCAAAAAATTTCAAAGCAAAGGTTTTGAGTATTTTATTGTAATCAATTGGAATTTGACAAGTGTGCAGATGCGTGGATACAATCTTCTTTGCAAAACTTCTTGCATGCGTTGACTCAGAAGGGGTTAAAGCTCATCTTATATCCTGAAATCTCTTAGTAAGTTTAATTAGTTAGCCGAACTAGGTCAATTGAGCAATTTTTTAGAGATTTTTAACCTATCCCTTGCCATTAAAAGTTTTAGAGACATTTAGCCTGATTTTTTTTTTTTTAAAAAATTCCAACATAAACCAAGTTTGAATTCCAAATTAGGATAGTTTTATATAGTTAAACATCTATAAATCAATATTGTCAGACCTGAGATTTTATTATTGTATAGAGATATTAATTAATCGATAAAAATATTAATCTAAAGAGTATTTTTTGAATCCAACCAAAATAAATTCTAATTAAATAAAATATAAAGAGATATAAGTTTATTTATATATCATGCTAGTATTTAATACTCCATCCGTTTCATAATTCTTGTTCCACTTTTTTTAGCTGCCCACAATTGTAGTCTCATTTTCTAAAATATCAATTTATTACAAACACTTTATGTGAGAGTCAAACCATATTTACTCACTACCAATGACTCATGAATTATATTTAACTATTAAGAAATAATAGAATTTAGTCATTTAATAAACTAAGTATAATGAATATTATTAACATTTATAAACAATGAACACCAAAAAATTTAATGAATTAAATTTTTATTAAAAATATTCAATATAAATAAATTGCATATACTATGTACTGACGAAACAAAAACTTGATGTCATTATTAATGATCTTGAATATCATAATAAAATGGATGTGAATAGCTTATTGGATAAGTGAGGTGAAGGTGATACACATTCAGAGGTCCAAAACTAGAAGAAATTATGGATACCATCCTTCAAACTAATGTTGAGGATGAAGTTACAAGTGATAAAATTTATTTGGAATTAGTTATGTGCAAAGAAACACTTATATATTGGATCTAGATATTGTTTGGCAAAACAATTTAAATAAACTTTTATGACAAACGGACGTAAAAGGAATTATGGCAAAAGTTCTTAAATTTAATAAGTTGTTTGCGTATGAATGCACACATGAATAATAACTTACACAATATAAAAATATATATATTCTAGTGTACAAAATTATAGCTGACAAGATTCGATGGTGGATTTCTACATAAGCTCTTTTTAAGTTGTTCATAAGTTATACTCCCTCCGTTCAGCCTAACTTGTCTTGTATTCCTTTTCGGGTCATCTCAACCGACTTGTCTTGTTTCCTAAAAAGGAAAATAATTACTATACAAACTCTCACTTCCTACACACAATCACATACTCCTCTACACACAACCACCCACTCAGTTTAATCTTCGTGCCCAAACCAAACCAGATAAGTCGGCTGGGACGGAGGGAGTAAATATTAACTTATAAAAATAAGTCAAAAGTAACTTATGAAGTAGAATAAGTTAATTTCCATAAGTTATCCCAAACGCACATAAAATGACTTATTATTTAAGTTGAAATAAGTCTTTTTAAGTTCTTCCAAACGGGGTCCTATAACACTTCACAATTTTATGGCGTAGTTTGAGAAAATAACACCGAATCTTTTAGATCCAATAAGAAAAGTTAGAAATGAAATCAGTTAGATTCAAGTTTTTTTTGGAAAAAAAAAACAGGCAACACGACAATCATATTTTCAAAAATAATATCTAATTATATTGATAGTTTTAAATAATTATTAATTTATGATACCGATGAGACTATATGGAGTTTTTTTAACACTAGCTTAAGTCAGGACTAAGGAAAAACATTATATTAGACAGATTATTAATTTACCGTGTATTAAATTATAGAGATTCTTTTGTACAACTAAACCTCTATCAATTAAACTTGTTGGGACCGTAAAATTTTATTATTTTATAGACACATTAATTATTAATGAATTAATATTTATTAATTTAAAGAGTGGTTTCGAAAATTAAATTCTAATTAAATAAATATAAAGGGTTAAGAATTTATTTATGTTTCATATCTAATGTCATTTTACTATTTATTATTTAGAAACAATGAATCATATTTAATTACCGAGGAATAATAAGATTTATTTTATTTAAGAAACAAATATAATGAATATAGATAGTATTCGTATTTTTATTAAAAATGCTCAATTTATATATACATAGCGTATAATCAAATACTCCTATTTACGGACGAAACAAAAACTTGATGTCATTGTTAATGATCTTGGATACCATAAAAAATGGATGTGAATAGCTTGTTGGATTATCAAGTTGAAGTGATACATGTTCACAGGTTAAATACTAAAATTATATTTCACAAAATTGTCTTTGTTATGTTGATTATTTTAAAGGATGATTAATTTATGATATTCAAAAGACCATATATTTTTATTCGAATTTTCTGAAAATTATTATCTTAATTGACAATTTTTTATATTGGTTCAAACCGGGACCGTAGAAAAGTATTATCTTAGAGAATTTATTAATTTAGCAATATATATTTAATTTAGTGTTTAAAGTGAACTATTTATGCTTATCGAGAGTTGATTTAATATTCGATCCTTATTATGATCAATGTAAAGTTAATACTACCTCCGTCCCGCCCGATTTGTCTTGTATTCATTTTCGGGCCGTCCCACCCAACTTATCTTGTTTTCTAAAAAGAAAAATAATTACTACACAAATTCACATTGTAAAAGTAATCGATCGACTGTTTACGATAGTGGTCCACTAATTAAGTCGTCTTTGTTGCAAACTTAGGACGAATCAGAAGCTATAAAATGTTAAAACTGATAACAAAAAGAATCACAATATTTCATTTAAATATTGTGGAGGTAGCTTCTAGTTCGACAAGCAATTTACACAAATCACATGCCAAAATTATCAACTTCACTTTCCGGGTGCAAAGTTGGTAGCATATGACCAAGCATTGTTGTTAACCGGGTCAGCCAAATGATCCGCCAGATTTTCCAATGGGCCTTTTCCAGTAACAATAGCTTGCACAAAGAATCCAAACATTGAAAACATGGCAAGTCTGCCATTCTTTAGCTCCTTCACCTTCAATTCAGCAAATGCTTCCGGGTCCTCGGCAAGACCCAACGGGTCAAAGCTACCTCCCGGGTACAACGGGTCGGTCACTTCTCCGAGTGGCCCACCGGCAATGCGGTAACCCTCGACGGCACCCATGAGGATTACTTGGGATGCCCAGATGGCCAAAATGCTCTGAGCATGGACCAAGCTTGGGTTTCCCAAATAATCAAGCCCACCTGTACAACTACAATATGTAATAAAATGATTATTAAAGTATAAATGTACAATATACAATGATATTGTTTAAATTAATTTAAATAAAAAGTTAATGCGATTCAAATCTCACCCTCGCTGAAAATTTGAGAGCCAGCCTTGAACCATACGGCCTCTCCGAACTTGACGCCGTTGCGGGCCAAGAGCTCTGGGAAGACGCAGCCGAGGGCACCAAGCATGGCCCACCGCTGTGGATCACCTCCAGCTCACGGTTCTTGGCGAATGTCTCAGGATCAGCCGAAAGTCCGGCAGTGACCCACCCGTAGTCTCCGGGGAATTCTCCGGTGAGGTAGCTCGGGGCCTCGCCGGAGAATGGACCTAGATATTTAGCGCGGTAGGGGCCATACCACGGGCTGCTGGAGGAGGTGGGCTTGGCGACAGCCTTCCTCATTGAGACTCTGCCATTTCCGGCGGTCTCTGCAGCGGCAGGAGAGAGCTTCACCGCCTGTCCAGCGAAGGATGGGGAGGAAAGAGCCATTGTGTAGGAAGCCATTGCTGTATGATGAAGTTGATGAAATTGAGTTGTATTTGTTTGTGGCTTTCAATTTGCATGGTTCTGTCCCTGCCCGTTGAGGTTATTTATACGGGTTGTAGAATCCGACCCATTTATCTTTGGAGATTGCTTGCTGTGTTTTGATTGGTTGGCGACATTGTCATGAGGTGCCCTGCACATTTGGCAATTGTTATCCAACGTCGGATTTCTTGGCCAAAAAAACTAAAGCAAAGGTTTTGAGTATTTTATTGTAGTGAATAAGATTTTGACAAGTGTGCAGGATGTATAGAGACTATCTTCATGGTTTATAGATTTTATCAAGATATAACGAAAATAAAAGACTATAATCTTAGAGAAATTAGAATTTATTTGTCCTATTATCGTTTAATATTACGGATAGCATAATTTGCAGAGGCATATTTCAAATTAAGTTCGGAATCTAATTTCTCCTATACTCTTGAGATAGCTTGATCTACATAGTCTTATCACTGATTTCCAATATATATATCATATCTTAATTTTAACATCGATTTACAGCAATAGTTGAGGTGTTTGTCATATGCATGAAAAAAAGATGAATATTATATTATATGTATGTACTATAGTATAAATTGGATTACTCTATTCCCCGTGGAAGAAAAAAGATGAAGATATTATTGTTTGTCATTTTGGTTACAAAGTTTACATGATATTTCAATAAGATTTTATTAAATTAATTATGTGCAATTAACTCGACGTGTAATTAAATGTATTAGATAGAAATCGGTTTATTGCATTTGTATGTCTACCTATTTTATTGTACCTACATTAAAAACCGTCACATTTGTCACGCCCCAATTCCCGAAGGAAAACAACTGGGCCGGGGCGCGATTGGGGAGGGGTGAAAGAAGCGGGAAAGAAAGGGGAAGAAATTGAAACATGTGAAATTCAGTAGTACTTGTATTTATATAATTAAGATCCAACCACCTCGGTAGAAACAAGAGAGATAGAGCATAACGTACATATCGATACAGCGGAAACGTCTCAAAATAGACGGAAATTTGTACAATAATACAAACAGACCAACTCAGCACCGTCACCTCCACACTGCCATCTTCAGCCTGCAAAATCATTTTTGAAAACATTTGGGCTGAGTACTAATGTACTCAGTGGGTAATGCAGCTGATAATAAACCTCTGAAAATCCTTTTTAAAACCATGAAATGTTCATGCACTACTGGTATCACATAGACAGTTTTTAAAATCGAAAGCAGTCTATGTATACCAAAACTTTCACTTGGCCAACTTTTCTTCCTCAGCTATTGGTGCATTCCATACTTCTCGTTAAACTCAGGGAAACATATTCAGCTGAGAGTAACCTCGTTCCTTCATTAGGCTTGGGAAAAACAGATTCTCCCAAGGCTAACTTCGTGACGTTTGGTGTACACTAACCCTGGCTACATCTAGCTCAGGATCCGATCGTATTCAATACTTATGGGCACAGCCCATTTTCACTCAAGTAGATGCACAATTCCAATAGTGAGCGAAACAATTTTCATGAACATTCATAAACTTTAACTTGCATAAATATCAGAGCTTAATAACTCAAGCATAGATTTCGTAAGTAAAATATAACCCACCTTGCACCTTTAAGTGTGACCATGTATGTTAATTAACTTGCTTTCAGGTCAATGCTATCTTGCTTTCTCAATAGCGCCTACAAGAAAAGCTATTCTTAATTGGGATGCATAATTAATCTAAAACAACATAAGATTTAAATTTAGAATTAAAACCAATGCGACTACTTCCGACTTCAATTCTAGCCCATCCGACCATCGGTTTATGGAAACAAGATGATGGTTGGAATATACGTTATTTAGGCTATACAATCCATAAACTAACTTGCCGATCCGACATCGATTTGATGCTCGAATCTCGATTCGAACCTGCGCCAAACACCTTGTGCGCAGTTCCGTCACATGCTTTTCAAAGGCTTATAACTTTCGGGTTTGAAGTCCAAATTTGAAATTCGAGGATAGAGTTGTAAAGACGACCAGAACTTTCCAACGGTATATAAATGATAGGGTTTGGACAAAAGAATAGATCAGAAATCGAGATGATACAGCCAAAGGAAAACTGAGTTTCATCGACAAACCCACAACTTGTAGAAGTTATATCTTTCACCTCCGAACTCGGTTTTACATACCGAAGGTGTTTCTAGAAAGCTAATAGTGAGAGGTTTCCAACGATATATCATACAGTGGGATTTGATTAACGAAAACGAGTAGAAACAGGTCTGAAGGCTGCCGACTGTTTCAAAGCAAAAAGCAAACACACAACTCGTCACCCCAACTTTTAGGACCCATAACTTTCGGGAACGATCTCTGATTTACAAACCAAAAGTGTAGTTGGAAAGACAACGAAAGGAGATTTCCGATGATATATAATATGTCATATTTTGAATGACGGAAACGAGCAGAATTGGGTTTCAAAGTCGCTGCTCTGCTCACGGGAAAACAAAACCCCTAGCCGTAGTATATTAACACCTCAACTTTCGGGAGCCATAACTTTCAAGTCCGAACTCAGAATTACGAATAAAAGATGGCGTTGGAAAGCCAGAAACGAGAGCTTTCCTATGATATATAATTTGATGGCTTTTGGACAATAAAATCAAACAGAAACTGAGTTTCAACCTCCTGTTCTTACACAAAAGAAAACAGACACATGATCATGCATCGACACCAAAATCATGACTGCAGCCCCGCTGCCACCTCCGACTTTTCCCCTCTAGCGAACCCTCCTCCATACATAACAACCATAAGAATTCAACCACAAAACAACACAAGACTACAAACAAACTCAAAGAAATCCCAAGAACTCAACCATCGATTTATCTCTACCATCTTAGGACATATACAAGGAAGGGCAATAAATGCATAGAGACATTTGATTACCTGAGATTCTTCTTCGGACAAGACTATGAGAAAGTAGAGCTCAAGAGAAGGAAAGAGAAAAGAAGAAGAGAAAGATAGAAATGGATCGAGAGAGTAGGATAAATAGAAAGAGAGAATGAGCTTTATCTACTAACCGCCTTTGCAAATTCACAAGCCACCTCCTGCTTTTGTCTTGTTTTTGAGCTACGTGGGATGCCCAAAAAATAATGAAATGGGAATAGCTTAATTAATAAGATATACTCATTTATTTAAAACTTATCCTCTTTCTTCATTATCCATGTTTGGGAAGAATCATGTCATGCTTGCCTCGGAAACGTGGGAGAAGGAAATGGTTTACATGTTTAGTAGTTAATTATCTTTCCTTATCGCCAATCCACGTACATAGATATTATAATACATAGAATTTTAGGAGATATATACGTATAGGACAACGAGTCCAAAAATAAATCCTTTTCGGAAATGAACACTTAAATAACGTCTATATCTTTAGAGATTTGAATCCACTAATAATATATTTAACTCATTTATTCTTATTTAACTAAATCGAGAATTTCGGGATATCACAATATTTTACAGCACAAAGACTTCTATGTCACTCTTTCGTACTCCTTTATATGTCACACTCCATATATGTGTTGACATGTGACATATATTGTCAACCATAATTGATTTTGATTTTGTTATTAATTAGACTGTATGCCACATGTCAAAATATTATAGATATGACACAGAAAGAAATATGATTGTGGGACACGAAAAGTCCATCCGATTTTACAGGAGAATCGAAAATCAAGATCAATTAAAACAAAAGGAACATATTTTTTTTGTTTGCGAAATACTTGAAATTGAAATAGATGGTTAGGAGGTTGCCACCTCATCATAAAATCTTGAAACCCGATGAAGCAATAGATAGATATCCATATATCTAGTAATGTCCACTGACAATAATATAGAGTATTACCATGCCCCGAACCTATATATAAACTACCAATTAACTATTATTTCTCCATCCATCATTCACAAACTTCTTTGCAAAACCCATTACTACAAAACCTTGATTTCGTACGAGAACAATGGCTTCCTCCACAATGGCTCTTTCTTCCCCATCCTTCGCCGGACAAGCGGTGAAGCTCTCTCCCGCCGCCGCAGAGACCGCCGGAAATGGCAGACTCTCAACGAGGAAGGCTGTGGCCAAGCCCGTCTCCTCCAGCAGCCCCTGGTATGGCCCCGACCGCGTTAAATACCTAGGACCATTCTCCGGCGAAGCCCCGACCTACCTCACCGGAGAGTTCCCAGGAGACTACGGGTGGGACACTGCCGGACTTTCGGCTGATCCAGAGACATTCGCCAAGAACCGGGAGCTGGAGGTGATCCACAGCAGATGGGCGATGCTTGGGGCCCTCGTCTGCGTCTTCCCGGACCTCTTGGCCCGCAACGGCGTCAAGTTCGGAGAGGCTGTATGGTTCAAGGCCGGCTCTCAAATCTTCAGCGAAGGTGAAACTCAAATGCATTGCTTTTTTGTTTATATTAATTTACCGAATTTATAATAGTTAAACTAAAATAATCATTTAATTTGTATAGATGGGCTTTGATTATTTGGGGAACCCTAGCTTGGTTCATGCTCAGAGCATCTTGGCCATCTGGGCATCCCAAGTAATCCTCATGGGTGCCGTCGAAGGTTTCCGCATTGCCGGTGGGCCCCTTGGGGAGGTGATGTGGTCGGAAGGTTATGGGTTCAAAACTCATCAAGACCGCTATGTGCACTGCTGGGTTTACCCAGTGCACACTTCGGTAGAGGCTGCGGGTTACCTTCGTCATTAGATAAAAAAATTTAAAAAAATAAAAAAAATAAAAAAATTTAATTTTAACATTTACAGGTTTCCTTCTATCCAATATAATTATATTAAGTAGTTGTACAATATAATAACTCATTATTTACAAATTTGAACAATGACTTGGAAAAGAAATAATGTTGATAAGCAGAATAAGGATTTAATTGTGCAGTCTTTGATGGGATTCATACTCTTTGAGCCTTTCATAAAGTAAAGACATAAAAATAAATTGTGACAAACTATTTATAAGGAGCCGAATTCAGTGAAAACACGTTCAAGAATTATTTTTGTATTACGATGGCATATTCATGCATTTTGTTATACCCAATGTAACATCTTCAAGATCCAATTTTGCACGTATTGTAATCAAATTTCAAATTAGAATCGCAAAGAAATACTTCTCTCCATAACAAAAGACGCTTCAGCAATTGATCAAAAATATGTAACCCAATCAAACACATGTAGATCACTTCATGAATCATTACAATTTTTGTAAAGAGAAATAGAAGAATTTGAATATATATGTGTTTCTGTGTGCGTGGAAAAAACACCTCCCGAATTCTGTTTTTTTTTCTTTTTTTTTTTTTTGTCCCATTAAACTTCTAAGCAGCAATGAATTTCCATCTTTGACAAGAACCCAGAAAAGGTAAGCAGCGAAATCTCACAAAATTGTCGTTGAATGATTGCCTCATCAACCTTCTAATGAGACGAAGAACTTTGAGGTCCCAGATCAACGTGTATATATGTCGGCCAAGTTTCGAGACTACGCCTTCATAGCTTGTTTATGCAGAGATCTGCACCAAGTAAGATATGATTCAGAAAAGGACCCCTGAATAACCAGCAACAGATGTGTTAATGTATTTATATGATGAAATGTCCAAAACTCAATGAATGATAAATCCGATTCTAACGCATTGATGGTTTTTGGCCAAAAAAATAACTTCTTAGGCAAATGCTATCTGCATTTAAGTGAGCATACAGTATGAAGTTCAACAGCCAGTAGTTTTATGGAGCCTTTTCCACTCGGCTAAAAATAAAAACCAAGAATGAGCTGTAATGGCTGGGATTTTGTTGGATAAAGAACTTACTCAACTAATGAGGAATCTGAACCAAGATGAACGAGATGCAATACAAACACACTGAGATGACAGCCGCAGCAAAGATATTGTAGAACAGTTTCTTATCATCTCTTGTGGGTATAAAAGCTGACTTGAGCGTGTTCGTGAGCTCAAAAAGGCGGTAAGATACCTGCAGTTGGCAAACAAGTTACAGACTAAGTTTCTAAGAGAGGAAGGAATATTCAAAACTTTTGGTAACTTTGACATATTGGGTCAAAGACATAGGAGAATAACTAACCAAGAGATAAATGGTAGTTGTCAGCATGAAGTTGAGCATAGGATAATCTGGAATGAAGCACAGCAGCCATTTGGGCTGTCCATTGGGCGCATTAGATCTGTAATACATCAAAAGAAACCTGCGTGAGCCCGAGTAAATTGAATTGATTTTGCTTATTCCAACACCTTTGCAGATGCATAATGGAATATATGATTACATAAATAACTATTTCTGGCATGCTCGAATGTTTAATAATGTGTTAATACATATGTTTGCATTAGAAAAAAAAAAGATTTTGCTCAGATGAAGAATATATAACTAAATTGCTAATCTAGATTTCAAATAAAATACTGAAGGTGGCTGACTTAAGCACTTGAACATAACCAAAGACAAGATGTTAAAACACAAAAATAAGCACACACCTCAGCCAGATGTGGAACTGGGAAATATATGTCTCCAAAGTGATTTTGCCGAGCCACCTGGAAAAAACAGCACTTTGTAATCCAGAAAAGGAATGTGATATGCCAACTTCTGTTGAGATTTAATAAAACCATCATTTTGTTAACTTCAGCCACGTCTCTGGCAAAATAACTTACGCAAAGAGGGTCAAGGAGAAGTTACGAAGTTGCTGGCTGCAATTCCGCAAACAAATGTAGACACTGAAAAGAGTAGAAGCAAATGAGAAAATAGATCTTTGAAAGGTCACTTCCACCAAACAGCATTAATCATGCCAAGGCTTGATAGAGAATTATTGTCCAACAAAGTTTAAGAACTGTAACTAATCAGTTTAAACAATGTTTCAGTACATACGTTATGGGAATCCATGATGTGTAAGGGTGGAGCTTGTTATATGCGATTTTGTCCAGCTTGTAAATGTATTCATACCACAGGTAACCAACCTATAGACCAATGTTTGCTCGTAAGTTCAGACAAAATATGGAAAACAAACAATCTATGATCAAACATCATAACCAGAAGTTTAAGTGACTCACAGTTAAGGTGACAGTAACTATTGATGTCTTGATGGTACGTCTCCTCTTGGAGTCAGACTCCTCCAATTTCTCCATCCACTTTTCAACCTGCAATGACAAAAAGGTCTCAGTTCCTAATCGATTCTAAGCAACATTAGCAAAAATTGCGACCTTAAAACATTACATTTGGGTGAAAATAGGCATAAACCATCCCAATGATCCAAATATAACGATCAAGCCCAGACCGAAAATGCCACTCATGTAGTCGGGGAAGATCTGGCTTTGCCGGATCCGTATATCCTGACAGTAAGATGACAATCAGGTGTCAGATAACATATACAGTGAAATGAAATTGAGTTGCCTTTGAGAAATGTGAACTTTGCCAGAAAAGACTCAATGAGACATATTCATGTAACATAAGGGAACACGAACCTAGAAGAAAAGTGAGAGGACTCCATAAAATATCAAAAACTCCTGGAACTTCCCATACAAAGATAACCACGAGAAAGCAAGCCAAAAACTTGAAAGCCATGACTGATTTTATCTCATTGTAATTGTGGCCAATGCCAAGAGCTCCGTACACCATAAGAGTGAAAAGGGTATGCATTGGGCAGATATAGTATAGCATATAGTCATTATTTAGAACAATACAACAAAATGCCACAAAAAAGTTGAGCCTCCACATCATCTGCATAAATAACCCAGTCATGTTAAACCAACTGTTAGAAAAAAGAAAAGAAAAAAGGAGCGAGTAACAATGAGAAATCGTAACTTCACCTGAGCAAATCGAGCAAAACTAAAATCTTTGCGAATATAATAATAGGAGAAGTTTCCGAAGCCAGTCATCCAAACGTATGCAGCAATAAAAATACGAATTGCATTGTATATCTCTGTAGCGGCAAAGTAATGGTACATCAAAAATAACACCTATAAGAAACATAGTACATTGTCAGATACTTCCCCAGCAGCAATCTGGTAAGAGTAATAAAAAACTAGTATCCGCTGAGAGAAAGACAGATCAAGGAGTCCAGGTTCATCTACAAGCCCATTTCATTTATTCAAACCTATTCACGAGAATATGCTATTAAAGCGAACAAGAAAAATGCGTGCCTGCATCCATCCTTTCCACTCCTCAGTCTGATGGCGATTAAGGTATAGAATTGGCTTTCCAGAAAATGCTGATTTGTCATGGTGCTTCTTAAGAGAAGTCATTGCCGAAGTTATGATGAGAAGAATATACAGGAAGATGAACAAATCGCGGTTGTAGTTCTGTCCAACAATAGGAAGATGAGAAAACTAGTTAAGACCATTCTCATTATAAAACAACGTACATAAAATATGCCAGTTAAAGTGTTACTGTTGCCATTTCTTTAGATTGCACCAGAATCGATAACTCAATTTGTGAAGATTATTGTAAGAAATTTACAAGATATATGCTCCAATTTCAACTTTGATAAGATAGGCATAATCAAATTGCTTTTTTCTGATAAAGAAACCAACAAGAGATAACGGAGAAAGATTCTGTACCTTGGTAGAATCTGAAAATATAGTCGTCCGGTCGCATACATAATAATAGAACAAGATTCCACCAAACTCAGCCCTGCATTATGATTTTTTCCATGAAAAAAATGAAAGATCATTTAAACGCAGTAAAAATCATCAAAAAACTAACATTGCCCTCAAAAGTAGTCGATTTTCAAGTAAAAAGGTGTCGTCCATGGTGAGAAACCTGTATATCAAACGCAGCAGGTAAGAATGGATCCATTAATAATATTTTTAAAAAAAACTACAAAATTATTTTTGTTTACATAGTCAAAAAAAAAACTGACCTAATTATGTTAGTCTTGATGGATGGACTGGACAACTTTGCAGAAGCCGATTTAGGGAGACCGCCTTCCATTAATATCGAACGCTCATCTTCTTTGATTGCTTCACTTTCCAATGCTTCTAGGTTATTATCAGAATGACTTCTGGGCAGAAAAGAAAGTCATATATCATAGGAGATGATTAACAGAAGAATATATGATAATAGTTACTTGATCCTGTTGTTACAAATAAATAGAAAAAGTTTTATCAACCTTCTAGATTATAGCAAAAATTGCTAGACAAGAAAAGTAGTAGGAGCTTACACTTTAGAAGGGGCTGACCATTTTTTATATTCCAACCACTCAGAATATATCCATGAGACAAAAACTGGTATTACTCCAAGCAAAAATGACACCTACAAAATCATAAGTCAGGTAAAAATTTCAAAGAAGAATAGTTTAAGGAAGAGGAAGTCTTGTACATAGAGCTAACACAGGCAATAGGAGGGGAAAAAAAAGAGTTCAATAAAAACCATGAACGTTAAACATACCCCCTGCGATGATAGAAATCCACAGTAGGATTAAAAAATAACTTTATTTTATAGTAAAATAATAGCATTGCCCTACATCAGATCCAGAAATTCTGATTATTGCTCCCTTTATACATAATGCTTTACAAAGTTTCTACTAAAAATTTTATCATCTGCTCAAGATTACGAGATTCACTGATTCACATAATGAAAAAACTGAAAATTGGAAAGCTATATGAAGGATGTTGTTCACTCATTTCCAAATCTTGTTCACGGCACGACAAATTTAGAATTTAAAACTTGTTTCAAACAAAAGCAATAGTCTAATTCCCCAAGATCTACTTTCCTCATCCAACTTATCTCTCTGAATCTCCACCATGAACCAGATCTTTGGATATCTGAGAATACTACATCTGTACTTGAACTAAAAAGAAACCAGAAAAGAAGAAGCCTATAGAGAAAATTCTGAATCGGCAGAAACTATGTACATCTAGCATAAAAACAACGAGCACCATTACTAGTACAAATAGCACTCTTTTGCAGTAGAAACCGATAATATCGCATTCATTACAAGGTACAAATCTATGAGCCAAAATAATGATTTAAACGCCAAAGTTAAAACAAATCGAAACCGATAAAATTAAATACAGAATTGCATTTTAGCAGCACATTCAACATAAATGAATTACAAAACCTAGATGCAAGCAAAAGAAGCAGTTAAAACCACCAATCAAAACGATCGGAACATTACTAAATAAGCAACTGAACTCAATGGGCAGATCAGAACGCCATTCCACAACACAAAGTAACTACCACTACTAATCACAGCATGCACACACTATCAAGTACTAACACATACAAAATCAAGTAAATCTTAAACTTTCTCAAGAAATTCCAAGCAATCAAAGAAAATAGAAACTTGAAAATCGAAATCTCACCTGCCCAGGCGTCACAGGCTCAGCATCCGCAGCCATTTCCGAAGGAAAAACGCCAATAAAGGATAAAATCAAACGATCAAGCAACGAAATCTACAGAAATCTCATCGATCGAGTGAATGCACAGAACTGAAGTGCATCCACGCAAAGAGACACGAAGTGGAAACAGGAGCAATGAACCGATATATAGGAAATGAAAAGACAGAGCCCTAGAAATTGGGAGCGAGAATGCAAAGATCTGAAGCACCAAAATAGAAAATGTGAACAGCAGCCAGTAGGTAGAATTGACGTCGTCGTTTGCTTCACGAATCGATAATGGAGGCTTGTTCGTCGAGATGTCTCTCTCTCTCTCTCTCTCTCTCTCTCTCTTTCAGACCAACCGTTGAGGGGGTAGTTGCCGTTTGGTTAATATTTCTTCACTTCTCTATTTTAGCTGTTCAATTATTTTTACCATTTTTGATTTTGAGAATAAATTTCACATGCCATATTATATTTTCTCTTAAATGGAAAATTTGATATTTTTTTCTTTGTTGGGTAAGATTTCTTATTTCGTTTATGTGTATGTGTGTATGAAAATAACAAATTAAAACACCTTATTATGCAACTTGAGCCACCACATGTCTTTGAAGCAATATTTAGGAAGTGATGTATTTTGTAGGATAAAATATCTTTATCAACTAAAATAGATTTTTTGGGGGGCTTTTAATTTGTCCGCAATAAGTGTATAATGATTAAATGTAAAAATAAATTCTAAATTTGGATGTAAATTTCGTAACCTGTTTATATAATGTTTAATGTTTAATAAGTGTATTCATTAGGTGATTATTGTCCGCGTCTAGTTTGAAAATTCAGAATTAAAAATTGATATAAATTTAAATAAAGTGTTTGAATTAAGTATATCAAAATCCAACCCACATCTAATTCTCATTTCAAATCTTTAATGAATAATCTCAAAATCAAATTCGATTCCAATTGCGAAACAAACAATCCCTCACTTTTGTATTTAAAATAATCATCTCCATAATATATATTTTAATCTTGTCAGGCTTATTATTATTATTATTATTATTATTATTATTATTATTATTATTATTATTATTATTATTATTATTATTATTATTATTATTAAAACTCATAAACCAAATTACATAAGATCTGAAAGTTGAATAGAATTAAACTTGGAACAGAGAGGATGTATTCAATAATGAGGACAGCTTTTAATCTATAACAATCATATGCTCTGTAATCGTGCATTTTAAAAATATGATTGGTATGAGTTTAATTATAAAGGAATAGTCATTAATAGCAAGGGAAAACCTATGTCACAAGTAATTAACAACTGTACTTTAGACGTTGATTACCATTTAGTTTTTTATTAATTATTAGGTTAACAATGAGTGCAACTGAAGCAACAAGCTTTATTAGGTAAGACTGAATTGGAAACAGAAAATTATAAATTTTAATGCATTTATAGCACAAAAGTTTGTGTGTACCACTTTCGTATACCCTTGTGTGTACCACACCACAAGAGTATTGACATGTGTTAAATACGGCCCACTTGATTTAATGAGAAATGTCACACACAAACGTATACGAGAGTGATAGACATGCATAAACCGCTCCGCATTTATAACAATAATGTTCTGATCCTGATTATACTTATAATAAAATTTCGTCGAATTAAGATACTACGCTGTAGATTCATGGGACACTTCAGCTGGAGGTTGATTGTGAAATTTCACTAAAAATATAAAAATTAGCAATAGTTTGTACATTACATTTGCTAAAGATTCGATGTTAGTTCCAAACTTGAGTTAACTAATCTTCTAACGGAAGACACGTTCAATTCCCACAGGACACGCTATGTGTGAGCCTGTCACTCTGTCACATTAAGGGTGGTTTAACTCTTCTGTGTGGTTTGCAGCCTATTGCACATGAGCGAGGTTTACCATGTGCGCACTAAAGGTAGCGACTGCGGGTTCCTCGTCAAAAAAAAAAAAAAAAAAAGACACTTCATCTCCTAGTCCCTAGAAAATGCTTAATGATTAGTAGCTGAGTTAATTTCATGGGTTAAATAGTAGGGCCAAAATCAGCAGTAGCCAAATAGTAAGGAACGAAAAACAATTATAGCCATCGTTTAAAACAAAACACATATATAGTCATTTTGTCCTTATACGGCGCTGGGCCGATGGGGTAGTCAATCGGCCCTCAATCGGCCCTGTTGAAAACAGCCGAATTCTCCCCATCGGCCGGGCCACTTAACCTTATTTGTTGATATTATAAGGTCGAAGGGCCGATGTATGGCCGAAGTGGTGTCCATCGGCCCTCCCCGCCATCGGCCCAAAAAAAATAGGTCGACGGCCGAACAACCAATCGGCCGAAGAAGGGCCGAAGGTGGGTATCCATCGGCCCTCCATCGGCCCTAAGGCCGTCCTTCGAGACAGGATTGGACAAGACACTGCAAGACTTTTCCTGCAAATTTGCAGTAGGGCCGATGGAGGGCCGATCCAAGGCCTGTGGGAGGTGCAGTTTCAAATCAGCTTTATCTGTTGAAATGACTAGTCGGATTTCACTTGCACATGCACGAAACCCAGGGGCCGATCGGTGCCTATGTTGAAATGCGTAGTAGACTGGATATTTCACGTGAATTTTTTCAGAAAAATTCTTTATAAGACGTAGGATAGCCGAGTTCCAATCTTCATTCCACTTCCAATCTTCTCAATTCTTCAAATTTTCGTCATTCCACTTCCAATCTTCTCAATTCTTCAAATTTAATTTGTGAAAATGACCGATTTTCGATCAATTATTGTGAAATTGAACGGCCAATTCGATGCAGAGTCGAATTATGTCGGTGGGCATGAGTTCATTATTTACATTCCTTCAAACAATATTTCTCTCGAATATCTTCGACAAAACATTGATCGGTGGCTCGCTGCTTATTCCCTTCCTTTCAACTACTTCATTTATTATACTGCTGCTTCCCGACGAACCGGTCGGATGATGAAGGCCATTATGGGCCATGATACTGATCTTATGCGACTATGCTCTATCGACGTAGAGCCGGTTGTGTTTGTTGTGTATCCTGAAGTGCAAAATTCTCAATTTGGTGTTCTGAATCCGAATCAATTTCCCGAAGATAATTCTAATTTTGGGGGCCCTAATTGGTTTACGGGGCATGGAAGTAGAAGTAATGATGGCGGACGGGGTCCCCAAAGGAATGTTCGTGTGGAGATGGATTCAGATGGTGAGGCGGACTTGGACTCATCATCTGATGATGATGAGGATGAAGATATTCCTTCTGCCTTGATTAATTGTTCGTTACAAGATTTTGCTGCATGGATTCGGAGGGAGGGTGGCGTAAGTCAACTTATGTCTTTGCTAGTTCCAGTCAATCGTTCTCGAACAAATGACGAGACTGTATACGACAACACAGAAGCAGCAAGCAACTGGCTACTTCCTGTTGTTCCCCTTGATGTATCCGATTCATTAGCGTCGCGTAACCCGATTCTTGTTGTAGACGGAAGTACTCAAGCGGGATTGATGTTTAGCTCGAAAGACGAACTTTATGTTCTTTGTGGCTCTATTCCATTTGGAAAACGGTGCGGATTTCGTGAGTGCGACGTTCCGGTGCTTCCCGTTTGGAATATTTGTGCGAGAAGAAGTGTTGATTGTCCATTCGAGCTACGGGCATACTGTAGAGGTCAGACGCGTTGGGAGGTTGTTAAATGGGTTGCGGACCACAACTGTACAACTGATTTATCCGGACTTGGTGAACGAAATGTGAGGTCGAAGGCTGTCGCTACTTATATAGCCCGTAAAATGCGTCATCAAAGCAAGTTAATGAAACCGGCTGATATTCAGGCCGATCTGTTGGATAAATTTGGAATACAAGCAACGTACGGTGTTGCCCTCCGAGCGCGCAACGCAGCTATATCGATGATTTACGGCGGACATGCTGATTCGTTTAGCAAACTGCCAAAATATCTGCATTTGTTGGAACAAACAAATCTGGGAACTTATACGGATCTTGATGTCGGTGAGGATGGTCGTTTCCGTCATTTATTTATGGCGCTTGGTGTATCGCGAGCCCCTTGGTTAGGCAACATCCGGAAGGTTATGTGAAAACGGGCCTCCTCGGGCGGTGCCTGCACCTCATAGCACATCAACTGATGCAAAGCTATGATCGAACTCTTACCCTTCCTCCAGTCAAGCAAATGTCCAAGCTGTCCGTTTCTAAAGCGACGAACTAGATCACTACCCCCCCCGTCTAGCAAGACTGCTTTTTAATAGTTCGGGTAGACCATCTCTCCAATATGTCGTGACTTTTGGGGTCTTTTGTCTAACCGGTAGTCGGATATAAGCGGGCTGCAAGATTTACAGAAAAACGAATGAATTATCCAAACTGAAAAAATAAGGGTCGATTCTGTAAGGCCGGAGTCGAATGGTAGGGCCAATTACTCTAAGGCCGGGGCCGAATTCTATTCGGCCAGCCGGGAGCCGAAGCCTCGAAGGCCAGCCGGGGCCGAAAATATTTCTTCCCAGCCAGGGCCGAATTCTCTTCGGCCCGTAGGGCCGAAATTTTTTTGCCCCGTAGGGGGCCGACTACGTTCGGCCAGACAGGGCCGAATTATCATAGGCCAGTCAGGGCCGATGGAGTGTATCTTCATCGGCCCCGAAATCGGCCCTCCCATCGGCTCCAGATTCATATATTTGCAGAAATTTAACACTCGAATCCTCTTCAAATTCTCCACAATTTCATCAATACATGGACATTTCAATGTAAACCCAACCCAATTTCAACCTAAATTTCGTCTATGAATCAAATAATATCACAATTTCAACCGAAATTTTTTTTGCCCAGTCGGGGCCGAATTCTCTTCGGCCAGACAGGGTCGAATTCTCTTCGGCCACCAGGGGCCGACGGCGTATTCAACTAGGTTCGGCCTAGTCAGGGTCGATGGAGTGTATCTTCCTAAATCGGCCCTCCCATCGGCCCCAGTTTCATAAATTTGCAGAAATTTAACACTCGAATCCTCTCCAAATTCTCTACAATTTCATCAATACATGGACATTTCAATGTAAACCCAACCCAATTTCAACCTAAATTTCGTCTATGAATGAAATACAATCACAATTCATGGCATAAATTACTAACGTCAATTTCGCCGGAAGACATGGCGTTTCAAAGGGGATCGGCGGCGCTGTCGTTCGGCGGCGGCGAGCACGGCGATGGCGGCGATTTCGACGGCAGTGAGCGGCGGCGAGAGGTGGATTTGTGAAAATAGTAAAATGGTAAATGTTTTTTTCAGTCGGCCAACGGTTATATTCAATCGGCCCTCCATTATTGTCACTCGGGGCCGATGGTAGGGCCGATGGTGGGGCCGATGAGAATCGGCCCTCGGTAAAAAATGGTTAAAATTTGTTCGGCCCTCAGTAAATTTCGGCCGTTACATGTAACGGCTTCTTAAGGATCAGGGCCGATGGCTCGGCCCGCATTTTTTTTGAAAATCTATAACAAATTTATTTCCGAGGGCCGATATCTTGGCTCAATAGGGGCCAATAGAAATCGGCCCTTAAATTATTTCCTTTTTCTTATATTCGGCCGACTGGGGGCCGATCGTTCGGCCGATCATGATCGGCCCTATGTCTAAATAATATCGGCCCCAATCGGCCCAAAAATGTTTATCGGCCCCCATCGGCCCTCAATCGGCCAGCGCCCACAACAAGACAAATTGGCTAGATTTGTGTTTTTTTTTACATGATGGCTAAATCTGTTTTTTTTTTTTTTTTTTTTTTGAATTTGGCTAACAGAATATATTTCCACTAAATAGTAAATCTTCAAAATAGATGCACATACATATAATGGAAATGGCATAATTTGGAGAACGGTATTTCGAAAAATTAGTATATCGTACATATTGTGCCGAAAAAATATCGAAAATATCGAATTTTTGGTATATCAAGATTTTATGTATGGTATCATACCGTACCGAAGTTTTTCGGTACGACAACGGTATGAGATTTCTCATACCGCGGTATACTAATTCATACTGAACCTCGGTATATACTGTGTACTGATATATCGCGGTACATACTGTATACCGCGGTATACCGATTCATACTGAACCTCGGTATATACCATGTATTGATATACCGCGGTACATACCGTATACCGCGGTATATCAATTATACTGAACCTCGGTATATATCATGTACCGATATACCGCGGCACATATCGTATACCAAATCATATCGATTCCTACCAAACTACGGTATATACTATAAAATGATATATCGAACTAACTCGATTCGTACCGAATTATGCTGATTCGTATCGAACTATACCGATGTATACCGAACTATCTATTATACCAATCTTAATATTTATATCATAGATTTATAGATTCATATTTATCTAATAAACTAACCGTATTCACATTATACCAAACTACGGTATACCGAACTTACCGGTACGACAACGATATAAATTTTTCCATACCGAACATTTTTTGTACGGTATGCAGTATGAAAAAAATCTTACCGACACTCCTAGAAGTCATATGGCAAGTGTAGGGGTTGTGTGGATACCCTTATCCAAATTCTTCAGCAACTAGTTTTCGTGTGTAATTTTGATTTTTTTTTTATATTATTTTTATAATTTGCATCACTGAGACTAATATTCGTCCTCTCTTTTCAAAATTCAAATGATCGCCCTCATTTCTGAAATTCACTCATCTTATATATTTCTAAATCTACCATGCACCTTTTAAATCCACCCCGCTAGTGATAGACATATTGTCTTGTGCTTCACTTATGTAGCTATTACAATAAAAATGGTTTTATTAGTATTTTATGTAATTTACAAAATTAGTAGTATGACGCATTGACGAATACAATTTGGGAATCAGAAATATTTTTAAGTTAAAATTCGAAGATGAACACGGAGAGTGACCGACTAATAAATTGGTATACGCTGGCAAGTGGCCACCAAATAAATATTTCGGTTTGCTGCTCTACCTGACAAGTGACAAATGATAAAATATAGTATTTCTTTTCATTAAAATGAAAATAGTAACAAAAAGCATGCCTGTGTATGCTGTTTCGAATGTTTTTGTTATATTTGTAAATAACATGATCGTCCTACACTAAATTAAGAGTTCTTTTTATCAGTCCCCATAGGATGACGTAGTGGTGAAGGTGGGTGGTCCGGGACCAAAAAGTCATGGGTTCAATTTTCACTGAACGCTCTATAATTTTTCTCATTTTTATGACGAGTATAACCCGATGTCGGTACTGAAGAATGAAACCTGTGTCACTCAATCTTAGATTCTAACAATAGAAACTTTCCTAAAAGGGCAATCCTATTTTTTTCTTTTTTATTGGATCTCCGACCATAAATCTTATTTTTTTTATTGCATATAAGAGAAGATGGTATATCAAATTTCGATTCTCATCTAAATTCTACATTCAACGCTCTGATATATTAATGTACCAATTTTATTTTACTTTTGATTTATTAAATATGTTATTTTCGAATTAAAATTCATGATACAAAGTATACAATATTACAATGGCATAACGTGAGATATTACAATGCGTTATTTAACACGTCTGCTTAGGCCCAAAACATAAGTCCAATTCACGAGAAGTTGTATTACTCAAGTGGGCATATGGCCATAGTTATTGGCGTCCAACTACAGTGTTTCCTTTTTTGTGCGATATTTGTATTAAACACATCATTAATTTTGAACTCATAAGCTTCATAGATTATGGTATTGTTTATCTTTCTAGTACGTCATCATCATTAGAATTCATGATTCAGGTTGTTGACTTAGAACTATTAGTGTGTCATGCATGTTTGATTTAGAATTGAAATTAAATTAAATTATTATGTACTTGCATATATATACTACTAATTATACATCAGGATCCGTCTTCCATTATATACTTATTCAGTGGAACGGACTTACTTGTCAAACAACCAAACTTCTGAATTAGGTCTCTAGCATGCTTTGCTTGATTCATTAAAAATTTATTCGTAATTGCTTGACATGTAAACCTAGAAGGAAGTTCATAACATTTTGAACTTGTCCTTGATTAGTCGCCGTGCACACCTACGATAGATTATGTTGGAGAGGCGAAGATGATGTTGTCCATATAGATCTGAATCAATAGAATGCTACATACCTTAGGTATCCTAAACAATGCCCAATCCACTGCTCATGTAATGTACTTTGACTTGATAAACATCTTCTCAAGTTTATTCGTTTTTATTGCTACCTACATGTTGAAGATTAAATATAAACTATCGTATATATTATAGAGGACCTCGCACGACTCACAAGCATGAGTAAATACTAAATTATAATAATAAAGTATCAGGTAATAAAGTAATTATAATGCCAAATAAAGATTCAAATTACTCCAATTTTCACAACATAAAATGATAAAGTTTTAATGGTTACATATTATACAAGAGAAGTAATGGGAGTTGGACAACAAAGATTTATGATTAAGGAAGATATAGATACCCACAAAAAAAACTCTTTATATTATATAATATAATTAAGAATATTCCATCATATATCATCGTATTTTAATCTCATGTTTTATTTCACAAGTGCACACCATGTCAATTATTATTACAGCCATCATGCAATATTCATGGTGCACCCGAACAAAATAAAACATAAAAATCGAAACACGATGAGAAATAGAGAATCCGAATTACCACTGCGATCGATTTAGAGTTTTGAAGTTCCTAGGGCTCCCTTTTGGGAAATGTAGGAGGAACAATATCCTGCAAAAGTCCATAGTCAGCAAACTGTTGCAACTGTTGCTGCTGATGGTAGAAATTGCTACTGCTGCCCCCATCATAACTATAAAGGTGAGGCATTTGAAGGAATTGTTCTTGAGACATGAAGGTGGAGCCCTCTAATGACAACGGCGGAGTTAGCATCCCCGGCCCAAATAATCCGGCCATGTTACCGCGGAGGTTAGCCGGAACATGGTGGTTGTGCTGCCCTTCGTAGGTGGTGATCACAATTGTAGGGTCTTGGAATGATCTTTCTATGCGTTTCTTCACCGTGCATTTTTGGGTCGTGCATCGGTAGTAACTCCTGCAAGATCATATATTAGTATGTCTGTTCCGAATTTCATCAATGCATTCTAAATGTACACTTGAAAAGATTTAAAATGATAGTAAGTATAAATTTGAAACCCTATCGGCTATAAAAAATCTCAATACGAAATGGTACACGACTTGTGGACTATAAAATTTCATCTAATTCATAGAAATCGAATTTGAGATGATTGTGACTACGAACGAATAAGTTGAAAAATATCGACTACCAAAAGTTTTGACTATTTATTATGCATGATTTTGTGATGGAAATTGTGTTCGTACATATACTATTAGGGTTGCGTTCAAACTAAACAAAGAAAAGCCAAAATATATATAGTTCATGAAATTAACAAATTAATTTAATTTACTCTTGTTCTTGTTTGTAACTAAATCTGCAAACGACGACAAATTTGTTTAATCTCAACATTAAATTAAATTGGCCAGCATTTAGCCCATCCCCACGATTCTGTGTTCATACGAAACTTGTACATATTCAACGTTGTAATCGAATACTTTTGGAGAAATTAATGAAATTAAGGATGGACAAAAATATTAACCTTGGATAAGGACTGTTTTTGACTGCTTTCTGGCCATACTTTCTCCAACGATATCCATCTTCTAAATGATCGACTTCACTCTTAGTCATGAAAGCAAATCTTGGCTGTCTTTCCTTCTTTTTCTGCTCTCCTTTTTTCTTCCCTTTACCCCTTTAGTGATTTCAATACATATAATCATCAATTTTATTTACCTCAATAATCATGTAAAAAGATACAAACATATATATATATGTGTGTGTGTGTTTGTGATGAAGTAATAAAATTACTCTTTCTTGGAGGTGTCTTGATCATCTCCATCATCAGTTGTTGTTTCCTTCTCTTTCTTGCCCTTGTTCGAAACCTCTTCCACTGCGGCCGCTTCGGTGGAAGAGGAGGAGATCGAGGAGTTGGGCGTGGCCGGGGTTTCGCCTACTATAGCCGGCTTCTCCTCCTTAGGCGACAAGCCGTAGGTAGCGGAGAGGGGGTTGTGGTCGGTGGATCCATGCAAGAACTCCGTGAAGCTCAGATACGACGGATCAAACATTTGGAGATGAGCATGGAGTGATGAGTCGGCGGAGGAATGGCTGCCGGAGTAGGGAATGGTGCTAGGGTTGCGGCGGCGGTTGTCGTGGAAGTGCGGCTGGTAGTAGAATTCTCTGAAATCTTCAGACATGAGGGAATTGAAGAAGAAGTGGAGAGTAGAGAGAAGTGGATGGGAGAGAAATAATGAAGTTTAATGGTTGCAGAGTTTAGTTTGCTATATATGGTTTGACGAGGATAACATTTTTCTTGAAATATTTCTAATTTGTTAATTAATTTATTCTACTTAGAAACCTCTAAGTACATTGTTATTTATGAGCTATTTATGAGCACATGATTTGTATTGAAGAAAAATACATTTGAGAAATAGAGTAAGAAAAATATATTCGAGAAATAGAGGATTTGATACGACACCGAAGTTGATGGGGGAAGAAATTGAAACAAATTGAAAATGTAGCTACCGTCTACCGACCCCACTTTATAAAAGGGGGGTTTGACAAAAGTAATGAAGCCGATCTGTCACTATACGTTTTCTTGACGAAGAATTATTCCATTTTTGCTGCTGCTACCAATCAATCTACGCCTTTTGCTACTGCATTTTATTCATCAATCTTTCAATAAAAACCAAAATTATACTATTAATCTGAATGTGAAACAGTGCTTCTAACTTTGTCGACATGTTTGCTCTAATAAATACAGACAACAACGGATTAGAGAATTTATAAAAACAAATTAAAGCTGTCCAAAAATACGTGAACACCCATCAAATTTACAATTTAACACATTTTAAAATATATTTCAATGATGATAATTCAAATTTTTGTAGCAAAGTAGGTAAGTCCAATATTTTCTTGCAATCAGAAAAATTAATGTGGCATAGCGAATTAATTCCACGTGGAAAGTTTATTGCCAAATAATAATAGCAACTCTAGTTTTGCTACAAATAATGTGTTTTTAATATTTCAAATATGAGAGAATGTTAAACCCTTATTCCCCCGGGAAATTTGATTCTGATATTATATTTCTATTGCATATCTCATTTAGTGTACTCCTTTTAATTTCTCTATTTATATGACCAGAAAATCTACAGTTGCTTAAATAAATCTAGTTCATATGCGATATGCTCGACTTAAAATATTAGTGGGTGTGGGTGGGAACAAGATCTTGAATTTGATCACGAAATTTATAAAAAAAAAGTTTAACATTTAGATTAAAGAACTATGGGTCTCTAGTTTGAGATGGCAAAATCAATAATGACTAGTTTTGTGTGTGTAATTAACAACAGTCCAACTTGGATGTATAGCAGCAGTCAACGTTTCAACTTGGGACCAACATCGTATCTGGTCTGAACACGTGTGCTTGCTATTGCACCGCCATTTGACCATATCTGCCACGTGGGATATCCTCCATGGTTCGACTGCATTCCCTACCAATTTTTCGTACAATACATGGCTATGCTTGATGAACTAATCAATGTTTCGCGTCTATTCACATGCCTGCATTTACACATTTTCTTCTCATTTGGTTCACGTCAATTTACAAATAAGGAATACATAGTTACATACTAATAGTAGTATTATTTTGTCAAATTAAATAGTACTGCTGTAACACTCGGCAACACAGTTGTTAGACGATTTGACGTGTATGTTAGAGCGATATGTTACGAAATAAAGCCGATTTTATTAAAAAAAAGTAATATAAGGACCTAATTAAAACTTAAAGAGGTGAAGGTGGGAGGCGCAAGATCGATAGATCATGAGTTCAATTCCCACTAAAATTACTATGTGATTTGTCTGTCACTCTGTCACATTAAGGGTAGTTGAACCTCTTGTGTGGTTTGCAGGCTACTGCACAAGGAGCGAGGTTTATTCAGTGCACACCGAAAGTAGCGGTTGTGAGTTCCACGAATCAAAAAAAAAAAAACTTAAAGAAAATACGCTTCTCAGCATAAAATGAAGGACCGGTTCAACTAATTATATCATTTGCAGCATGCTTCTGATTTTTTTTTTCTAAAATATATTTTTGAACTCAGAACTTGGAAAGATTTTTTAATGAGAGGGTATAAAACTTTGACTATTACATGAAAACAGACAAATTATGTCGCTAGTGTTAGGCAACACCTTTAGTCCAATCAATATAAAAGGTGTGGACTAATGGGGACTAAAACAGCTCTTAAATTTATACTAATATTAATATAATTTTGACTTATTTTAGTATTTTATCCAAGTATACTCGGTAATCAGCTTCGTTTGACAGAATATAATGAATAAGGATTTTGTCCCCCATTTCGCAATTGTTTTGCGATAATTTCCTATTTTTATTTTCTAAGGAAGTTCATTTTTTGAATTATAAATGTGTTAAAAAAATATAATTTTGTATCCGCTTATTAGGAAATCGTGAGTCATTTCTAATCATGGTTAATTAATATTAATTAAGATGATGAAAAATAAAGAATCTAGGATGACGAAAACAAGATTAGTACATTGTATGTAGAATCAATAATGACAGTCATTATTGATGACAACCAAAGGTAGCGGCTGCGGATTTGCATGTGTTATTACACAGGAGTGAGGTTTATCATGTGCGCGCCAAAGATAACAGTTGCAGATTCATCGTCATTAAAAAAAATAAAAAATAAAAATAATGACAACCGTCATTCTATAAAATCTAAAAGTAAAATATTGTAAAAGGTTTTAGAAATTCTATAAAAAAATCCACGTGCACACCTTTTTCTGTCAGCGTTCTAATTTTCATAAGTTTTAGCAAATTCTTGCAAATTCCAACTACGACAAATATAAAAAAGTTTGTCTCACTTTTAATTTCAACTTCGACAATATGTCGGAGTAATTTCGTTCCATGATAAATTAATATAAAAATATTTTAAAATGGAAACCGTATTAGCTTTGCCGAAAATATTTTGTAATATAAGTATCTATACACGGATCTATCATGTTTGAGTAAATTAATGCGATTCATATTCTTAATAAATTTTGCATATCTATTACGGCATTATAGTGAGCGATGTTAAAATTGACACCTCAAATAATCGTTGCGTAGTAAACGCCTATCTTTTTGGTTGAAAATCAAACGGCTGTCTAATGAAGTATTTTCTAAGCTAGCTCTTCACTACTGCGATTTAATTTAATCGGCAAAGCTACTTAATATATATGGTTGCTTGATATATTCAGACAGGTAAATAATATATAATCATAAAAATCTAGTGTAATTTGAGATCAGAAATTTAGTTAAACTGCCGAACAAACTTAGCATATCCATAAACCTATGACTAGATTGCAGTAGCTTCTACATATTTTAACAGCACATGCATACCTAACTAATGTATCGAATTTGAAGGACAGTTTTCCAACAATTATTTATTCGAACTACTTTAAGCCAGTGGCGTAGCTAGGAAATCGAGCTAGTTGGGGCAAAATTTATAGGGTTTGAGTTTTCTTTGTATGGGGGTTCGGGAGCGGAGCCCCCGAAAAAAAAAATTTAGCACATTTTTCTACTTATATCTAATTATACCTACTCTTTATGGCTTATTTAAGGATTATATTCTTCTTTCATGAATAACTTATATATTTTTTATATTTATTCGAAAAACATAATACACAATCCTATTTTGACATCACTCTAAATTTAGTTAAAAGGAAATTATGAAGAATAATAATATCTACTGTATGGAGCCACGAAAAGTATTAGTATGATTTATGAATCACAAGATTACTGCTTCCGGTCGTTTATTGAACCCTCGAGGCGTCCAGCCGTCCAGGTCAGCTAGCTCTGTACAGTTTGGTAGGGGTGTTCACAGTTTGGTAGCTCTGTCCAGCCGTCGAGGCCTCATGCATATAGATAGAAAACATTTTATTATGTGATGTTGGTCTGTTGTTATTCATAATGGGTGCAGTTGGGCCACCAAAAAAATTTTAAATTGAAAAACATATTTGGAATATTAAATATATTAATAAATTTTATAATTAATTAGAAATTATGAAATTACCCCTAACAAATTCTCGAATTCTAGTGGGGGCATTGGCCCCACTGCCCCCTTTGCCTACGCCACTGCTTTAAGCTCTTCTGCATGCCTTACAATTTGTGACTTTTGGGAAGTATTCGAGCTAGTTATATTTCAATTATATATCTAATATAAATGGATGTTTATATTTATCTAAATATTTTTTAACTATACCTTTATTATTTTTAAAGTGGTTGTTAGGATCTTCGGACCCACAATCCACGGGCGGCGGAAAAACAATCAACTAATAAAGAAGATAATACAAAATGGGCATCCGGAATATATTCATAGACCCAAAAGCACATACCCACAAAAACATAGTCAATTAATCCAACTAACTAATCTCATAATATGTGGGCTATGATGCATAGAAGCACACTTAAAATAATTAGAGAACCTATCTATTTATAGGTGAAATTAATGATAAACTTCATTAATTATCCGATGTGGGATATGACTCAATTTCTTTTAAGGATTAGAATTTGAGCCACATCATAACAATCTCCACCGTAGCGAAAACTCCAAATATCTAATCCAACATAACAAATCTTCACATCGACCAAAACTCTAATTGCGAACACATAACGATTTTGTTACACCGCCTCAGCAAAAGCCTCAATGGACTTAATCCAAATCAGAATATCAAGCCTCCGCAAAAGCCTCAATGGGTTTAATCCAAAATCAGAATACCAACAAAGTCGAAGCGTCCCTCGAACAAGGATCATCCATCATTTAAATTTTCAGAACTGGAATCTTCCTTAGCAAAACGGTACCCCGATAACGTGAAACTTCATGTCATAGTGCTTCCTCCTCAAACATGCTCCACCTCCTTCAAAAGCCTTCAAATTTCTCGACCACAACTTTGTTATTGCCATTGTCACAACGAGCAAAACCTTGGCTCTTATACCACTTGTTAGGATCTTCGGACCCTCTAAAATGTGACGAACGGGTTCTCGGAACCTAACAGAGACTATAACAAAGAATAACACAATGAGAAAAAGAAATAGGCACAGAGAATTTAACGTGGTTCGGTCAATTGACCTACATCCACGAGCGGCGAAAAAATAATCCACTAATAAAGAGAATAATACAAAATGGGCCTCCGGAATATAGTCATAGACTCAAAAACACATACCCACAAAAACATGGTCAATTAGTCCAACTAATTAATTTCATAACATGTGGGCTATGATGCATAGAAACACACTTAAAACAATTAGAGAATCTATCTATTTATAGGTGAAATTAATGATAAATTTCATTAATTATCCGATGTGTGATATGACTCAATTTCCTTTAAGGATTAAAATTTGAGCTAAATCGTAACAGTTGCATTATTTAAAAATAGACGGTTGAGATAACATAAATACAAACATAGTAATTTTTATAATAAATAGTCCAAATTGTTATAAAAAGACCTTCAGTCTTTTTACTTTTCAGACTCTTGATCTAAAATTCAATTATTTTTAGGTATTCTCTCGATTTTTGTGAATTTATTATTAACTAAATATGACGACAACATATGTTTTTAAGAAGACTCATGTACTGGTCATGATACATATTGGTATTGGCCAGCTTTTTAGTGCGTAGAATATAGTCCCAATATCGACACCCGTTATGATTCGAGTTGGATAAGTAAAAAACAAAGAAGTTATTATGTATTGTGAATGTTATAATGGCTATTTTTATGTTTTGCTTATGGAAATAAGTATTTTAAATGTGACCACAATTCATTTATTCAGTCAATTTCAGCCCAAAAAGGTCAATGGCCTCATAATTATATTAACTAGGTCACCTTAGACTCAGAATTTGTCGAATGCAAAGGGCCAAAAGGGACGAATCATTAGGGTCGTTTAAAGATTAGGGAAATTCTTGAAATATAAAAACAAAAATAGTTATAAAAGAAAATGAAATTATTGAGTTGATTTGCCACCATTATGTGTGACAATATTGCCTTTGAAATTGTTATTGCATGTCCCGATCAGTGGCAGGTTATTTGTTAGGTAGTATACCAAATAAACGAAAGAAAGAAAAGGAATCTTTTAACATCTACTCATCTCCAGTCTAGTCCAAACAATTACCATTATTAATGTTGCCGGTAAAACATATAAACTTACCAAAAGTTTGTTGTGCATGTTGTAATATTATAAAATTATTATTAAACGGTCACATCTTTTCCATGACATCCATATTAGTCATTCACATTTAAATGGAACCATATAAATCTAAACAATTCAATTTTTTGTGCCACATTCATCCCTCTACCTTTTTCATAACATTCAAATTGGTCACCCACCTTTCAATTGAGTAGGTGTTTCGAACAACTTATTGTCAGCACCATATAGTTTTAAGTTGGTGTGCAGATGTTTGGAACAATCAGCTTAAAGCTGAAATTATCTACCAAGGGGTATAAAATAGAGAAGTTGTTGAAGCAGCTCTACCCAACTTTCAGTTTATAGCTTATAGTTTATGAATTTTTTGGACAAATTTAAACTCAATAAATCTTTTTTTAATTCTAAAATAACCTTAGTCCTAAATTTTGTGAAACTTCTAATTCTCTGTAATAATTAAATAAAAAATTTATATATAATATAAATTTTACTAGAAACTTATTTATTCATTGTGATTTAATAGAAATTTAATTATAATATATACATTAATTTAATAATTTATAATATTAGAACGAAATTATAAAATAAAAATTGAATATAAAATATGAAAACTTCTCAATTTTATTTATTTATTATAAATTATAATTGTTCAATAACACTATGGGCAAGACAGATATTTCTTTTAAAAAATAAATATGAGCTACTTTTATCAATAATATTTTCAAACACTATTTTCCTCATTTTCTTTCAGCACTTCTTTCCAAACACCAACTGATTCTCAAAGAAGCTGCTTTCAACACTTATTAATAAGTTTATGTTACTCAAAACACCCATTGAGTTATATAAGTTTGAACATTCTAATTTTGTCTAGCATATTCGTCCTCCCCTTAATGGTTTCCCTTAATATTTGAACCATAAATCAACCCAAAGTTTTTACTTGAGGGAAGAAATCAATCAAACAAACCTATGTATTTAGATATTTTAACATGGTTAATGCTACGATGGAGTCGTGACAGCAAAGAGAGAAAATGAGACGAAGAAGGAGGACAAATATGCAGGACGAAAATAAGGATATTTAACATATATATAACTCCAATATTCTCTAGCAAAATGTCAAAACCATCTAGGTACATAGCTTGGAGTTTTTTTTTAAAGAAAAAGATAAAGATGTTATAAACTAAATAGAATGAGAGAATAATAGAGAGAATGAGAAATAGATGTGTATTATTATGAGGGTAGAGACCTCTATTTATAGAGTAAAAGATAGGCTCCTATGGTTTAGATATGGTCATCATATATATAGTAAATCTTATCTACAACACTCCCCCTTGATGGACCATCCCTAAACAGAAATTGATGCCTCGTTAAAACCTTGCGAGAAAAACTCAATGGGATAAAAATTGGTCGAAGGAAAAAATGTACAACTGCTCCACCTCAATATAGTCATCCTTGAGTCGGCGCATATCGATCTTGTGTACCAACTTCTTGAATTTTGACATTGGTAATGCCTTTGTAAAAGAATCCGCTAGATTCTAACTTGAGCGAATTTGCTGGATGTTGATGTCGCCACTCTTTTGGAGATCATGTGTTGCATTGGCTATTTTACGAATCAATCTCAATGACTCATTTACTCGATGTGTTGCATTGGATGCCTCGTTAAAAACCTTAACTAATAAAACCCTTTGGGAAAAACTTAGAAAGGAAAAAAGAGTACAACCATTTGACCTTCATGATCATTTGACCTTTAGGAGTCAATCTAATCTTCGGGATTATTTATAATTTGTTACTCCCCCTCAAGATAACAATCTTCAAGGTTATCTTCAAGGTCTACACTAATACGTGCAACACAAGTTTAACTATCTTTATAGAGAATAGCATGTTTGTCTCGAAGATAACAAATTATGGTCAATACCATTTCAAATCCTCAAATTGCACATAAGTAAGGAACTTCTGGTCCTAAAACATCTTTGTTATCTTCTATAGGTCTAAATGAGTCTCCATCCACTTCAAGTGATTAAAGCAAACATTAGGTAGCTATGTTGATGAAATACAATAAATCTCTTTAAAGACCTTTTAGGTAGGTCGACTAGCGTAACTCTATCAGGGAGATGCTCAATCTACAGGTCGAGACAATTATTAGTTCAACCCAAGTCTTTTGATTCTAACTCTGTCTTTAGACATGAGTTGATTTCATCAAGTACTTTTCTACATAATGATTCATCTATCCTCTTCGGGAGGAATTTGGAGTGATATATTCTAATTTTGTATTCCGCGGACTTCTTATCTCTTAGCATCAATAAATCTCTCACGCTTCTGGCTCTAATGAGAATCAATTGATTTACATTTTCTATGAGGAACTTCAGTTTGTTAATGGTGCATATACAATAGGTATATGAGATTTTAGTCACTCATTTTGCACTAAATAACTTGATGAACTTCTGGTTCATAGTGCGTGAATCTAAATAATTAATCCAACGAGATATTTGCGGCATTCAATCATTTATATTTCATATCTCCCCCTAATGTTGACAATGATATGAGTTGGATTATCAATGAATAACATAATTTATAATTATTTGCTCTATGTAAGTCATTTGGACAGAGTATACATATAAATATTATGCTCTTCAGTAGTTTCAATCAAACTCAAGTCATCATTTATGTATCCGTCTGTCAAGGAATACTCGTCGTTCTTATTATATCATATACGATTGTACTATTTCAGCCTTTACAATGACTTTTTTAGTCTAATTGAAAACATCTTCTTAACTTACATGCTTTGAGCAAGTTAAATCTTTCAGGGATCTTCATATATATGTCACTATCTAGTGAATCATATTGATAGATATTTACTACATCCATAAGGCGCATAGCAAGCCTTTTGTGACATAAGTAGATTAATCAAATTCTAAATACAATGACGTCTATTATGGGAGAGTACATAATTAATTCCCGGTCTTTGAGAAAAATATTGTGTTACGAGTATTGCCCTATATCTCGTAATTTTTCATTTCTATTTGTAACAAAGACACATTTGTATCCTTCAAGGATATACTTTCCGGATTTTGGAAGTACATGTCCAAATATTTCCGGCTTTCTAGGGAATATTAATTCACCTTATATGACTTCGTTCCTCTTAGGCCAATTATTTTAATCTTGACAATCTCTTATAGATCGTCGTTGAGGATCCTCTTTTATCATTTCAAGAGTCTTATTAAAAGGCAAAAATACTGTCGTTCGTCCACGACGATATTTGATCTCTCCAATATTTTGAGATCTCAGTATTTTCAGATGCTTGTAGTTCTTCAGAAACTTCATTTGATTGATTAATCATTATCGTCATTGTTTGGTTCATATGTTGTGCCCCTTTTCTTAGACACAAAATTTCTCTTAGAACCAATTGGTCGACCATATTTTTGATGAATTTTAAATGCATTTGCTGTCATTTATGCTTGTCCTTCAGGGACATGAATTCTTGTTGGGGGGTTTTGCAACAAATGTATGACATTGTCACTTTTTTTATATACACAAATTAAAAGCATCAAGAAGTTGATTTGCAATCTTTTGCAAATGAGTCTTTTGACTTCTTGTTCACATTGATTACTTCTGGAATCCAAATGTGACTAGTTTGTTCTTGTGTTTTTTGTTGGATGTAGATTTCACATTGATTACTTCAGGAATCCAAATGTGACATATGTTCCACCTAATCTTGGGAACGTTATTTTATCATAATAACAATCTTCTTGTGAGACTCGTGTTTATACGTACAAAACCATTGATTATGCACATGAGCAACTAAGTGTTGAATCTCAATTCCAAAGTAATATAATATAAGTCCTCTTCAGGAGGAACTTAGAGTTTAATAAACTCGCTAGCTTTATCAAGATAATTCTTCTTGAGGGAATTGAGTTCTTTATTATTTGAACTATTAGTTCTAGCAATTGCTTTATTTCTCTAGAAGTCAAGCATTCATGAAAATCAATTTAAAGATTCTTCAGGATCTCTATTTACGCTCAGATAAATTTTCAATTATGTTGCGCATGATAGTTGTTCGTGAATGTCCAAACCTCTCATGTCAAAGCATAAAGCCCTTTGAACTTCTGGTTCATGACATGGTTTGTCTCACTTGTTTTTATAAATGTGTAATACATTAAAAATGGTAGTGTGATAACTTTTTTTTTGTTAGCTTCTGGCTAAATACAAAATAATTTATACAAGAATATGTATCATAACCTTCTTATATTATTTCAATATGGTATCCATTGCAGCGGATATCCTTAAAACTTAGTAAGTTTCTTCTAGACTTACTAAAGTAAGGGCAAACTTAATAGTTAATTTTGTATCATTTGATAAAATGACACATGCTCTTCTCGAGCCTTCAATAATTTCGATCCACTAGATTTTGAAATCTTGCAGTGAAGATGCAACTACTCGTATCGAGCTTTAGGAAGGACAAACAATTAATATTTTGACGCAATCCTGTTGGGATGCTTCATTTTATTCTATTATTATTCCCCACATGCCTCTTATTGGCAGATGAGCATCGATATCAAGATTTCATTAATGTCAACTATACATAAATAATGTTTTTTCATTCAGTAATGAACATATATCACTCAAGATATGAGTTGCTCTTTAAGAACATTTAATATTCTTCTAGAATATAAATGATGCTACTTCAGGAGCAAAAGATAAATAGTATATAAAAATATTTATTTGAAGCATTTCCACAAGCATGTGATAGTAATGTTACTATCACAATATGGTCATTATTCAGGAATGTAATTGTGCTACTTCCAGAGCAACAATTTATTTTCATGATAAGCGAAATCAATGAATTGCAAATTTTGAGATCTACTGGATCTCACATCTATTCTTAAAAAGAAATTAAGCCACAATAGGATATTGTAAAAGCAATTGTCATTCAAAGAGGAGCTCTTGCTACCACTCCATATAATTATGTAGTATTTTAAATTACAACATACCTTTAGATATACATTGTTCTTTAGGAACATGTAATATTCATCAAGAATATTAATTGTGCTATTTCAGGAGCAACAATTAAAGTATGGTTATTGTGATATATGATTTCAAAATGACAAGTTTTAGTTGTTCCAAGAACATGTAGAGTTAATTGTGCTACTTCAAGAGCAACAATTAGAGTTATGGACATATAACATTTGTCAAAATCAAAAGTTTGAATTGTTCTTTAAGAACATGTAGCAATCTTCAGGAATACAAATTGTGTTACTTCAGGAGCACCAATTTAGTCTATATTAAACGACTTCAGACGAATGACTAATATTTTCGAGAAACTCAATTGTTATTCATGAACATATAGTGTTCGTTGGGGATATCAATGCTACTTTGAGAACAACAATAATAACAATTCAAAAATCAAGACTCACCCATCAATAAGACATTATATGAATTGCTCATCACGTAATATTCTTCAGGAATATTAATTGTATGCTACTTCAGGAGAAACAATTAAATTTCAACAAATAATTTTGAGTTTCTCGTTAAGAGCATGTGATATTCTGCATGAATATGAATTGTGCTACTTTTGGAGCAACGATTTAAGTTAAAATATGGTTTTGAATTGCTCTTCAAGAGCATGTAATATTCTTCAGGAATATTAAATTGTGCTACTTCTGCAGCAACAATTAAATTATTTCAATAAGTAAGATTGAATTGCTCTTTAAGAGCATGTGATATTCTTCAGGAATATCAATTGTGCTACTTCTGGAGCAACAAAAGTTAAGTAATATTCTTCAGGAATATTAAGGTATTGTGCTACTTCAGGAGCAACAACATAAAAGTGTAATGATTTCCTCGAAAGAAGTACATGATTCAAAACAAATAGTAAGTGATTTATTCTTCCAAACCATGCACGAAAATAACATTATTCATCTTATATAATCATATCACCGCACAAATCAAAAACCATACCATTCGATTATTTTATTGAAAGGGAAATATTATATACGAAAGGATTGACAATAAAAAAATTGAAGGGAGGTTGGCAATAAAAAAATTTGTTTGTACTATGTATTAGTGTCAAACAACAATCGAAAAAAAAGGTATTTGAAAAGAAATTGATACCTTTGGCCGTGGGTTTTTCTCTTTTGGAAGGAGAGCTTTCGTGATGATAACGTGTTATAAACTAAATAGAACGAGAGAATAATAGAGAGAATGAGAAATAGATATATATTATTATGAGCGTGGAGACCTCTATTTATAGAGTACAAGATAGGTTGCTAGGGTTTAGATATGGTCATCATATATATAGTAAATCTTATCTACAACAAAAGAAATAATTTAGGTAAATTATACAAATATATAACTAACAAAAAATAAATAAATTAACGTAAACCTCGCTAAACTCGAAAAATATTTCTATATCACACAAGTGTCACATATTAGTTCTCCAAATTATATGACATTAGGGTAGATAGAAAAATCTTTCCGATCTAAACCACGCCCTTGTCATTATTCCAATTTCCAATGATTATGCGCCCATCAACTCCACTTATAATGCTCTGAATCAGTCAATATTTCCATTTTAAACCCCCATTAATCTCTAATTAATTAAACTCATCGTCAGCTGAAATTTACCTCAAATGTGAAATGTCTTCTGGTTTGATTCCATCACTCTTGACCATATGATCTAATAAGCATGTGCTCCTTTTTAGCCGAAATTTTATGTTCTAATTTATTAGTATAATTTGTCATCATCTGGGGACATCTACTTTTAATATATGCTCAATTTACCATATAATTGAGTATTTGAAAGACTATATATCTATATGAATAATTTCTTCAATCACATTAATTTATAAAATAATCAAGGTCCCTATCAAAATTATATATCATAAGGAGGAGTTTATCTAATAAGTACTTATTTTTTTATGGCTCTGAATTTTTCAATCTAATTATCGAAGAAAAAGTCTTCGAATACATTTCTACAATTGGAGAGGTTGATGGGGGTGGGAGAAGGGTCATGCCGCAATTATCTCTTTCCTTTTCATACCATTTTTTAATTTCTTGATTCTTTTTCAATGAGAGAGAGAGAGAGAGGGATAGCGAGAGAGAGAGAGAGAGAGAGAGAGTTGAACGACTTAAGTAGGATACAAAGAAAAGAAGGCCGATAAGGAAATGGAATGGAACCTTTGTAAGCAACACATATAGTATCATTTCACATAATATAAGATATAATTAAATACCAATAATTGCATGAAAAGTGGAATAAGTATTGACCTAGTCTATTCAGATATTTAATTTTAGTGGATTATTAATACTATATCCTATCATCATACTCATATTTGATTTTAATCACCAAGACGGAATCCCAAGCTAGATTACTTTAATAGTTTTATTGAAGAAAAACTGCAAAAGCTTGATGATGCATTTCGAAGTCACTGTTTGACTTCTCCTACTATTCTTTTGAAATATTTAAAGTCATGCATCATGTCACAAAAGCCTTCACTCTAATATATACAACTAAAAAGAAAGGAGCCTTCACTCTGATCTAGAGATAAGTTTACTTGATAATATATGGTATTTTTTATGACAACGGAAATTGATAATCGCTATTTGAAATGCGCAGTGGAAAGCATTGTAATTTTTAATGATGATTTAGTAAAATAAGGAGTATTATGAATATGTGATAATTGAGAATATAGGCCGCGGACTTTTGGGCAGACAAACTTTATTATTTTACTGAGAAGAAGAAAAAAATATCAATTTAGGTGACAAAATTTATCTTTCAAATTCACCTTAAAAGGAGAAGAAAAATTGTGAGAGATTACCATATGTCGATTTGTTCCAACTATAAAATTCCAATATGGGCCTGGTCCGGCCCAACTTAAGTGGTGCTCATCTTGTTCCTATTTTCATTTTTCTTTTTCCTTTTCAGTAATTTGATTCTAACAAAAATAACATGACAGTAGTAATAAATAAATACTTCCTACACACACAAATTATCTATCTTCTACTGTGCGACATAAAACTTGAATGTGGTTTGGGCGGGAAAAATGGCAAAATAGTAAAGATTCTAACGTATCAATATTAATATTGGTGTATAAAACAAAAATCATACTTCTAAAATGAAAACAAAAGAAAACTAGTCATAGACATATTAAGACATTTGTAAGTCAAAAAGCCCAACAAGAAGAGACAATATTGCTGCACTTTTCTGAGTAGATTTTCTTGCAGCTCAAACATTCAAGTTGTTGTTGATGATGATGAACATGGCGTTCTTCAGTCAGTGACGGCTTTCCATAAGATCGACAAGGCTGATCTTCCCACAGTTGCCAGCATCCAGCCTTTCAAACTGTTTGCATATCTTGAAAACGTCTTGCTCTGAGATCTTCCTCATCTCTTTAAGCTTGTATATCACATACTCTGATTTACTGTCCAATTCATCAAGAAACACAAAAAATGAAGTCCCATCAAATTAGGCAATGAACACAATCACAATAGCAATCTTGCTAACTTTAGAAAGAGTCATTAATTAATTAGTTTCTAAGATCTTTGGTAATGCATTATAACTATACATTTATTGAGACAATGTAGCAAAATTAGTTGGTCTATTAATGACTTTTAACTACAACTTGCCTAAACAGTAGCATAAACTAAGACTGCCAAGACATAAGTCATCAAAATGCAATAAGCTTCAACAAGCAGCATTAGATGAATGTAAATAGTAGATAGGAACGATGGATACTAACGTGACAAATCCATTGTTATCGATATCCGCAGCAAGAAACTGAGCCACAGTCATGTGCTGGTCCAGCACCCACTTTGCCATCCTCCTCTGCCTCTTGTCAACTCTCGCCTCCGCTAGATAAAGAAAGGCTCTAGCAACAGCAAGGGTCGACACAAGCAACCAAATCGAAGCAAAAATCCGACCACCTAACGAGTGAAATGCACGGTCACCATATCCCACAGTGGTGACAGACATAACTGACAAATACAATGAGTCCAACCAGTCCATCCTCTCAAAAAAATGCATAACAGCAACCCCAGCTCCAATACATATCACCACAACGCCTAAAGCCAACGCAACCTTCATCCGTATCCTCATCCTACCCTTCTTCACATCAATTATATAAGACCTAGTGTCTTGAACCGCCCTACCCTTGATACTCTTCAATAGATAATTTTCTTGTAAATCAAGCATGTAACTAACCATCCCAGTTAATAATATGTCAATGAAGCCAAATCCCACCAACACAAACATGATTGAAAAGATCTTAGTCACGGCAGAGTCAGGAGTTATATCACCATATCCAATTGTACACATAGTCACAATGCAGAAATAGAGAGCATCAACAACAGGGTGTGTCTCAGTTCCCTTGAAGTCTTTCCTACTAAAAGAGTATATAACCACACCAAGACTCAAATACATAACCAACAGCAGAAAGCCCTGCCACACAATCGACTGCTTACCAAACTGCGGCCGCTCTGTTTCCAAGAATTCCGGCATCTCATTGATGTTAGTCATAGCAGGAGCAGTCTTGGACCTATGAAGATTCTTGGAAGCTGGAGATGGAGATTTGGGAAAAGGGTGCTGGTTTTCTTGATCAAGATTTGATTTTTGGTGATTAAAATCAAAACTTGCGTTATTTTGTGATGAGGGTTTTGAAGAATTCAGGGTTAAGGCTAAAGCTTCAAAAACATTTGGGGTGGCGGATGATGAGGGAGATGTGGGAGGGCCAAAAATAAGCCTGTCTTTGAGTTCTCTCGATGATGGGGTGAGGGGGGAGGGTGGAATAGTAATTCCATCGTATTCCGGCAGAGGGAGGAGAAAGGGTGGCGGCGGCCGGGGCCTTCTGGGGCTGCTGAAAGGGAGGAGTGGCTCATTCTCCATGTTGGCTTTTCGAGAACTGGTGAGGTGATTGTATTGCCGGGATTTCAAGAATCTATGGCGGCGGCGGCGCTATATTAATGGCGTCTTTCTCTTTCCAGAAAGATTTTTGGTATATATTAATTTTGTTGAGGATGAACATGCAAGAATTAGGGTGGCACTTGGCAATGAGTAAATAGGGAGTAAATACAGGTTTGAGTTTTAATATTATATCTTTTGTGATATTTTTGGTCAAAATAGAAAAAAGTCGAGGATTTAGGAAAACAATAAACGGTGCCAAGGTGGCGCAGTTTTTTGCGCCTTTCGCGGCCAAGTAACATCACCATTGTGCACGTTCAATTACCCAATTTTGACCCGTTTTGATCCGTATTTGACCCGTTGACCCGCATTTGACCCGCTGATATCAGCATAGCATCATTTTTTTATTTTTTTTTTTACTTTTGTTTTTTTTTTTTTTTTACGTTTTTTCCCCTTTATTTTAAGGACGAACGTGTCACTCTTTGCATACGAAAGTGTCAATCATAACAAACAAAACTATCAATCGCAACAAACAAAAAAAAATTATTTTTATTTTTTATTTTTTTCCCCTTATTTTAAGGACGGACGTATCACTCTTTGCATATGAAAGTGTCAATCGTAACAAATAATTTTTTTTATTTTTTTCCAATTTTTTTGATAAGGAATGCGTGTCATTTGTAATTAATAAATGTGTCATTTGTTACTTATCCAAAGTATCAATCGTAACAAACAAAAGTATCATTTGTATTTAAATAAAGTGTCATTTATATTATTTATTGAATATCAATTATTTTTTTTTTTAAATGCGATTTGTTTCGAAAAAAAATGTCATTTGTTTATGAAAAAAGTGTCAATTACAACGAACGAAAGTGTCATTTATCTTAAAGTGTCAATCACACTGAAGTAAATTGGCACTCAGAATTAAGGAACGTGTCACTTTCATCTACTAATCAATATGAAGCATAATAACCAGAAATGTTACCCAAAGTGTCAATTGTAATAAACAAAAGTGTCAATTGTCCCGAATGAAAGTGTCATTGTTTATAACAAACGAAAAAAAGTGTCATTGTTTAGAACAAACGACACTTTTGTATACAAAGAGTGACACTCTCGTCCTTATAATAATAGGGAAAAAAATGAAAAATATTTTTTGTATTTCAAAACGAAAAAATGAAAAAAAGTGTCGTGTCATTCTTTGTATTTCCGAAAAGACGAAAAAAATGAAAAAGACGAAAAAAGGCGAAAAAAAAAATGAAAAAAATGAAAAAGACAAAAAAAACGAAAAAAGTCGAAAAAGATGAAAAAGGCGAAAAAATGAAAAAAGACGAAAAACGAAAAAGGCGAAAAAAAACGAAAAAGACAAAAAAAAAACTAAAAAAGGCGAAAAAGACGGAAAAAACGAAAAAGACGAAAAAGGCGAAAAAATGAAAAAAGACGAAAAAGGCAAAAAAAAAACAAAAAAGACGAAAAAACGAAAAAGACAAAAAAAAAAAAAAAAAAAAAAAACAAATACGAAAAAAAATAAGTCAAAGCGGGTCAACGGGTCAAACATGAGTCAAAATTGGGCAATTGAATTATGTTGCATGTGCAACATGATGCACACTAGTCCATCTATTAAACATTTCTTTTGCGGGCAAGAATATTTATAATAACAATATAATTATTATTTGCAGAATACTACTCCCTTATAGCAGGAGTGCTATATAAAAGAATTCGGTATCATCCAAACCTTGAAAATGATGCGACGATTTTTGTGTTTTTTTTAAACAAAATAAGTAACTACATAGAGTATTAAATAATGATTACATTTCTTAATTTGAATATACCGCTATAAGCTATAAGTGGCGATATCCCAAATTGGTAAAAAGTTACAACCATTTTTTCTACTTTATCATCTATTCTCATTATTATATTTATTTTTTTCCCCAACTTTATTATCTAATCTTTATTACTTTATCATTTATTCTCATTTTCTCACCCATCTTCTCTCTTACTCTCTCATTATAAAGCTCATCTCTCTCTTCTATTTTATTATCTACTATTATCTCATAGTTTATTATTTACTACCTCTGTCCCGCTATTACTGTCTCAATTTTCCAAATTGAACGTCTCATTATTTATATCTTACTTCCAAATTTGGAAAATAACTATCATCCTCTCTCATAATTTATCATTTTTTCACTCCTACTTTATCATCTTCTCTATCTTATTTTATCATCTACTCTCACCCATCTTCTCTCTCCTACTTTATCATCTATCCATTGATCGTCTCCTACTTAGACCTCTACCCACAAGTGTATGGGGTGTCGGAATATAGGTGGTGAGCAAGGTCGCCTCCGAAAGGAATATGTGATTAATTGTAACTACTTCTATTCGGATGCTTAAATTCTATCTAAATGATGAAAACTTAGCGGGATGATTAATCCTAAGCAAAAATTGAAATAAATCTAAGCTAAGGACAATAAAGAAGCTAAATGGATGAAAATCTAAGAGATGATATTCTAGGGGTAGACACTAATGATATGCAAAAAGATTTGGCTTACTTGAGTTTGTTACGATTAATTACATCTATTTATGAGCGACGCCCCAATTTTATAGTCTAACTAACTCTCGGTGAACTTCGACCGTGGATTTTAGATTAAGACTATCGTCTCCAATTCATCGAAACCTAGAACTTCCAAAAGCCCTCGAGTCTATTGCCCTCACCCCTATCTCGCAACCTCTCGCTCTATGCTCCTAATCTATAATTAATTTTCAACTCTCGTTTATCGAATTAGTTCAATGGATAAATTTAAATGGTGATCAATCATTCAAACAATCATCAAAAGCAAGAGCATAGATAAATAAAGTAGATTAACTATAAACAAATCTAGTAAACATCAATTCTCAAACAAACTCATCAAGTCTAACCCATAGAATAGGGAATTTAGCTACTCATGTTCTTGATTAACAAAATACTCAAATCATAGCAAGTCAAAACATGAGAAAGCAAGGGGAAAATAAAATGCAAACAAATCCTGAAATCTTGTCTTCAATCTTGATTGCTTGACTCTTTCTTCTTCAATCTTCACACAATTATCAACTTCAATGGTGCAGAATGGAAGATTTTGAGTGTTTGGGGGTGAATGGATGGATTTGGATAGTGGAAATAGTGAAATTTCGTGTGGTAGGTGAGTTATGGTGACTAGGGTTTCAAATTTTGGTTTTGAATAGTGACCCGGGTCGAAACCGAGTCAAAAATTGGATAATCCGCAAAAAAGGGTCGGACTGCGGTCGAGTACAAGCTCCGGACCGCGGTCCGGAGCAGCTTTTTTTTGGGACAGCAGGTATCGGACCACGGTCCCGTTTCTGTTGTAGCGCGACTTTTTTGTTTTGGCTCGTTCTCCCTCGTTTCTTATCCAAATCTCGATCCATTTTTGGCCACGTGACCCCAACGAACTGAACTTTAAGGTCCAACTTCCTTTTTCTTCAAAATAGGTATTCATTCTCCTGAAAAATCAATGGCAACCAACCCAAGTAGCATGTTCTTCGAAAATGATAAAAAATGCAAACACAACATGTACAATCATGATTTTTCTTGGTAAATAAACATGTAAGCTCTCTAAGACCTATAAAATCCATGTTTGTCACCCATCTCTCATATTTGTCATCTATTCTCTTAATTTCCATATCGAAAAGAAGTGAGACAGAAATAGGGGAACAGAGGTAGTATTTTCTTAATTCGCATGTCGAAAAAAAAAGATGTCACTAATAATGGGACGGAGGTAATATTAACTTTCAGACTAATACTAATGATTAAGGCAGTGTTTGGAACAGCTTAATAAACTTTTGAACTTTTTTACAACAAAAGAATTTTTTTTAATGTTTAGAATGTATGTTTCTGTTTTTTTGTGCTTAAAATAAGCCAGAATAAGCAGAAGCCTATAAGCTGGTCAGGAGCTGCTTTTCAAAAGTAGAAGCCAAAAAAAAACTGAAAAATAACTTATGAGAATATTTGCAAAACTATTTTCTCTAAAATTAAACTGTTTTTTTTTTTCTAATGTTGCAAACACTAACAGTTTTTGTTTAACTTAAGCAACTTTAACCATAAGCAACTTTTATAAAAGTTATTCCAAACACTACCTAACTTGATCCAAATATCGCATTTTATTTACAATCCAATTTAACAGTCTAATACTAAACTTAAAAACAAAAATACCTCACAAATGCATTCTTGATTGAACATCCACAAATACCAGTTTATTACGAGTTATTGGAAGCTCAACCAGTCATAATGACTAAAAATCTGGACAAACACAATGTGGGGGGAAAAAAATCCAACCTACAACATAGAAATGTCACACGACTGAGGATTAAACTCACTTGAGATTATAGATCCACAGGATGAAATTACAATACGTCAATACTGAATGATGAGTGAGAAAAGCAAGCTACTCGTCGTCAAGAACATTCGGCCGCCTCCTAATCTGAGAAATGATACAGATCAACAAATGGAAAACTAATAATAGTGCAAAGTTGATGAAGGAGATACTTACTGTCACTTTGGTTTCTTTAGCTGTTTGGGTGTTGATTTGTTCGAGCAAGGATATAAGCCTATCTTCAGATACCTATATCAGAAGTTAGAGTGGATGCCAATGATATGATGAACACATGAGGGAATGAGTAGCATAGTTGAGCAAGCTACCTTCTCAACTATCTGACCCGTTTGAGCAGCTCTTAATATTACATCTTCAACTCCCCTGGCCTTCTCAGGCTTTACCAGTGAAATTCGAGCAACTGCACATTTAGATGCAGATGAATTAAGGTAGCATAAAGAATCTAATAGATGTCTATGAGTTTCTAGTCCACTTACGTCGTGCCCGTGCTTCAGATGTCAAAATCTGAGTCAGCATCAATTGTCGTTGTTCCTCCACCTCCCTAAATGAAATCAGGAATTCAAATCAAGAAAAATCTTTATAGAGCAACTTCTTATGCACACCAATTTTTCAGGGACTCCCAACATAAGTGATCTTTAAACTAGATAAGAGATTTAACGATTATACCTTTTAGCTTCCTCCTGGGCTTTCTGCTGCTCAGGACCTTGATGACTACCCTGTAAGTAATACCAAGTAACTACACGCCAACAACACAAAAAGTGAAAAAGATTTGCTTATATTTAGTAGTATAAGTTGCAGTTAGTACCGCTCCACCACGTTGAGCCATTAGCTCCTGCATTCTCCTTTGCCTGATTGCTTCCAGTTCTGGGTCAGCCTAGATAAATTTAATCAGTAAAAGAAAAGCAACATGATAAAAAAACTAAATCGAATGACCAACCTAAAAAATAACATTCACATAGTCCCTCAACAAAAAACACCTCTAGACAAGCCTGGGCACAAAAACCAATCACGAAACAGACATGATATCGGCTCTAATCCATTCTTATTGCACAATTTGCAACCAAACATCGCTTTTTCCCCTTGGTTTTGGCCCGTTATCAAGTCCACTACCCATGCAACCATGCTTACACATATAAGCAGCATTTACCTGCTGGCTATACTTTTAATCAGTCAGTTGAGCTATTTCTAGACCTTTTTTAATGAATTCATCAGTTACAAACACCGGATGTTTTGCAAAGACGCGCATACATAAATACTGTTGAGCATATGCAATTACCGTAGGGATATGTAGTACTTTACTTAGCAACGAGAGTCGAGCATGCTATTTCACAATGCCAACAGAAACCCCAAAATAATACATTATGTATTTTAATTTTTAATAATCAACAAGATACCAAGCCAAAAGGATACATGGTTTAAAACTTCACATTAGGAATGAGGGCACATAAAAGATACTATAAAAGCCACCTAGTAACACCTCAGCTGATAATATCAGATAAAGGGTGAAGTTCCATTCTTCATCTTACTTTAAGGCTTGAAGCACATATTAATGGCCCGATAACTGAGACTAAACACCTATCCTTTAGAAGTGACACACTTGCAGAGCTCAAATCATTAATAACAAATGAAGCATCGTAGATACAGCTTACAGGTTCAAAAAAACTAATTTAATCATCTTTGATTTTTACATATGAGCTAATTTGGCTTTACCTGCGATCTCTACAACCCTAACATCTACTCCAAAACCAAATTTTCATATAAGAACCCATGCGAACAGTAAATTAAACGAGATGAGAAGGATAACACAAGAATTTGCTGCTAAGAACTAAACTAATTCAATAAAAAAAAAAGGCGAAATAAGATACAAATGCATAGAGTAACTGCACAATCAATTCGTCAAAATCAAAAAAAGGAAATAAATTCTTTTGCAGCAACATTAATTTCTGCTAATAGAAACTTAGATGGAAAATCTTTTGAGAGTTGGGAGAATTTTGCTCACCATCCTTTCCCGCAGATTTGAATTCAGTTAGTGCTGGAAAAAAAATAGGTATTCAAATACTAAGAAGATTTTGAGTATTTATTCTCGCGGCCCACGGGCCCACTTCTGTGTCCCAATTACGCTGTCGGACCCGGGTTTATTCTTACCGGGTTTGGTGGCGGATCTTCTTCTGTGCGCTTTCTCTCCAATTACCTTCAAAACAACATTCTCCATTTTCTTAATGTTTAAAATAGAAAAAATATTTTGACTGATGCTCGGCTTTTATACAATTACTGATGATATTAATGCTTACCAGAGAGAATTACTTCATTCTCTCTAATTTGCAACCGAGTTTACCTAACACATGTGCTTAAGTACCGAGTGCGGATTTCCTCGTCACACAAAAAATAGAAAAGTTTTTATTATAGCAGAAGGTCTTAATTGTGTGATTACAAAGAGGAATACCCTATGGCGAAGGGTAGAGTAGAGTTTCCCATTACGAAGATGAATTTGTGTATTCATATGCCATCGAACAGTTGGTTACTTGTTCATGGGTGTTACCCTCAGAAGGTTGTGAAGATCAAGTCCACTGATCTTGGAAGCAAGTATGAAATCATTCTCAGTGAGCCCACCTGCACCATGAAAGAAACATTAAACTATATAAATGTACAATGTATTCACGAGCAACTTAAATTGTAATATACGAACAGTGGTGAATTAGTTAGGACAAATCCTCACAATTAAACTCTACTGAGATCGACTAATGACGATTAAATTTCAAATATATGAAGTAAAGATTAAGCTTTTGGAAGTGACCTCAGTGACTTGATCTAAGCAAGCAAGATACCTCATAGATACACTTCTTTTCAGGTTGATTGAACATTAAGGAGGTCATTCATCAGAAGCAACAAACAACAGGTAATAACAATAACAATGACAAACCAGAATCAAGATCAAACAATAGGTTATGTCAGGTATCTTACCCACTGCATGAGTCCATATATCAATCTTTACATCGTACCCGACAAGATGAAGATCTGGGTGGTGACCTACATTAAAACACATGTATAATAAGCAATCGCAACCATGATACTGTATTATTGGAAGAGACAAACTGAACTTCTACTCTATTATTAGCTCCATCACAAGTCTGCATATTCTTGATTCCTCATCAAATAAAAATACCCAATCTAATGACTTAGCATTAGTATGAAATCATTCAGAACTTTAAGCAAGCTTTATAGTGATCATCACCATCATACCTTGGCGATTGTATACACACCAACTTCAGGTTCTATACATGAAAGTCCATTTATGTATATTTTAAATGAGCTTTTATAACAACTTACTCTTACAAATGTTGTGGACAAATTATAGTATGGGGAAGGAAGTTTGTCCGGACATGGGAGACCAGATAGACGGGTTAAGTTCATGAACTATACCTTCAGCTTCTGCAACATCAGCCACAAGTCGAAGAAATTCCATTCCTTTGAGAAAACTCTTAACTTTCCAAGACTGATGCAGCTTCCAGTTGCCATTTTCATTCACTAGATGCCACCCAGGAACCTGAGTCATAAATTACAAATATTGAATTCGAATATGCAAGTATAAGGAAACAAATCTCGCAAATAGATACATCCATACCCATTGTATCAAAATGTTGGCTGCCTCCTGAGTCATAGGCCTCAGATCTTTGGAGCTGCACGGAACACACTTCTTACTTGCCAAATCTGGCATACAGAGACAAAACCATTACCAGGAGAATGTTCTCGGTTCACATGAAGAATCAAGCATTGCTTCCAGAAAGCACAAGACAATCAATAACATATTGTACCATGTCCAAAGAAACTTAGTAAGGAACTGCAACTTCAAAATCAACCTTTCATTCTTGAATACTACTATTTCTATACTCTTCAACAAGTAGCTAGGATGGTGAATAGGCAACTACTTGTCATGTCATATTCATCTATGATCATTCAGAGACTTATGATTAGTATTTGCCACTTTTTTCACCTCGCATTCCCAAAAAAAAATATTTTATAAATGATTTCATACCCTCCAGAAACTCCCTTTTCCACATCATCACTCTCAGTGCATAGAATTATTGAAAACAAACAATAATTTCCACCAAAAACAAATAATAAGATTCTGTCACAATTCAAATTAAGCAAATGTAGATGTCACCAGCAACATCAGCATCAAAGAAAAATGAAAAGTCTCTAATCAGCAGTAACAGCCCTGATCCCATTAAGACTGCAAATATTCAACAACTTCATGGCCTTGAGGTCTTTCAGCAACATGAATACTCAAGCTATCTAAGATACAAATTTGCGGACAATATAATCATAAATTCGTAATCCTCGATACAGGAAACTCATGCTCAAGTACCAGCTTTACCATTTTACAACTCTCAACTGACTAAACTCCCGGCATGAAATTACATCAAACATAGAAATATGTTATCTCATGCATCAGTGCGTTGGCATTGTTGCAACTCCGCAAACTCCAAGGACACAATGAAGGACTCCGCCTATTAGTCATGTAACATGGCGGAAAACATATGTATGCCCTCAATTGGCCTACTTCACTGCATTCTTCATTTTTTTTTTACCATTTAACGCCATTGTAATTTGGGAATTTGGTAGTTGCTCATGCAAATACCGGCTACAAATTGAGACAAATTACTCAGTATTTACATTAAAAACAAATGACGCAAATCGATTCCCTAAATATAAACAACAACAAAGGTCGAGAAGATATGAAGAAAAATTGGTGTCGAAATAAAAGTACCGTCCATATCTGTATAATCTGAACACAATCACGGGAATTTCAGACACGATACACGAGTGTTGAAGTTGAAGGAGGGGGCAGAGAGCAGAGAGTGAAGCGCCATGTGGACGCTGCGCTTTCTAAATTTGGTAAGTGCGCGACACATTCCTATTGTAGACGCTTTCATAATGGGATGGGCCGATGTATGATGGGCCGCTAGTCTTAATATCAAAACTCATACTTGCACCTTTTAAATCAACATTATGTATCTTTAGTAAAATTGTCCCAAATTTTAATGGCAAATTGCTACTTAATTTTTATTTTTATTTTTATTTTTGATTTCCAAACTATTAAAATTTAACGAAATTGATCCTTTAATTAAATTTTTTGTCCGTCAATAATTAATTAATAATATTTTAAATTAATTAATAAAATATTTAACGAGCATTTTTGGAATATGTATTTTTGAGGACCAAACTATTAAAACCTGTTATGTTTTAATGAAATTCAGTACTTTAAACTTTTAACTAGGGGTGTAAGTGGTTCCATTCCGAACCGCGAAATCGATCGGACCGAACCGAACCAAACCGAAAAATGTGGTTTGGTTCGGTTTTGCGGTTTGGTTCGGTTTATTTTTTTAGGAACCGTTTACATTCGGTTCGATTCGCAGTTTCAAGAATTTTTGAACGGTTCGAACCGAACCGAACCAATGTCCTATTTTTTAATTTTTTTATTTAATATTTATCTTTCTTATATGAGAATATCGTTGGATTTAGATATTAGATATAAGTTAAGATCAATTCTAATCTATACAAATGAAGAGAAATGAGTAACAACTCTATACTTATGAGTTCGGAATGAGTTACACCCTATAAACTATTATTTTTGCATTATTTAGGATTTAAAAAATAAAAAAATAAATAAAAAAATGAATCGATGAACCGAACCGAACCAAACCATTTATAAGCGGTTCGGTTTGGTTTGGTTCCGATATTTTGAAATACATCGAACCGAACCGAACCATTTCTATGTGTTCGGTTCGGTTCCTAAAATACATAAAAAATCGAACCAAACCGAACCGTTACACCCCTACTTTTAACTAAATACAGTTTATAATTCGGCATATATATTGATATGAAGTTGAAAACGGGAGCTAACTCTCTCTCTTTCTCTTGTGTCCGAAGGGCGACCCAATCGCGAATCCGCGATCTCCCCGCTGCCAAAATCTTCGCCGCCGAAAATGGTACTCTCTTTATCTCTGACACACACACAGAAATGTACCTATCCTCTTACTGCTGTAATGCTGTTGATAAAGCTATACAAATTTCAGCTTGAGCCAACTTAAGCGATTGATCTGTACATAGATTATTTTGAAAATACACATTCACCACCGTTGGATCAATAGTAGATGGATTTGAAATGTATGTGCTTGTTTCTCAAGTTAATAGATGGATTGAATCTCGAAACTGAAAAGAGTCCTTTGAGATCTATCATTGTCATCGACTCCTCAAATATATGCTAGAAACTGTAAGTAGCGTAGCGATCTCTTTCAAAACGCTCTGCGTGCTAAATGATCTAAATGAACCTACTTTAGAATGTATTGTCTGTTTGAATTGAAGAAATAATTGATAGATCTCCAGTCTTATTTTGGTGAATGAACAAGGTGTGTTCTTTTTGTTTATGAAATTGTTAAGTTTGTTCATTACCTTTCGGTCCGGGTCACCCACCTTCACCGCTACGCCATCCCATGGGGACAACTAAATGCTAGATTATAATTTTGTCTGTGTACATGTTTGATCAGTTGTAATCAATCACATAATATGCATACTGTCTGTCATGAATTTTCTAATGTATTCTCTCTCTCTCAATCTGCCTAACCTCTTCTTACCTATTTACAGCGGAAATAACATGTTTGAGAACAACATTGTCATCTACAAGTTTGTTCAAGATCTGCACTTTTATGTTACTGGGGGTGAAGAAGAAAATGAAACCATTTTAGCCTCTGTTCTTCAAGGATTCTTTGATGCTGTTGATATCCTGCTTAGGTACATAATGAATTTGATCTTTTTTTTTTATTTACTTTTTTACATGATTTACTGATGCATTTGTTCATTTTCTCAGGGGCAATGTGGATAAGGGGGAGGCGCTTGAAAAATTGGATCTCATTCTTCTATGCCTTGATGAAATCGTGGATGGCGGGTAAGAATCTTCGTATTTTTTTTTCTTTTCTTTTCCATGTATACTGGTTAAAGATTGAATTTCAAATTCTGCCAATGAGATTTATACCAAACCATGCATGTTTCTATTACAAGACTTTAGGCTTTGTCGTTGATCGGCTAGAAAGCAAAGCCTGGACATAATTGTTCCAAGACCTATAGCAACCCCTCACCTGCAGCAGTCACCCATCATATCTCTACCCTTTTCTTATATCATAAAGTTACCGAACACAAACGATGTTAAAAACTAACAACTATTTACTATTGTCAATGCATGAATAATTTTAAAGTTTTATGAATAATTAATAATAGTTAGAAGCACAACTCAGCAAATATGTTTCAATTGTGAGGGATACAGAGTGGTTCTTGAAACTGAAGCAAATAGCATTGCTAGTAAAGTTGCAAGTCACAGTATTGACTCGGGAGCACCTCTCTCTGACCAGGTATGTCGCATCCTGCTTCCCATTTCTTTTCTTATATTTGATAAGTATTTATATAGTGACATATCACCTCTATTTACCTTCTGCAGACAATAAGCCAAGCATTAGCGACTGCCCGTGAACACCTTACTAGATCTCTTCTGAAGTGACCATCTCTTTAGACTAAAAGAGAGTTTTTCGAAAAAGAGAACTACAATGTGCTTGAGTTTTGCCTGATACAGAGGATTAGTTATTCAAAAACTACTTTTTACAGATTCTATTTGATCATCTGGCCGCATATAGCTACATTCTAGATCTAGCTGGTCTCATGTGAGGTTGACCTTACGTAAGGTCGGTAGAATCATGGCGAAGCACTTTGGCAAAACTCACATATATGAATCTGTTGACAATTAGTTTAACTTATTCTTGATCTCAAAAACACCCGCCCTTTAGTGAGGTCGGCCTCACTCAAGATTTTGTGTTTTTTTTTTTAATCTAGAAAATACTGTTCGTTTGCCTCACCGTCCTTGTTTTAGAAGTGCTGGTTGCATATTGATGACGGCCTAATTCTGAAAGCAAAAAATATCTCATTTGCTTATTTCCCAATCCTAAATGGTGATTTAAAGTAAATACATGTAATAATAGTTACTGAATCAGGCAACTGAAATTATTTTATATTCCTTTTTAACTGGAGGATGTGGGAACTGGTATTGAACCTTAATTACTGATTCTTATAAAGGTGTATATAACACTACCAGTCTTTGAGCCTTGATTACTCACTCTTAAAAAGTTGTGCAACGATAGATAAGAGAACCAAAACTGAATTCCTATTGAACAGTAGAGCAAATGATACAGTGATCCAAGTGAAAGCATGATCAGAATCGCCCTTTTAACTTAAGCTTAACACAAGCAGGTTCTTTTTCCCTAAGAAAAGTGGATCTAAATTATCAAGTGCAGGTAGAAGGGAAAAACACATCTTCACCAACACAAAGTTAGCAACCATTACATTAACTGAGGACAAGTGAGCAATACAACCTCGGCACAGTGCAGTGCAGATGGCCCCTCGTCTCGAACAAATTGTACTGCACCAGCCACGGCTTGGAAGGTTCACTTCCACACTCGTTGTGAGGCCCTTGAAGAACCATTAGCCTAATCAGTGACCATTAGGCCACATTTGGGATTGCATAGGCTGTCCTTGAGAGGCACTAATCGCGCCATCTCTTGGGTTTTGTTGCTGATCGAGAGAGATTCCAGCCTGATAGAAATTCGGGTACCCAGAGGCTCCGTAATTCTGTGACTGCTGCTGACCTTGTTGCCGGAAAACACCAGGCTGCTGATTCTGTCCCTGGTAATTGTAATATGCGCTGGATGGAACCGCTTGCACCGTTCTTGAACCTTGTCCGTGAAGCCACATTGCAGCGCTCTCGTTCTGAGAAAATGCAGGATGTTATTTATACAATTCTTCATAAAAAAAACAGTATAGGGTGATCAAATGAAGAGCAAACATACACAGAAGCATTACCTGCTGAAGCGAAAGCAAGTGACTACTTTCCTTGTACTGCGAATTCAAAAGATCTTCGTAGTTTAAAGCTGATCCAGATGGGGCAGCAGGAGGATTCATCGGATAATTGCCAGGAATGGTGTTGGCACTCCCAAGACCTCCGTATCCAGAAGGGGGCGCAGCAGACTGAGGCAAACTACTGACAGAAGCATTGCTTTTATACTGAGGTAGTAAAGCAGCTAGGGACTGATGGTATGTGTTGTTGCCTCCAAATGACTGCTGAAAGGTAGAAGGCACGTATGTATAGCTATGAGGCATAAAAGGGTATCCAATCATGTTGGTGAATGGCCCCAGTGGGAGTGTGGGCTGAGAATATGGATGTACAGCAATATGCTGAGGCAGAGGAGGTCCGGTGGCTACACCGCTTCCTGAAAGAGACTCGGGGGCAGGCTGTGTTGATGAATTAGCACTTCTCAAAGCCTGAAGCATCCCAGAAACACAATCAGTTACCAGGCATATAACAAATTATTTCATGATGGGCTTTGTATGGGTTTGATTCAGTTCAGACAGTTTTTTAGAAAGTGGATTCCTAAATCAATATCAAAGGTTAGAGGTTAAAATGCAATGAGAATCACAAATATCTAAAGGTTAACAAAGCAAAACAAAATGTAAATTATATGCTTAGATGGGTACCTCGGACATAGAAATTGCTGAACCACCAATGGAAGAAAAAGAGTTCCCATATTTTGCAGACAGAGAATGCGAGACAGGAAACTGTGAGTACTGAAGATCAGATTCTCTAGCAGAGTGAACATTTCCAGTCAACAATGTACTTTGAAGTGAATTTGGGTACGACTGCTGTTTATACATACCCAGGAAAAGAGAAAAAGTAAAAGTCAAGCTCTTACTAATTTACAAACAAAAATACATTAACATATTATAAGCTGAAACATGGAATATTTAAAATAAATCACCCACCAATAGAGCTAGGCAGCCATAAATTCTCCAATTTATAAAAGAAAATATTATAACTTCAACTTTACGGTACACTATCTAATCCCATTTTACTGAAATCATAGAAACCAAATACTTTTTTATAATAAAGCAAGGGACCAAATGTACTTGGTAGTGAATTTGGGCCGCTGTTTATAGATCACCAGAAAGTGGGAAATAAAGTAAAAGTCCTGCCCATACTAATTCACATACAGAAATAATTAAACATACTATAATCTGAACCAACACGGAATATTTAAAATAAATCACCCACCAATACAGCTTGGCAGCTAGAATTCTCCATTTCAAAGAAAATATATGATATTTTCAACTTCACAAAACACATCTAATCCATTTTCCACCAAAATAACAGAAATCAAATGCGTTTTATACTAAATCAAGGGAGGGATATACTTGGTAGGGAATTTGGGTATAATTGCTGTTCATAGATCATCAGAAAGTAAGAAATAAAGTAAAAGTCAAGCTCTTACTAATTTCACATATAGAAATCCATTAACATATCATGAGCTGAACAAACGGAATATTTAATAATCAGCCATCAATACAGCTAAAGAGTTATAAATTCTCCAATTCAAAAAAGAAAAGATCATAATTTCAACTTCACGAAACATTGTCTATTCCCATTTCTATTGAAATATTTGAAGTCCAATACTTATACTAAAGCAACGGAGTGAATATCTTACCATAACATTTGAGAATGGAGTGAGATTTTGCATCTGAGAACTTTTCTCATTAAATGCAGCATTTAGACTTTGAGCATCATCTAAGGTATAAGCAGGATTGGCAGAAGGAAAAGAATATTGATTTCCATGGGCCACTTCAGCACTCTCAGGTTTGAACTCTTCTTGCAGTGGAGCAGAAGGTGCCTCATAAGTCCCTGCAGTGGCAACATTTGGACCATTCCTGTGGAACCTATCAGGTGAATTTCTAAGAGAATCATCAATATAATATTCTGGCTGTCTGCAGCAGAGGAACAAGAGATAATCAGAACTTTGAAGATAAGTAATAGAAAGTGGAAGTCACTAATACTCATACCTAGCATCAACATGTCCAGCTGATGATATATAAGCCTGACTATGTCCCTCTTCTATGTTACTTTTTACAGGTGCAGATGTCAAAGTTCCAGAAGAATACGAGGCAGTCATGCTAGATCCAAAACTACCAAAGCTCAAGTGTGAGCAATCTGCAGCCTGAACTTGCAAATGATCTGGAATTACCACAATAGGAGTATCTCCATCAGATGGAAACCCTGTATCATCTTTTTCTACACTAAGTTGTTCAAAATTCCGGGTGATGGATGACACTGAATCACCAACTCCTTCACCTGTAAGATCATAGTACACGTGAAACTCAAGTAGGCACCAACATACATCTAAAACAAAGATTGGTTGAACCATCCACATGCATAACATGACCATTTTATTTTCTTACATTTTCCCAGCCTCAAAAGTGTAGCTCTCGGGCACTACAGATATGAAATGACTGGAGTCTGACTAAGCAGTCATACCATAACTGAAGCTCTAAAAGTCATTTCTCATTTTATTTTCAATGTTTTTTGTTCAACTTTCTACTTTTTAGATGATGTTATATTTTAGATCTACAACAAGTTTAAAAAACAAATTTCACCTTCATGGCGCTCATAATCAGGAGCCTCAGACTGGTATGAAGCCATATTCTGATACAACTCATTCTCAAACAATGAAGAACCTCTTAAATCATTCTCTGTGATCTTCCTGCCGGGTATATAAACAGAACCCAAATCATTTCCTCCAGAATTTCCAACATTATCATCTTCTGTCTCTTGAACCTCTTCCTCCTCATAATGGTGATTAATACCATCAGAAACACCAGATTCCTCTGGATCCAGCTCAGCATCAACTATATATTCTGGGACAGAAACCAAGTTTGTTGGAGCCGGCTCCACTACAGAAGTCCACTCATCAGTGCTGTGAACATGCTGAAATGAAGTATTTTCTGATTTATCAACTTTAGGAGCATGATCTGCAGGAGATCTTAGAATAGGAAATGGTTCAGCTGCCGAAGTGTCTTGAATATTGTGATGAGATGCACTTGGAGCATGTGATGATTTATTATGCGACCTGCCCATCCTCACAATATCAGCCATGGACACTTGACCGGGAACACCCACCCAGGCAGTCTGGTATCCAGAAGTCTGAACAGCAGATGGCACACCATCAGCTGTTACTGACAAGGATCCTTTACCCTCAGCAGAGCTGCCGCCGTTGCAACATATCCATGTAGGAAAAAGAGCATCAATAACAGCACAAATTCAACAAGGTAAAAGGCATTACTTCATTTTCACCAAAAAAAAAGTGACCATCACTATTAGGTCTAACCATCTAGAAGGTCACATCTGAAACATTAGATACTGTACTTTCAACCAGCAAACCAAGAGAACTACATTCAGTGGGATCGACAAACATATGTCATAGTGAGATTCATTATTTCTGACGTTAAAGGATATTGCAAATGGGGATCCAAATAATGCCATATAACATTAAAAAACATATGTACTAAAAGATGTCAACTTCAGAACTGGAAATCAATGTAAAGAAAATCTTGTCATGAAAAAGAGGAAAACAATGACAAAAGATTGATATTTGTGGGTTAGTTGAGAACTAATACTCCTAGGAATTACTCTTAGAACCAAAAGCCAAAATCTTAAGGCCCACACATGCTTTTAAACTAAAAACTGTAATAAGAAATAAGATTACTTCTGAGTTGAATAATGTATGGTGCATGATATCCATAACATGCAGTGACTGCGAGAAACCTGATACATCTGCTTGCTGTTTTTTTGCTAAGAGCTGAGTATCTCCTTTACTGAGTTTTAAAAGAAGTGAAATTAAATAGTCCCTCTCCGTGTCATTCATCTTGACCCATTTCTTTTCAGCATGGTTATAAGGAGAGTTGTTAGTTGTGTGTAAATGATGGGTCCCACAATATTAGTGATAAATGGGATGAGGCAATTCTTTTGCCATTTTCAGGACAAGATAAATGGGACAACCGAAAAGGAAAGTGGGAAAAAGATGAATGGGAAACAGAGTGTATTAAAATTACCACAAACACCAATAATATATAAAAAGGCTAAAAATCAAGGGTAAAAGATTAAAAGGATAGCAAGCAGTGGACACAGCAGTAATCTGGTTGAAATTGGAATGATCTCAGCAAGACAAACCTGACGCCTGAAGGTCCTTGGTTTCTATTATTTACTGAGACACCAGCTTCCGAAGAAAAGTCACTTTTATAAGGTGCCGAACCATTTTCTGTTTTATATGTTGGCTTTCCATGCATTGGAGTTTCTGATGAGAATAAACATGATTAGAGATTTCTGCAACACAATTATTTATTTATTAGCCAAACCCAATAAAACTGAAGCTGCACTACCAGAAGCATTGTATGAGGCAGAAAAACCACGGTTAAGATGTCGATCTGCTCCATTCCTGCTGCGCCGAGTTGAACTATTATTAGCACCATGAGACCTAGAGTCATAGGTATCTTTACCCTGAAGATATTAATTGCAATAAACAAACAAATAAGTTATGGTGCTAATTTTGATAATACTATAAAACATTATTATCACAGATTTAGCATTAGTTTTCAGAAATAAAAAATAGCAAAGGCAATAACATTACTAGGTCAATGTCCTCATTAAAGCTGAACCATTCTGCATTTATTGGGAAAAGCAAGAAAACAATCAATTTCAGAAGAAGACCAAACAACAAAATTATCACACATATTGTTCCAGTAGATACTTGTGCTCAACAATAATACATTGTTCCAGTATAAAATTTCTTCTTTCATATAGTAAGAAAGGAGTCCGCTAGCATACAGAACCTATATTGGAAATGACAAACCTCTTTTTTCTTTTCTCGTTTGCTCTTCACCTCATGGAAAGGATCTAAACAATTGTAAAAGACATGTCAGAGAAAAGTTCAATTAAATATATAATTGCAATGGTGCTTCAGCTCTGAGAGTTCCACTATTAGTTGCATACAATTTATTTACCACTGCACGTAGCCATGAGCTACCAAACAGCTAATAGAAGCATAATAAAGACACTTTCAGAAGTAGCATTAGAAAGACCTAAAAGTGGCCGTGGTAAATTGCCAAAAGAATCCACTCTAGCTTCATTTAAAAGTTTAAAACTACTGGATTTTTAAATTATAAATTTTTTGGTCATGAAATAAACAGGACATACCCGGGGCTACAATTTACACTATATGCATTCCCAAAAGGCAGTAACTACACATACTAGAGTGTGCATTTATGTCATATAAACAAGAAAGTGAGTGGTAAAATTCATGTAAGGAGTGTGCAAATCAAATAAGCAAATTACATAGAATCCAACAAGCCAGTAAAAATCACAGTATAATCCAGATTGATAAACTTAAACCGTATAAAAACTTCAGGTTATTATGAAGATATTCAATTCTTCAGAAACTACCAACTAATTAAGAAATAAAAGAAAGGGAACGTCTTGTAAGTGCCCTTCTAAAATATCAGATATCCATCACAAACAGTTCCTCATTTTCTTAAAACTTCCGGGCAATAAAAAGAAAAAAATCATTTCTTGAAACTCTCTTCTAGTTTCTTCTGTTTTTTTCCTTTTTCTGAGAATTAATCATACACAAATGGATATTTCAGTTTCTGATTTATGCTCCACGGTGTCTTCACACTTTAATGACAAACGAACACAGTTGGTCGTCTTCAAATTAAGCGAGCATCTTTACCAATGCGTTTCCACACAATAAGCCAAAATATACAGATACAGGCACAATCACACAGTCACGCTTATATATAAGTATATTTATCCGGTTAAGCTTATAGAGCAAAATACCCAGAGATAGCAGACGATTGACGGCCTCGTTAGGGTCCATATTACAGTCCTTCAGAACAGCATAGATCTCCGCGTCTGAGCAGCTAACTATCTCCTTCAAGCTCTGCACCACCTTCCGCGCACCCGCCGGAACGAGTTGTACCCCGCCCCCATTCCCCGCGCCGCTTCCCCTGCTTGTACTCATCCTGCAGGAGACAGATCTAGCCCACTCCTCACCTTAATCTCTTTCTCCAATCACTTCCCCCGCTTTCCCCCTTAATTTAGATATATGTATATATACACTCTCTCGCAACAGATTGAGTTGTTTCTTCCAATTATTTGTACTTGTGGTGAAGAATCCGCAGCGCGTAGGAGATTTATCAGACTTCGGAAAACCCTCTCTCGCTTTAGATTTGTGTGTGTTTCTTCTCTCTGTGCGCGTAGAGCGGGTGTGGGATGGTGTGGGTTGATAAATACAGTAGGTACGGGAGAAGGGGTTTTGCCCTTCCGATTGGCGGTTTTATATTTTGCCCTTACTTTTAGGTGATTTTGGATTGGAATTTTGATCATTAAAAATAAATAAATAAAGATACATTTGTTTACAAGTTTAACCAAAAACTTTGTCAATTATCCTTCGAATCCTAATTCAAATTCATATCTATAAATTTTAGATTTTTGGTGAAATGAATTGAACTTGACTAAAACAATACCAAACTATAAAAAGTTACATGCTTATTTTTTATTTAATTTTTTTTAACTACATGTAATTTAGTTGGTATTTTTAATATTTTAATTTTCTATAATCTATAATTAGATATAAATTTATTCACTACATATAGTTTAGTTGATATTTTCATTTCTATATAAGTGATTGATCTAGTTAGGATTGATTTAGTAATAATAATTTTTTGCAACTACTTAATAAGAATAATAATGAATTTTATAATGTGCTAATTTATCTACCCAACATAATTAAACTCCATAAATAAAATTTTTTAATGTCCGCGCCAAAAAGAAATGAGATACATAATAGTAACATGATGGAAGGAGTATTATTTTTAAAATAAAATCATTTTCATGGATGACCAAAACTTGACAAAAGTAGCCAAAATTAGTTTAAAAATACTGAGATGCAAATATATTTAAAAAAAAAAATCAAAATAATAATTATTATTATTAAAATATATAACATTAGAATAAAAATGTTGGTAAAATTTCAAAAAATAAACATTAACTTAAAATTTTAGAAAATAATTTTCACTTAAAAAATATATATAATAATAAAAATGTATCATAATTTTTTTAAATTTTTAAAAATTATTTACAAAATTAAAGAACCACCTTAAAAATTAACTCATTCCTATTAAGATATAAATATATCCAACTATCATATTTTATTATGATGAATATTACCCAGTTAAAATCAAACATCACTTTGCCAAACGCTCATACCCTAATTTATAGAATCTTAGAATTAGGGATGAGCAAAAAATTATCATTACCATCGGTTTACCGATTACCAATAGTAATTCGTACCATCGGTAACGGTAATCGTTCGTAAACAAGCGATAAACGGTAATGATTTTGAAAATACCGCAATTATCGGTACGGTAACCGTACCATAAGTGCGGTTACCATTAATATCAACGGTAATGTGCAATATTAAAAAATCTTAATTTTATTATATACATAAAATTATCTAATTAGTAAAAAATACTCTAAATCTCCTATTTATACGTTTTACCTTTTCATAATAACTTCTAATCCTATGTTCATTGCAACGTCGACTTTTGAAGTTCGATTCTCATAGTTTGTGTTGGTATTTTTACATTATTTGGTGAGATTTTAGCTCAAAAAATTACTTGGAAAATTTAATATTTATAAGTAGAGACCATTAGTCGAAATGCGGTAATAGTTTTTTTCCTTGTTAGCGTGAAACTATGTTAGAGATGCGTGACCGGTAAATTATATTTACCATTGGTACGGTAAACATTTTTATCATTACCAACGGTAACGGTAACTATAGTTTTAGGTGCGGTAAACGGTAAAAAAAATCATTTACCACTCATAAACGGTATGGTAATTGGTAACGACGTTTTTTTTACCACTACCATCGGTGCTCATCCCTACTTAGAATGGAAAAATGCATGTTTTATTTGTTAGATATGCTCACGTGCAAGACACGTGGATATCTCAGCCAGGTGGTTTTCTGGCCCTGCAATGCTGCCACATAACTTATCCCGACGCACTTACATCGCATCTTTAAATCTGTACATATATGATATAAACGATTCAATTGAGGTTTCTGTATCTCTTCACATTGGTTCTTTTTTTTGTCGGATATTTGTTGACGTCGAAACAAAAAAAATTACTTCTCCGTCCCGGATGAAACTCATATATTCTATTTTGGGTTATCTCATACGAATGTTCTCTTTCTTAAAAAGGAAATAAATTTCTCTCACAAAAATTATTTTTTATGGGCCTCATTCACACCATTCTCTCTCTTAAAACACAAAAGTCCACCGCATAAATTATCGCACTGAAAAAAATAGAACATTTCATCCGGGACAAAGGGAGTAATTTATTAGGAAGGTTAGAACAAGGTCAACGGAGATCCGGGATTCCCTTACTAAGGAGATGTTGATTACACAAGCTGCTTAATACAACTTAAAACAGAAAGTCGGAAAACGAAAATGGAAAGTACGAAAAATGCAAACTCGTCGAGTGGAGGAAACCCTCTTTCCGCAAGACGAAAAATGCCCTAGTATTGCTATCGGTTTTGGACGTTCGTTCCCAAAGATTAAACGACGTTCGTCTCGAAGATTGAAGCACCGCAAAATCGTCAAGCTGAACAAATACAATGACAGAACTTCTAGACAACTAAGAACTAAAGATGTTAAGGTAGAGAGAACGCTTTGAGAGTGTTGTGTTGAAATGCTTTGCAGATTAGCCTATTTATAGGCTCTTTCGCCCAAGTGAGTAATTGTTGGAGCAGTAAACACTTTTTGTTCGATGCGAAGAGACAGGGGAAAAACCTTTTTTATCATTCTATTTAATTTTTATTTAGAATAAAACGGAAACCCCCGCCCACATCACCATTCAATATTTCTTGGCCCACTATTGACCAAACCACCTGAGCACTCGGCCCAATGTGAATTGGATCGCTTAGCCAAGCTTCATAATTGGAAAAACAAGCACCGTGGAAATACATGCCGCTCATCCAAAGAAAGATGATGGAGAGTTGGCCGAAATGGGCACTAGATACTTTTCGAGACTACCATTTAAGGTAGCCAGGTAGTTGGGTGTGAAGTGGAGTAGTGGTGGGACTCATATAGTCTCATTCCAAAGACTTCTAAAAAAGAGATTATCTGGTGCAAGGGGAATACTGCATTACAAGTTAGGTCAGCCCACAAGTAGTCCACCAAACTCATTAGCGAAAACCGAACTGTCATGGCCCAACGGACAAGCTACCCTAATATAATAGTAATTAATATTCATAATTCACAAATTTAAATTAGAATTCGATCGTCTATTATTATTTTGGTTCCTCTTATTATAAAATTATTTAAATGGATAAATCAAATAGCTACCTGATTAAAATTTGGTTTTGAAAACGTACAAGATTAAAATCGTTAGTATTGAAAAAATATGAGATTAAAATCGTTGTACCAAAAGTTATGGAATTAAAATTACGAGTAAATAAAAATTACGGAACAAAAATCGTCGCGCTAAAAGTTACGAGAACAAAATCACAAGTAATTAAAAGATACGAGACCAAAAATACCACATTAAAAGTTCCAAAACCAAAATCATAAATAAATAATTAAAAAATACGGGACAAAAACGGCGCATTAAAAGACACAAGACCAAAAATGCAAGTAATTAAAAAATATGGGATAAAAAATGCTACATTAAATGTTACGGGACCAAAACTGCAAGTAATTAAAAGATATGGGATCAAAACACCATTTTAAAAGATACAAAACTAAAATTACAAATAATTAAAAGATATAAAATTAAAAAATACAGTTAAAAAAACACCGAACCAAAATCACGAGTAAAGGAAAATACGGGCCCAAAATCATCATTTTCCTGTATTAAGATAATAGTAGAGTGCGTTTGTCTACTAATTAAAAATCCGAATTCAGAATTCTACTTTTTATTTTTTATTTTTTTTATTTTTTATTTTTTTTGATTTGAGGAATTCTACTTTTTATATATTTAGGGAGGAGGAATTGCAATTTCAATTTCACTCTTCGATTGCATTTTCACTGAGAAAATGAAATAAGAATTAATGGTGAATCCATAAATATATCGAAAACTACTGACACTGAAACCCTGGTAGGAGGAGGACTGGAGGAGGTGGATTGCAAGCTCTATCAAATGGTTGAGCAGGGTACCACCGCCGCGAATTCAAGTAAATACCGAGCTCCATGCTTAGATTATTTGGCTAGTGTGTGTTCGATAACCGTCCTGTACTCCAGTTGGAATTATTTTGTTTTAAAGGACGAAAAAAAGAAAGTTGATTATTTGCTATATGTCTTAGTCGCTTTGTCTTGTTTATTTTTTTTTTGGTTATTCTGCTAGTTTGAACTTAATTTGTAAAATATAGTAGGCTTCTTCTGTTTGGTCAATTGGCATATGACTGTCAGCTGAAGAGGTTGGATTTTGTTCCACTCATTTAGGCAAGTGAAAAGAATTGAAAGAAATGCATTTAGTTACTGACCTTATTTATGCATAATAAATTGAAAGAATAGAAGTACTGGGTGTATTTGTATGGTTTCATTTTACAGAAGATGCAGTAGAATCATCATGATTTGGTTGCTTAATAAGAAGTTGAAACATGTCTGTCGCTGAGTTGAGTGTAGATTTGTGCTTTTGAATTGAGATAGTGATAAGCTGAGTCTGGAGGTTCCCGTTTATGTGGTGAATTATTGGTAAATGGAGAGTGTGTTCTTGAATTTTGGAATGGTACAAGATGTGTGCATAGTAAGAGAGCTTCAAGTGAAGAAAACGTCAATGTTATCAACCCTTTCACAAGAATAAGTTGGCATGAGTGTTTATTTGACTAGATTCATGGTGGATGTTTCGAATACAATTGGAAATGATGAATGCTTGTAAGCTTTCTCCCTTATCTCCCTGTTAGTTGTTGCTATCTAGGTTGTTTTTTTAATTTTAAATGGCTCTATTAAATTTGAGGATCTTTTTATTTCATTCTGGGTTTCGAGATGGATATCTGGATTTGAATTTTGATGTTGGTAATATATAGTTTGATATGGATTATTTGGTATTTTATTAATATTTTAGATATAAGTTTGATATACTAATCAAACATCGTTTTGCAAATTCTGATTAAAAAGTAAAACACATCGTACCTAGCATAAACACCCAGAATTGAAATTCCAACCGAATATGGTGGTTCAAGGCAGTTCCCATATCTTTCAGCTAAACATCTTCTGTAGCAGAGATAAGGAAACTACCTTGAACCACCATTAACAACTTGTTGCTGCTTAGTACTTCTCATCCTTGGATACAGTTTGTTACTGAAATAGGGCAAGACAAAAACTGATAGATTTGCTGTTGTCATAATTTTCCGAAAGTTCGTTTATGCTGATAGCCTAATACTCCAGGATATTAAATTTCTGCATTGATGAGCTGATAGCGTGGAAACATATTGAAATATCTAGGAAAAATATAAGTTGTTTGTATTAACTTACGAAGATGATGCTTATCAGTTATAAATAATTTAAACTTGTGTCCAATCTCTTCTGTGCAATAGTCATATAATAATTTTTTTTCCTCTTTCTAATATTAGATGCACAAAGTTCAGTTGTGCATGTCTGGTCAATCAAGCAACAGGGATTGGCATCTAACCGCGTCCTGTACTTTTGTAGCCATCAGTCTCTCTCAGAAACTTGGCAGGATGATTTCTGGTGGCCTGCAAGAGTACAATTCATGGAAATCATTGATTTTAGAGATTGAAAAGGCACCACCAGTATGTAAATCTACCTCTGCAACTATAAGTTTTTTGTTGTCCCCCATTTTCATCAAATGTACTTTTCTCTGCATTTGTTATCAACATTCAAACAATATTGATAGACTTTTACGTCCTCTAAGACAACACTAACGAGAGCATAACTTTTGATAACATGTACTGCTCATATAATACACAAGGACAATTTATAATGATTGATGTGGTTATTCATACTGGTTGGTGAATCATACCCGCAGTCCAATTTATGCATGATTCTGAATTTCAGGGAACATATTAATAATATTTCCTTAGAATTTCTCCATGCTCCAAGTAACATGTAATTTTGAATTGCAGGATGATAAAAATACTATTTCCTTGGCATATGACTCCTTTTTGTCAAAATTCCCATTATGTCATTGGCATTTGGAGAAATATGCTTATCAGAAGGCAAAGTCATGCAACTCTCAAGAAGCTGTTAATGTTTATGAACGAGCAGCTGAAGTTGCAATGTTTTCAGTTGGTTTCTGGGCTGACTATTTTACATTTGCTGCAGCTTCTTTTGGATCCCCTGTCGACATTCGTAGGTACTATCAATGAAGCTGCCCACTTATAGACATTTCTTTAAATACAAGTCTATCCTTCTTGGATCTATATTATGTAATGTTTTCGTTAGGAAATCTGTTCACCTATTAGATTCGACGAATTACAGCTTCTTCTATAAAAACTACATTATTGCTAGAACCAGATTTTGTTGCTAAAGTCAACATGCATATTGGCGTCACACAGAAACTTCAATGAGTTAGTGTTACTTCTATAGTTAGTTCAACCTTCATTGTACAGGTTTTGCAAAAATGTGTATAACTTATCTATAAGACATTTTATTGTTCAAGGTTACTTACTGGGGGGAGGGGGGATTAATAAAACAATGTTTAAATCGCATAGAGTAACTCATATGTTTACAGGATAACTATATTCAGTCCATGTTATTAGTCTTTAAAAACTTATAATCTTGAATGCTGAAAAAATTGTATATGACCTTGAATGGTCTTGTTATAACAGCAAAATTAGTTAATTATTGCCCATTTCTAGTGGGTTATGGGTGCAAACTTTGCAAAATCCTATGAGCAGGCTTATCCGTGTATGGTTTATGAAAATGGTGTCAGAAACCTCTAAGCTAATCAAGGCTTTGCAACAACTATCAAACCTACGAACATGAATGTTTTAACATGTTTCACTTTTTTCAATATATTTTCCATAAACAACCAACTTTCTTGTATTTCTGATGCTTTTATCGGACAGTGGTTTGTACTGCAGAATGATCGATATTCTGGGATCATATTTTAGGAGTCATCATACACTAATAGTACTCCATAACTGTTGTTCATATGGGCAGATTGTTTGAAAGAGCCATCTCATTTGTTGGAAGGGATTACTTTTGCCATGCCCTATGGGATAAGTACATGAAATATGAATTCAATCAGGAGGGATGGAGCTTTCTTGCACAAAGTTACATCTGGGCCTTGAGGTTTCCGACGAAGAAGCTGCGTTTCTATTTTGATAAGTATGTCATACTCCAACTTATCCAAATTTGAAAAGAAAAAAAAAGCTGATAAGTGTCCTGTACGCACATCAGTATTGTGAATATCTTGGCTGTGACTTGGCATATTTATTTCTGCCATTCACATTTTAAGTGCATGCTTAGGAGTAGGACCAAATATGCTATAATTGGGATCAAACAAGATGTAAACAGCCATAAATTTAAATATTTATCCACAAGAAGAAACATCCATGACCGTTTCATTCTATTAAGAATTGACCATATATTTGAAAATCCCTGATTGCACCTGTCAAAACAATCAAATTGCTTTTGCCACTCACTTGGAAACTACTTCTTTCAGACGACATGCTAAACTTTCCTTTAGGTAATCATGTAAGTTCACAAATTGGGCTTCCCATCCAAACCTTCTAATTTATTTACTATGTACATTTAACAAATTGGCTGTATTGCAAAATTCTAGATTCAGATTGCGCACTCCCTCATCTTCTTTCCTCTAAGGTTGCAATCTCTTTTCTTTATTTAGTGTGAGGATGGATACAAATACTACTTATAATACTTATCCAATCAATAGGCAAAAGGATCACATGTGTCTCATGTTCAATAATGCTGGGAGCACCAAGTTCATCTTCAACTATCATCCCATCCCCATGGGACAGGAGGAATAGATTTCCCCAAAAAGAAGTGGACAATGCCTCGAATTTTCTGCTTTACCTGTGGTTAGGATCATAATGGAACATGAACACTGATTTAAATTATAAAAAGAATATTTTATCAAAATATCTTCATAATGTATGTTGGGTTTTAACAAGTGAGCGTGAGTAGTAAATTCTTTTATTTGTACATATGAGCCCCTATTATTTTCACCCAAGCTTTATCCTTGTCATGTATAGATCACCCTCAACTTTATAGACTGCTAGTGCCAACTTGAAAGTCCGAAGAAGGATGATAAGGATTATGAGATTCTGCGTAGACCATCAGTGCCTGTATTATCTCTTTACTATGTATTGGAGTTAATTTCAGCTGCATGGTTGGCACTCAAATTAGCATGTTTTTCACCCTTCTTAAAATTTGTTTTTCTCCCTGTAATCATGTTTGACTTCAGCTTCAAGCAATTTGTTGCAAATTTGGAAGAGGAGATTGAGCATGACAAAAATGACAGCATCATGGAGCAATTATCTGTTCCTTTTGTTGCAACAGAATTATCTAAGGATGAAATCTCTCTAGTCATCAAGGATATGCTTAATTCTTCTAATGGACCTCTCAAGTCCAAAGCTCTGGCCAGATATAGATCTATTGGTGAAGAATTCTATCTGGAAGCACGCAAGATGGATGAGAAAATAAAACGTTTTGAGACAAAGATCCAAAGGCGTTATTTTGATGTTACTCCTCTTGATGACGATCAATTATATAATTGGCATCTATATCTAGATTTCATTGAGAAGCAAGACAATATGGACTGGGTAATTTTTCTTATTCTCATGCCTTCATAAGGATTTACCATTCTAGATCCAAATATCTATTTGTGCACAGACCATGAAACTGTATGAAAGATGCTTGATTCCTTGTGCAAATTACCCCGAATTCTGGATGCGTTATGTGGAGTTCCTGGAATCTAAAGGAGGACGCGAGCTGGCTATTTCTGCCCTAGCCCGGGCAACTCAAATATTTTTGAAGGTGCAATTTTGTCTCGTTCATGTTTAAGTAATTTGATATGTGGATAAAACCAAACTGTTTTATGTATGGTTCCTCTGTAGTTTAGGTACGAGAAGGGGCCTAGGTGAACCAAGAATTGTATTGGTTGTATAAGCTGTAATCCATATGATTGGGACTCTGTGCACAATGTTATGAAATTTTCTCAACTGACTTCCCTGTATTTAGCATTATCTAGTAAATGGCCTTATATCATTTCCCTTCCAGGATAATATTTTGTTTAAGTCAAAGTACGACTCTTTCTGAATTTTAATTTCTTCTACCATCTTTTTTCCTCCAACTTGTGGAAGGAATTTTCTTATTTTAAAATCTATTTTCTTCAGAATAAGGGTAAATTTCCATTGAAATAAAAAGAATTCTAATTTCACTGTTTTGGAGAATTTGATTTCTGCTTTATGATATGGTGCAGCACGTACCAGAAATCCATTTATTTGATGCAAGGTTCAAGGAGCACATTGGAGATGCTGATGGTGCTCGTGCTGCATTAGCTCTGTGTGAACCAAAAACTGATTTCGGCTTCATCGAAAGCATTGATGCGCAAGCTAACTTGGAAAGACGTCTGGTATGTGTTGCATTTTTGCATAATTCTAGCCTTGCTGAGGAACATTAAGTTAATGGATTGCTCTAACTTGCAGGGAAAGTTTGTAGCAGCTTCTGCCACATATGAGAAAGCACTTAAAGAAGCAAGGGAGAAGCAAAAGCTACATGTTCTTCCCAACATGTATTCTCACTTTGCTCGCCTCAGATTCTTGGTGAGAAATTGGAGTGAACTTACTTTCTTTCAATTATATTTTAATGCTTAAGAAATTGTAGTTTTATGCCCTGGCAAGCCGGTAACAGAGCAGTCAATTAACATTTATTGTTGAATGTGATCACGCTAAGCTACTACTTGTTGACTTGGAAAATATATTTAACCTAGTTTATCTTTATCAAGCATAGCTTTGTCGGTACCATGTAGGTGCTACACTTTAAGCAATTAGAGTTAGTTACTGTTTGATTACTTCAATAATCATTTTCTGACATAGTTTGGATAGTTATCAGTCTTGCAATAATTGTTACTACTCCTGCACTGACGGCAACTCATTTTACAAGTTGATAGAGTTGCATCTTGCAGTATTTTTCTAGTTTCTTATGTTAACAATTTCAAATTTAATAAATGAGGAATTGCCCTAGCTTCTGGGGATTTGGTTTTTACCAGAGATGTACCTGTGCTTTGTTGCATGATTTTCAGTCTCAAAATGATTGTACATTTCAAACGTAAAATTGATTTGAAGCCTTGAAACTGTAGAATAATGAAAACTTTATTTGGCGTCTTGGTTTCTTGGGCTCAATAGATACTCATCCACATCGTCTTGGGATATTGCTCCTCCATCTACAATTTAAAAATTTATTCTTTCATGATATATATCACTTGTTATTTTCATGTTTCTCTAACTCAACATAACTGGCTGATAGATAACAGGTAGTGCTGCTGCTTCCAGAGATGTATTAATCGAAGGTATACGGCAATTGCCTCGTTGCAGATTCCTTTTAGAGGTACTTGTGATATTTACAATTATTTATTGGTATGGTAATTAAAACTAGCATGAAATTTTTAGTGTGTTTTTCTTCCTCCAGTAACTGCACAAAAAAAGTGCCCCTTGATTCATGCACAAGTTTGGAGAGATTACTGCATGGTTTTCATAGTAGTTAGATTTGAGTTACTAGTTTTCTATGCAAAGTTATGGACCCTTTTATCTCGTTTTCTCCTGCTAGCTGCTAGGCTCACCTAGCTTTCAACCGAAATTTCTACCTAGGGTTAAAGGTCGACAACTGATTGTTCTTTATTATATGCAGGAATTGATAAACTTTGCAATGACTCATGAAGGAGCAAGCCACGTGAATGCCATTGATTTGATTATATCTGATGCAATTTCCCCTGGATTAGATGAGTATGAATGTTTGGATTCTAAAGATCAAGAGGACATATCGTGCTTGTTCCTAGAGGTTGGATTTTAGTCATCACTCTATCGTCATGCTGCCTCATTAGACTGTTCTTCTTGCTTCATTGCAGTTTATTTTGTCATATTATAGAATAACATGTTTGTAAATGGACCCATTTTCTCTTATTCTTCTCGAGTTTTATTGATCTGTGTTGGTTGCATGATAATTAGGTATTGGATAATGCTCCTTACAAGTAATTATTGCACCTTCTACAGTGTCAATTATAAACTTGACTTTGCTGAGCCAAACAATTTAACATATTTTGCATCACCAGATTTTTGTTCTTTGGATGCTGCATTGATCCATAATATTTGTATATTGATTTCAGTTTGTCAATCTATGTGGGACTACGCATGATATACGAAAGGCTTGGAATCGTCATATTGCATTATTTCCCCAGTCACTCAGGATGAATACCGCGTATAAGCACTCTGGATCAGCCAATTACCTGATAGGTCTGGCTGGGGATAGGAAAGAAAACCGTTCTGACCAACATCATGGGCAAGAACAGGCAAGTGAACTTCCAGTGAATAACAAAGTCCATCCTGACCAAGTTGTAAGAGAGGTATCGCTTCCTAAGAACCATATAAACAATGTTGAGGTAAGCATGTCGACCAGAGAAGTCTTATCCAATGGTCATGGATCTCGGGACAGTGAACCAGCTCATGAAATCTCATACGGACATGGGCCTATGGTCGAATCTGGTGACCATGCTAAAGAGAATGCTTTGGTATTGCGTGACTCAGACCAGGATTTCTCTTACCAGTATAGAGGAGAGGAACCGGGGCCAATGGATACTAGTGCTGAATTAGGTATGCAGTCCAAAGAAGATGCTCCGGTACGTCCCAAGTCAGCTCATGGGGTTGAAAGGTCGACAGAGACTTGCGTTCAACCAGAGATGGATCATGATTTCAACCAGCCGAAGCATTCAGTTTCTTTAGACCATAACTCCATGAAGTCTCAGGAAAAGGAATCTGAGGAGCCTATCCTTATGTCTGACAAAGAGTTACAGCAATCTTTCAATGTTGATTGCCATCCAGATAATGCATTGAACAGAAAAATAGTTACGAGTCAAGGCAGCGGTCAGCAGTATCCAGCTAGGGGACGTCATAGCCAATGGGAATTAGGGGCTACTCGGGAGGATAAAGCAACTGACAGGGAGCAGCGCGTCATGAAACAAGGCAATTCTCAGCAGCATCCAGCTAGGCAACAGCGTGGTCAGTCAGAATTACGGTTTGTTCAGGATGATAGAGTAACTGATCTGGACGCCTCTACACCTCCGACTTCTATCAATACGTCCGGAGGGACGCTACCAGTTTCCTCCCAACCGGTTTCTTATGCTCAGCAAAACATGCCAACTGCTCCGGAGACTACTCAGCAACAATGGCAAGCACAACAGAGCATGGCCATGAACCAGATGATGGCACAGTATCATTACCAGCAACAGCAATTACTACAACAGCAGTATCAGCATATGCAGCACCCTTACTACCAAATGCAGCAGCAATATATGAATCAGCAGCCATATCAAGTGGAGCAGCAGCAGCAGCAAACACAGCAAGGACATGAGCAGCAGGTGAATGATAAACAATATCAACCAGTTCAGGACCCTGGTTACCAAGCACATCAGTTGGCGTGTCAACAGCAGGCATCGCAAGAGCAGCAGCAGCTGCTTTGGCAGCAGTACCAGCAGTATCAACAACAACAGCATCAGTTTTTGAAGGAAGGGTCTACAAGTATGCAAGGACACTACATGCATCAACCTCCATCAGAGAGGCAACTTGATGGACAACTGCAGCAACATCCCCCGCAATCCCATTCGCAACAACAATTTACTCAAAATATGAGCCAACATCAACAAGTATGTTCTGTCAGCTACTACTTAATTCACCATTTCTGTGCATAATGTAATCTGTCCAGATAAGCTTCTTTCCTTTTCCCCCTAAGTTGAGTTGAATCTGTGCATGCACTGTAGGGTTGTAGAAGAGGGACTGGTGATTATGATGCAGGCAGCGCTTCTGGATCTCTGTCGCCGCAAGCTTAGCTTCAGAGCATTAGTGTATCTGTTTCCTTGAGAGCCTTTCAGCTCCGAGCTCAATGAACTACATTTTATAGCATAGCTTATGAGTCGCACTGTATCCGTTGATGGCTTCAACCTGACATCCATACATCCTAATGTTTCTTGTTGGCTATCGTAAAACTATCATTTTCGGCAGCGTCTTAACGTGACAGTTTTCATTCTTTTTTTGGGCTTCTTTATAATTCATGCAACCTCATTGTATATTGAACATGTATTTTTCAATTTTATATTATCATGTAATAATCATCACTTATATATTCTTCTTTCTAAATTATCACGAAAATATTTCCTTCTTGTCCTGTAATAGGTATAAAATATTACAATCAATCAAACAGTAAAAACATTTATTACCCAAAAATCAATACTCTTATACAAAACTAACATAATAAATGAATAAGTAAGAAATTTACAGCTGCGAAGCACTGATGACAAATTTTGGTGTTTGGCGTTCTGGAAGTGAATGAGACCATTGTTTGTTTCAGGCAAAATTATTTGGAGTTTGTTTGAGCTGTAATAAAAGTTCTGTGTCGATACAAATTCAATGCATCAGAGACTATACATATCTTCGAAGTGACTTGGAAATCGGGTGGGCCATCGCTAATTAACAACCGCAAAAACTTATACCTTCGTCCTCGTCTTCTCACCGACAGAGATTATATGAATCAATCGCTTAGCTAAAGGTGACATTTTCACACATAAAACAGCAAAGCGGATCTTCTGCCCAAATCTCATGGACCACTTAGTGGCCTATCAATCACGCGGTGCCACACATATATTGGTGGATCATGTTACTAATAAAATAATATTTGAATTATAACCTGGTGTCTCACCAATACACGCGTGGCGCCGCGTGATTGGTGGACCACCAAGTGGTCCATCAGATTTTGGGCCAGATGATCCTCAGGCATAAAACAGAGGGTACAATCACCTAAATTAACAATAAGTAATAGATTCATACATATGGCTCTTGTTAAATTTTGAATTCATGAGATTTTTCGATCACGGACTACCAACTGAACCATTATGCCATTACAATGAGAGAATATCAAATGTTTTCTATTATATTTTATTTATGTACATGTATTGATATTGTGTAAACTTAAAGAATTTTCTAAAAATTAAATCTCATTTTTAATACGTCAATTACTGATTACATATATTAATTTTATTAAAAAATCTCGTTATAGCAGCAGATGTCGGAATTTCAACTCGGGGTAAATAAGTAAATCTTATCATAAGATTTTAAAAGTTTACCTAGTAAAATATTTTAATGATTTTGAATTGTTTAATTAGAATTATAGCCATTTGACATACCGACTTCTATATTTCACAAACCGCCTGCAGTTTGAGTCGACAGCAACATCAACCAAAAAGCCACCGCTGCCGAAGCGAAATCACGAATTAGAAGCAGGATTAGAGAAATAGTAAGCATTACACGAAGATGAAAAGCAAGAAGAATTTGTCTACTTTTCTTGAAGCAAGTGTAGATAATACATACAGTGTAGCAGCAAGTTCGACCAAGATGAAAAATCTAGCAAATCACCACTCTTCCTAGCAACCCAACACCGACTTCGATTATTTACCGCTATTCTTCACCAAGAAACTACGATCCTCAATCAGATGGAGTTGCAGACTGTCAAGTGCAAAACCCCAGCTGCCACGAACACTGCCGTGTCATCCTCCGCCGCCAGAAGCGTTAAAACCGACGAAAAGACTGTGGCTTTGTACAATGCCGATGCGAGGTTGCTAGCTGAGTTCGAGCAATCTGGAGATTCTGGTAATTTCTTCAACTACTCTAAATCAGTCCCTTTTCCTCCAAAAACTATGAGTACTGCGGAGGAAATGACTGCTTACTTGACTAAGATTCAGAGGGGTGGTTTCGTGCAGTCATTTGGTTGTATGATTGCAATTGAGGAACCTAGTTTTAGTGTTATTGGTTATAGTGAGAATTGTTTTGCTATGTTGGGGCTGAAGGATGTTGTTGAGCGTTTGATTGGGGTTGATGCAAGAACCTTTTTTACTGCTTCATCCACTGCTCCCTTGGCAAAGGCCCTTGGCTCAAGAGAGATATCGTTCTTGAATCCGATTCTTGTTCATTCTAGGAGTAATTATAGGCCATTTTATGCTGTATTGCATAGGATTGATGTGGGCATTGTTATTGATTTGGAGCCTGGTCATGCTGGTGATCCTGCTAGCATACATGCTGGGGCAGTGCAGGCGCAGAAGCTAGCCGTGAGGGCGATTTCTAGGCTGCAGTCTCTTCCCGGGGGTGATGTGGGGGCTTTGTGTGATACGGTGGTGGAGGATGTGCAGAGGCTTACTGGGTACGACAGGGTTATGGTGTATAAGTTCCACGCGGATAACCATGGTGAAGTTGTGGCTGAGATTAGGAGGTCTGACTTAGAGCAGTATCTAGGGTTGCATTATCCTGCTACGGATATCCCACAAGCAGCGCGGTTCTTGTTCCAGCAGAATCGCGTTAGGCTGATCTATGACTGCAACGCTCTGCCAGTTAAGATAGTCCAGAGTGAGAAGCTGAAGCAACCTCTTTGTTTGGTTAATTCTACCCTTCGAGCACCTCATGGCTGTCATACTCAGTACATGACCAACATGGGGTCTATTGCCTCATTGGTTATGGCAATTATTGTAAACAACGGCGACTCGATGAAGCTATGGGGATTAGTAGTGTGTCACCACACGTCTCCACGCTATGTCCCTTTTCCTCTTCGGCATGCTTGTGAGTTCCTTATGCAGGCGTTTGGTCTGCAGCTTTACATGGAGCTTCAAATGGCTTCACAGATGGCAGACAAGAAGATACTCCAGATGCAAACAACGTTGAGTGACATGCTTCTCCGAGATGCTCCAATTTGTATTGTAACTCAATCCCCTAATATCATGGATCTTGTCAAGTGTGATGGGGCTGCACTGTATTATGGTGGGAAATGTTGGCTGCTTGGTGTCACTCCAACCGAGCAACAATTAAACGGCATTGTTGAATGGCTGGTCAGCACACTTGGAGATGCCACAGGGTTAAGTACGGATTGTCTTGCTGATGCTGGTTATCCGGGAGCAGCTCTTCTTGGTGATGCTGTTTGTGGAATGGCTGCTTCAAGAATTACTTGCGCGACTTTCTGTTTTGGTTTAGGTCTCATACGGCAAAAGAGTTCAAGTGGGGAGGGGCGAAGCATCAGCCAAATGACAAAGATGATGGTGGAAAAATGCATCCCAGATCTTCATTTAATGCTTTTCTGGAAGTAGCTAAAAGCAAGAGTATGCCGTGGGAGGCTGCTGAGATCAATACCATTCATTCCTTGCAGCTTATAATGAGAGATTCTTTTCAAGAGACTGAAGATACTGATAGTGCAAAGCTGGATGAGCTTACTGCAGTGGCAAGTGAAATGGCCCGGGTACTAGAAACAGCTACTGTTCCAATTTTTGGGGTTGATTCATCTGGTTTGATCAATGGATGGAATGCTAAAATGTGCGAGTTGACAGGATTACAACTTTCTGAGGCTCTTGGGAAGTCTCTAATTCTTGATGTTGTCCATGAAGACTCGCGTGAAGTTGTCAAGAACCTTCTGGATGCTGCTCTTCGAGGTGATTTCTGCCTTTCCTCTGATTAAGACTAAGTTATGTATCTTGGATACTTATTTACTGTGGTCTTATTACATTAAGATGTTTTGTATGATTTCTTATTGTTTTTCTCTTGGTATTAATCTACAAGAACTTTGTGTATAAAGAAAAGGCAAACTTTGATATTGTAGACGAGGCATCGAAGCTCTACACAGAAACCAGTTGTTTGCAATATCCTGCTTCATGATTATTTGTTTTTTAATGGATGTAGAAGTACAATCACACGAACAATTATGCAGTTCTTCCTTGGTAGCATGCGTTCCACAGAAAAGCCTATCTTGACTATCTTTGCTTCCTTAGGTAAGGAGGACAAAAATGTAGAAGTAAAGCTGAGAAAGTTCGTTGTAGATTCGTCCAACACAGCTGTGCACCTTCTGGTAAACTCATGCACAAGTAGGGATTACAAAAACGAAGTGTTAGGCGTATGCTTTGTGGGCCAAGATGTCACTAATGAGAGAGCCGTGATGGATAAATTCATCCGCATACAAGGGGATTACAAGGCTATTATCCAGAGTGTAAACCCTCTGATTCCACCAATATTTGCTTCTGATGAGAATGCATGTTGTTGTGAATGGAATGCGGTCATGGAGAAGCTAACCGGTTGGATGAGGCACGAGATGATCGGGAAAACACTCCCCGGGGAAATATTCGGGAGCTTCTGTCAACTGAAAGGCCAAGATGTGCTGACAAAGTTCATGATCCTACTGTACCGTGCTATTAGTGGCCGCGATACTGATAAGCTTGCTTTCGGGTTTTTCAACCGAAAGGGAGAGTTTGTGGAGGTGTATTTGAGTGCTTATAAGAGAGCAGACGAGAGGGGAAACATCATAGGGTGTATGTGCTTCTTGCAGACAGTAGTGATCACTCAGAAAGAGGAAAAGGTAGAGCTTTTGGAAGGGAAAGAATTGGCTTACATGATGCAGGAGATAAAGAATCCTCTCAACGGAATCCGTTTCACTCATCAACTTCTTGAAGGCTCAGCCGTTTCAGATGATCAGAAGAAGTTTCTTGAGACTAGTGTTGCTTGTGAAAGACAGATATTATCCCTGATCGACGGAAGTTTAGATGAGGGGTAAGTGAGCTAGCCTTCTTAAATCTCTCTTTGTGTATATTTGTGTAATGCCTTATTTTGGTGGTGCAGCAAGATTGAGCTAAAAGAGGAAGAGTTTGTTCTAGGCAATGTAGTGAGTGCTGTCGTGAGTCAAGCTATGATTTTGATAAGAGAGAGAAACTTGCACCTCATCCATGACATTCCTGAGCAAATGACAAGTCTGTGTGTGTACGGCGATCAAATGAAGCTACAGTTGGTTTTGTCTGATTTCTTGCTTTGTGTTGTGGATTACGCTCCTTCCCCAGATGGTTGGGTGGAGATGAAGGCGGCATCAATGGGGTCGAAGCTCGTAGATGGGGATGAGTTTGTTCATCTCGAATTCAGGTACATCATGATTTTCTTGAATTAGTCTCCTCGTATTATCATCTTAGCAGCATGAAAATCAATCTGTTTTTTTTCAGAATGGCGCATCCTGGGCAGGGGCTGCCTCGCCCTCTCATCGAAGACTTGTTTGGAGGTAAACATGATTGGAAGACGCAAGGAGTAGCTCTGAGCATTTCCCAGAAGCTTATCGGCATGATGAAGGGTAATGTTGGCTACATTAGAGAGCGAAACCGGTGCTACTTCCAGATCGAGCTTCATCTCAAGTCCACTTAATAACACTCACCTTGGTTGAGGTGCATGGAAGAAACGATGATGCAAACAAAAATTGCCACGAACGAATTTGTCTATCTCGATGATCAATCACACAGCCACGGTCTCGGTTTTACTCTCGGTATGAACCCTAAATAATAAGCATGCACGACAACCCCAAGATATAGTATCACGATGGAATAGATACTAATTACGAAGATGAATTATAATCCGAATAGGAAGAAAACCAAACTAACAGCACACGAATTTCCAGAAAATTGGATTTAGTTCACCGCTTGACGCCGAAGAAAACTCAAACTGACACACATATGAATTGCCAAGAATTAAATAACTAGTTCACCAATTTGAAACCCCACAGAATAAATATGGAATTCCACTTCAAAAACCAAAACGACGACAATATTGAATTTGAATCCGAAGAGGAAAAATCCTACGAAATCAAGATGATTTCGTCCCAATCAAGACGTACGTCTTGCCAAACCAAGTCTCAAATCAAGCATACCTAAACTAGGGTTCTCATCCCCTTTTAATAGGATGGAAGCCCACAATTATTGACGTAAATAAACAAGCCCAAAAATACGGAATTACTAAAATAAACCAATACGGAAATAGACTAATTAAATAATTTAAGGAAATAAATTAATTAGGAAATACTAAGGCAAGACCATGCATGCATGCAGGCGTGCCTATTCTTGTGCCTGCCCTTCCCGACGGCGTCGAACATAGACTTGCCGCCTTCGCGATCGCCTCGAGCTCGTCTCACGTAAACTCTTGCGAATCGTCCATCCGTCTCCGATCCTTCATCCTCGTCTTCCAATCGCTCCACATCAACTTCCACCCCCTCAAAAACAGCCCTGTCCTCAAGGCGGGAATCCGGAAACTGATTTCGTAACTCTTCTAATTCCACCCACGCAGACTCTTCTTCTCCTCGATCTTTCCAATGAACTAACACCTCTCGGACCCAACCATGAGAAGATACTTTATCACGCACGCACAACACTTTCTCCGGATCAAAGACGTCACCGAATTTAAAATCTAGCGATTTCGGCAACGTAGGCTCCACCGAATGATCCTCCACCCTAAATTTCACTCCACGACGACTTTTATTTGCTTGATTCCGCATTCTCCGCATTCGGTCTTGCGCCCGTTCTAAATTCACCCGAAATTGCTTCTCAAATTTATCCCGTGACAATACTACGTCCGAGACCGCAGCCATGCGACATTCCTCCGACAAATGCCTCCTCCCACTAGGCGGCGACCGTCCATAGACCAACTCAAATCGAGTAGCCAAGCGACGGGCCGTGATCGGAGTACGGCGTAGGTTAAAAAGTCTATACTTTGACAGCCTATCCACCACAACCAAAACACAAGAACATCCATTTGGTGACGGAAGATTGGTAATGAAATCCATTGAAATATCCTCCCAAATTCGCGAAGGAATTGGTAGTGGATGCATCATAACAGAGTGGTCCATTCCAGCCCATGGGTCCACGGTCTTAACTCTCCGTAAATTCTGCCCATTAAGGTTCTCAAAATCGGTTTTAAGAGATGCCTTTTCTTCTCTGAGATCATTCTTCTCCTGGGTCAGATCACGTGACTCCTCACTGGGTGCAACATATTCGGAGTTTAATCTTTCAACTTGAGAGATCAAATCCTTAATCATTTGAATCGTATCCGAAATAATAGCTGCTCTATCATTTTTAGGCATAACTGGATCTCGGGCATTCCCCACCCCATGAATTGCTCATTGGTCATTACACACTTCGCCATGAATTTGATTGCAGATTTCGACTGGCTCTCGTTTGAAATCATACACCGTCAGATCCGGCAGGTCGGACCAATTGATGCAAACAAAAATTGCCACGAACGAATTTGTCTATCTCGATGATCAATCACACAGCCACGGTCTCGGTTTTACTCTCGGTATGAACCCTAAATAATAAGCATGCACGACAACCCCAAGATATAGTATCACGATGGAATAGATACTAATTACGAAGATGAATAGGAAGAAAACCAAACTAACAGCACACGAATTTCCAGAAAATTGGATTTAGTTCACCGCTTGACGCCAAAGAAAACTCAAACTGACACACATATGAATTGCCAAGAATTAAATAACTAGTTCACCAATTTGAAACCCCACAGAATAAAGATGGCATTCCACTTCAAAAACCAAAACGACGACAATATTGAATTCGAATCCGAATAGGAAAAATCCTACGAAATCAAGATGATTTCGTCCCAATCAAGACATACGTCTTGCCAAACCAAGTCCCAAATCAAGCATACCTAAACTAGGGTTCTCATCCCCTTTTAATAGGATGGAAGCCCACAATTATTGACGTAAATAAACAAGCAAAAAAATACGGAATTACTAAAATAAACCAATACGGGGAAATAGACTAATTAAATAACTTAAGGAAATAAATTAATTAGGAAATACTAAGGCACGACCATGCATGCATGCAGGCGTGCCTATTCTTGTGCCTGCCCTTCCCGACGGCGTCGAACATAGACTTGCCGCCTTCGCGATCGCCTCGAGTTCGTCTCACGTAAACTCTTGCGAATCGTCCATCCGTCTCCGATCCTTCATCCTCGTCTTCCAATCGCTCCACATCAAACGATCTCATATTGAATAAGGAGTAATTGGCCAACTGTAAATTATGTAAATTTTGTGGGAAATTATTGAATTATGAGGGTATTTTTAGACAGCAATCTGGTTAGTATATCAAGTTAAAATTAATTTATTTTTACAATTTTTTATTTAAATAAATAAAACTAAATATTCTAAACTATAATAACACAAAATAGAGTCCGGATCACCTGTCCCACTTACGGTGTCCCAATCGTGTCCCAGCAACAAAACGACGTCGTTTCAAAACATATTAAAAAAAATAATAAAAAAGGTGAAACGACGTCGTTTTGTTGTTGGGACACGGTTGGGACACCGTAAGTAGGACAGCTGATCTGGAGCCCACAAAATATTCTTAAAATGTGGAAAACTATCAAATCGCCACCACACATCTTTAGTGCGCACGTGGTTTTCAGTCGTTGATAATTTGATAGGCTGTAACCTAAACCCTAAAACCCTAATTTCAAATAAATGGATGTCTATATATACCCGCACAACTCTTCCGCAATATCCAGACTGCGGCTGAGAAGAATTCACATTTTGTTTTAATTTCACTTCATTTTGTGTGTCAATTTTCGTATAAATGGGCTATGACGATCAACTGTGATAGGTCTCGTTCGTCGTAATGGCATTTTCAGTGCCTTGCCGACCATCCTGTTATATCACCATCCATAAACTGAGCCCTAGTTTTAAGGTAATCGTATCAGCGGTGACTGCAATGTATATTTGTTCGGAAAATCTCATTTCTATAGCGTTTTTTTTTAATCAAAAAAAAAAATTCACAGATTTTAATCTTTTTTTTTAATTTTTTCTAAATTTTATTTGGAGATCGAGGAATATGATGATGTGTTTTTTGTCGCCCCAGGCTTAATCTGCATCGAAAAAGTAGATGCAAGGTGGTGATTGACATTCTTTTCTGACTCCTTTAATGCATATTCATAATTTTTGAAATTTGTGGAGATGTGATGATATGTATTTTGTCGCCCCAGGCTTAATCTGCATCTAAAATCAGATGCAATGTGGTGATTGACATTTCTTTCTGACTCGTTGTAATTTTTGAGTTTTTAGTTATATTTAAAAATTTGCGAAGAAGAGGCGTGATGATAACTCACCCATATTTACTCTCTGCATTTGAATGATGATTAACTTCATGCACTACCATCTGATCTCTTCTGTATATTATCTAGTCTATGTTTTATGTATGCCTATGGTATCTAATGTCAAGAATTAGATTATTGTTTGTTGGCATTTCGTTTCAGGGCATACATCAAATTGAACAGGCCTTGCGACACAGTTAGCTTCACTACTATAAGCTTTCTGTTACTTTAATCCTGTCTACATGATATCATAGATCTACTTAATATCTTTGATTTTTCCCTTTCTCAAAGGCAAAAGATTTTCTACTTCTTCTTTAACATCAATATTATCTGAAGCCGATGAGTTGGTGATGCTACTGTTTTTTCTGCAAATATGTTCGCTGACCGAGTTGACAGTCCTTCCAGCTATTGTGTTGATCTGCAGATAACATTTGCAATTCATGAAGCTGCATTTGCAATTCATGAAGGTATTGTGTTGATCTCATGAAGCTGCATTTGCAATTCATGAAGTTATTGTGTTGATCTGCAATTCATGAAGCTGCATTTGCAATTCATGAAGCTGCTTAAATCGGAATGCTTTTTACATTATCATCTAAATACCAAACAAAATAGTTATTTAGATTATGATTCTTCCATCAGTGAGATACCACTCTGGAAGAGCTAGAATTCTAACCTTGTGTGAGGACCTACGGACCAAGGGATAGAACTTGTGTCGGGAGGGCCTACGGGCCAAGGGACAGTCTCAGGTAGACAGTTTCTATGAGGCGTAGGCCTCCCAAAAGGTAATGGAGGCGTGCAAAGATTTCCTCGGGCCGGATGGAGATTGGCCCTCGAGTGCAAAGGCAAAAGGGTGCTTGACTGCAAGGATTATATCATAAAACTCTATTTCTTATGTTTAATATAGTTTAGAGTTTAGATTGATTATGATTAAAAAAAATAAGTTCCAAGCATTAATGCACAGTTTCAAATTTTGTTACAATTGTAAATAACCACCCTCACCCTCAAAATAACATCAAACAAATCAGTATTCAGCTTACAATCGCTATTGTCTTTATTTGACCTGAGCTTGACATTCATATCAAACAACTTTTAAAGTTATTAGAGCTCCTTATGTAACATTCCCTGAAAAACAAAATACTTATTCTAGCATTTTTTAATTTTCTTTGTATGAATATGGTTTTGTCCAATATTTATGATTCTTCTTCCCTAAGAATGTAAATTTCTCTTATCAACACCAAAATGCTTAACAATTGTGATCAATTTGGGGTTTTATTCGGTGCTCGCTTCGATAGTGTACGTAAATTGTCTATCAATTTTCCAACCTTCAACCCACGGTTAAAAAAAAAAAGGTCTAATAGTTTGAACCTCACATTTCTACAACTACTGTTAAGTAATTGTTGAGCACTAGTTCTGCCCCCTCACTATCCATCTCTTTGGGTAGATATGTATTCACTCGTGTGACAATCTTGTAAAAAATAGAAGAGTATGCCTTCCTTTTTGTAAGTACTCCTTCCGTCCCATTTAAAATAATAAGTTTTTTTTTTCGGGATGTCCTATTTAAAATGACACATTTTCTTAAAAGAAAATAACTTTCAAAAAATATTATTAAATTATCTCTTACTTTTTTATTTCTTTTTCCTATTTTTTCATTTTTCTCATACTTTATCATTTACTCTCACAAATTCTTTCATCTTTTTTGTTTTATTTTATTATTTATCCTTCTCTCATACTTTATCATCCACTTTCTTAATTCCAGCACCGAAAAGAAATGTGTTAGGTTAAATGAGACGGAAACATGTCATATTAAATGGGACGAAAGGAGTACTATTTTGATTGGTTGATTCTTGTCAACATATTTTTTATCTTTTTTAAAACGACACTAAATAAAAAATAAAAAAAATTAGCCACTAGTAATTTGTTTAAATATATATTATACTCATTAAATTTTCAAAAAGACGTTACTATGTATGAAAATTATTTTCGTACATCTTTTTGAAACTAAGATATGTACGTTCTCTCTCTGAAAAAACATGAACTAATAATAAATGGAAGTTAAAAGTGTTTGGAACAGGATCTAGAAACATGACAGTGTAAAAATATGAACTGGATCGAGCAAGAAATCTGTTTAGATCAATTAAAAATCGAGTGCGTCTCAGTACAAGTAAGAAAATTAGTTGCATCTCTGCTCCATTTGTTATTTGCAACAGGGGGAGGGAGATACATGCAATATGATCTGAAGAAGAAATCTCATATAAGAAAGAATCGACATACGAGGAAACAATAACCGAAACCCGACGACTAAAAACTCATGTTTCACAACTACAAGGATTCCTCAAGCAAGAAATCAACCCTTATCAAGATACCGTCACACCACAATCAAGAAGGAAAAAAACTAGTATATCCAGTATCCACTGCAAAAGTGAAGGAAAACTTGCACAATAAGAACTAGTTTAGAGCTGCTTTTCGCGTAATATAAACTATATACCGCCAGCATATTCTTCTGCAGAACTCCACAGTCCTCAAACAATGTCACAAACGGCTCTACAGAAAGATACCTCCCAATATCGCACAAGGAAAAGGTGCTCTTGTGCTCTGCTTCTGCAACAAGGCGACGGCCAGATTTAAAAATGCAAATCCAAATAATCTTTCTTCACGTAACAGAGTCCTAGTCAAATTTGGGATGGATGTTTCAACAATTGAAACTCAGTTATGGTGCATGGCTGATGGCCCATCTTCAAATTATTTCTTTTACATAATGCACAAATAAAAGCAAAACATATTAATCAACTTTAAGGATAAACCTTTGTTGTGGGTACCGGAATAAGATAAGTTGATACAACTACAAGGAAAATATAACTACAACAGGCTATAATTAAAGAAATGATGTCCTAAACTTTCCTAAACTTTACTGCATACGACTTTGCAAGAAAACCAACCTAGATTTCCAAGAATGAAGTTTTACAAATCAAATGTAGTTGGATCTGAATGTATTTTGCAAAATTCATCCAAATGATTGCTCATGCAAATGTAACAGAATTACAATTTCAAGATATTAGCATTAATGGCAAAGACTAATAAGCTATAATACTTTTACACAAGTGAGTAAGTGAAATGCAGAATCATATACAGACTAATAGACGAATTAAAACCATGCTATGAACCAGTAAGGATAACAATTAAAGGTGAGGAAATGATTCTCTTACACTGCTTGTGAATCATCTATTAGACCCTGAGAACAGTTCAAATAGCCCACAGCAACTCTTCCATGATGCCGTTTCCACTGGACGTGGAGGAGGCACCAGCAATGGCTGCAAAAACAAAGCATTTAAAGAAATGAAAAACATAAAGAGGATTATCCACAAAATGACTGAGGCAGCACCTGAGTAACGCCAGAATCTTTCCCAGCATCTGCTTCATTATCATGAGTAGTTACAGTGGAATTGTACGATAGGCTTAACCGACCATCAGTTTCTTCCACTTGGAATGTCTTTGGATCAAAAGTGGCCTTTTTCTCATCAGTTTCCTTAAATACAGACTCAACCACAGATGGAGCCACAGAGCTGTTGGCTGTAGAAGTGGTATTGACTTCCACACTTTCGCTCAACAACGAAACCTTATCCGAGACAACAGGAGGTATGCAATCCACAACTGAATCACTTCCCTCTCCAATTGTAGTAGAGGTAGGCACAGGATCGATTGTCTCTACGTGCAAAGAGTGATCCGCCTTGACCGAATCTGTAACTGTATCTACAACAACAACCTGACTACTCTTGAGACCATGAGACTCATCATCCGAGCTGCTGCCGCTGCTACTGCTTGAGCTCCGAGATGATCCTCCATCATATGACTTCCTTTGAGTTTCATCGTGCTCATACTTTCCATTCTTTCTTTCAAATTCACCCTCAATCTTGAATTCTCTTTCAACTGAAACCACAGTCCCCTCTTCTTGCTCATTGTCACTCTCAATTTTCACACCCTCTGCTGGAGGCAAATTAGAGACACTCTCAGTCTTTTCTTCCTCCCCCTCAGTCAATAGGTCGTGATGGCTAGGGTGATCCTGAGACGTGGTAGAGCTAGCCTCGCCAAAATCACTATGCCTATCATCTTGGTGCTTCTCCTCATCACCCCCTAACATATTTGAATTCATCCAAATAACTCAATTCAAAAAAAGAAAACTAACATATCCCACAATACATTTCCATCCAAACAATCAGATTCAACACAATCAAATCAAATCAAATAAGAAAAGATTGAATCAATTAAATCTCACAACACAATCTCATATCCAATCAAAAAGATTGAATCAATTAAATCTCACAGCACAAACTCATATCCAGGATTGACACCGATTTATAGAGAGAGACAACAAGGGCTTATGGTCAAGAGAAAGTGATGTCTAAACAATAAAAACCACAACAAATTAAGGAATGCCCACAAACCCAAATTGATGGAAATACAAACTGTAAAGCAAAAACAGATGGAACGATAATTGAGCCCACATGGGCTAAAATTAAATAAAAGCAAAGAATCATATTTTACCTAATAAAGCTTGAGATTTGGTACCTTGAGTAGGGACAGAAGACGGATTGGGGTGATTTTCCTTCTTTTTCTTGGCAGCTTTTCGCTTCTTGGCACCTGACGGCATGATTGTTTGATTTAACAAATTGGTTGAGTAGAGGCGGAGATCGAAATCGTGGGCTGTCTGCTCGAATTCTTGATTCTCCCCCAAGCGAAGTGGTTCTCTATCAAGGTAGAGAGAGAGAGAGATTGATGTTGTGAGTTGGAAAATGGTAAAATAGTAGAGAGCAGACAGATCAGTGGTGGGGGTTGGTTGTTTATATGGTAGAATTGGGTCTCTGCGATTTCCAAGGAATCTCCAGCTCACCGGTTTTTTTTCTATATTTGCATAGTAGTATTTCGTATCATTTTATTTAAGAAATTGGATTTTCTCTTTAAAATTTCGACACTTTGAAATAATAATTTTACATATAAACTGTTGTAGATAGTATATCTTCTATAAATTATATATATCTTAGAGGATCTACATAAATGAAAATTAAATTTGCTAATTTTGTGAAATTTCACTTGGCACTGTCCATATAATTTAATTATTTGTTTTATTGATTGTTGCATTATTCGGATTGCACATTTGGGCTTTGGAAATGGAGGCAGTGAAGTCGGCAAGTCACAAGTGGCGTTGATTCATACTCCCAATTAAATACACTCTTTATTTCCTCATAAATTTCAAATTCTTGGAATTATTTTAAGAATTTGTATCAATAAAATAATATGAAAACTGATGATGACGTGGCCTTTTGGATCCATGGATGGAAATACTAATAGTTAGTGGCAGTCGACGTCACATGGTGGTCGGCAGAGTAATAATCAATATCATAAACGTTAAGTACACTGTAAACATAAATATTATTCGGATAATCTATAATAGTTTGAAATGTGCAACGGATACAATCATTTTTCAAAATTTCTGCTGCTTTTTATTTCAGAGTTAAGTAAACAATGACTTGTCCCATAAGATGAGTAGTCTATGATCGAAAGATTATGTGTTTAAAATCCACCAAGACCACTATGTATGAGTCTGTCACTATGGTTAGCCTAGGGTGGAATGACATAATGGTTAAGGTGGGTAGTCTGTGATCGAAAGATTATGAGTTTAAAATCATCAAGACCGTTATGTATGAGTCTGTCACTATGGTTAGCCTAGGGTGGTTGAACCTTCTTATGTTATTTGTAAATTAGAGAAGAACGAGTTTACTCAGTGCGCACTTCAATAGCGGCTGCGTGTTATTCTTGTCGTAAAATAATAATAATAAAAAAAAAAGTAGACAATGACTAGCAAGTTGCAATTAGTAGAATGTTTTTCCTTTGTGAAAAATTATTATGTCGGCATTCGGACATTAATCATCTACTTCTTTTTATGAGTGATATCAACTGTCCATTTCACACGTATTATGAATAACGGTTTACTTTGTGGTTACACGTCTTTTATACGGAACACGTATTAAACATTCACAAAGTATTAAACAAAATAATTGGGATTTCAATCATCCTCATGCTCCACCTATTCATTATTAATTAATTTTTTAAAAGGATGAAGTGGGCCAAATGCCCCTGGCCCCAAGCCACCTCGGCCTCTCACTATAATCTATTTCCACATTCACGACCATATATTTCATAATATATTTGATTCATATATTTCATGTCAACCTTATCACTTGCATCTAATCAATTTTCTCAACCACTTTTTTTTTGGGTAATGGATAAATAAATCTTATTTTAACGAATTATCGTACTTCTCTTGTCCCATTTGATCATATGGCATTTTTGTATATAACATGCATCATTGCTAATAAAAAAATGCAATGATATTGAACTAATGCTGTTGATCAGCTTCCAACTTCATGTAATCAAGATAGGGTTTGTGGTTGAGTTTCCTTGCAAAAGAGTTTTGCCCTAAATGCGCGAGAACCGTACTTGGGGTCGAATCGGACGAAAAAGTTCAATATTCGATTTAATATCATTCTTATTCTGATAATGATTTTGATTTTGATTTGTATTCGATATGGATATGGGAATGATCCGACATTTTTTCCTTTTTTTTAGGATATTATAAAAAATGCTATTCGAGTTTTCATATATTTGAGAATTATATTTATAATAATGTTTAAGAAATTACATTCATACAATTACATAAATTTTTATTCAGTTGAATATTTGTGAATATCAAACATCAAATATTTTGTATTTATATTTGATTTGTTTTACTACTCTACATGGTCTTGGCAGATGCGCTGATTGTTTAATTAAAACTTGGCCTTTTGAAGGCCCAAATGGCCCAATCATAATTGGACTACGACTTCGTCTAATCCGGCCCAATAAGTCTTTTGGACATGATTTTTTTTGTCCAATTCCTTTTTCTGTTTGTATTTTCTTAAAATTTAGTGGCCTCAACTACTATAAGAGCACACTAGTTATGAATATGTTTTAAACATGTGACAATAAAAAAAGAAAAAGAAAAAATTATAATCGAAACTCAATTGAAGACTGAAAAGTATAATCTTATTTGGGAAAAATTAAGGAGTGTATTAAACTCGATATAATAATGTAAAAACTTTTACCAAATCACTTCTCTTTGACATTTTTAACCTTGAAATTGCATTATTCTTATCTGGTACTATCTTCTTTCTCATTCGATTATTACGAATTTCAAAAATTTACTCAAATTAAATCTTATCTATGGATTTTAGAATCACGACACCTAGTTTAAAAATAATTTAAGTGAAGTTAATTAATGTGAAGGCTGATACTGCACATTGTTGCGAGTTGTGGGATGTGACCTATCTGTGCTGTTTGCAAGCTAGAGCACATGAGTGGAGTTTACCCAATGCGCAATTCGGTAACGGCTGCGGATTACCCTCGTTATCAAAAAAATAAAAATGGAGCTAACTTTTGCAATTGGGTTCATAATATCTATTTTAACACCTTTTTCGGAAGCATATCAACATTGCGAATTGAAGTATTTTTGGTCCTTAATTTAGGCACTTGTAGCTTGCAGTTTCATATTTTTGTATTCTTATTCAAATTAGAGTTTGTTGTAGACCTTTAAATACGATACGTGGTTGTATTTTAAAAGAATTTTTAAAATTTTGTCACTAAAGTATTTTTTATATGTTTTTTTCATCTAAAATCATTTATCTTCTACGTTATCGTTCCGTGTCAGTGTTCTAAAAGTATCGTTTTTCATAATTGCAACAATAATTATAAAACTAAACTCTGATAACAACTACATTTATCTTCTGTCTAGTTAATTCACTTGGTCAGCATCCGTGACAAAATTTAACACCTAAATGTCAACAGTTTGAGAAATTTAATATTATGAAAACAAACGTGCTGAAATAGAGATATTGTAGGTTACATGATTGTCAAACACAAACACCAAATTGTTTAATTCAAAAGGGCCAAAATGCGTGCACGTTAATTTTCGGAAATACATTTAAAATATAATACAAGCTTCAAAAATCAAGCAGAAGAACAAATAGGTGATACTCCTAAACAATTCAGACGTTGAAAGATTCCTACCCTAGACTTGATATCTTCTAATAACAGTATAGATGAACACTTAATTTATTCTACCACACATTGGGTAGAAACTTACTTTAAGAAAACAAACCTATTGCGATATACGTACATGCGTAAGTGTCATATTATTATATTCATGCTTTTAGTATCGTATATTTACTTTAATTTAGCGTCATATGAATATTATGTCGTAGTTTAGCAACACAAACACGAAACTCTTTTTTAAACTTAACTCTCGTTATTTAAGGAGAAACAATCTAACACTAAGTAGACCGTATAAGGCGCTTCCTCCTAAAAAGACTTTGTGAAACTCAAAATTATCGTTCGGTTACAAGTAACAACTAACGACTCAAATTAAATTACGTGTCATATATGTAGGTTTAAAATTAAGTGGTTATAACTAGTAAGATGAGGTGTACAATAAAGATTTCAAAGTCCTACAATCATCATATACTAATCGGAGAAAATAAGTCTCGTGAGTAGTCTAAGACATGTTAGATGATGCAAGTATGTTTTATTTTATATTTGAATTATTAAAATTTTATGGATATTCTATTTGAATGTCGAGAAGTCTAATATTCCTTCTCATATTTTATTTACCTGCAATTTCAAAGTTGGGACGGCCAAAGTCTATGACTTCGAATATTAATGGAAAACTTCTGAAACTCTCGAAATTATTAATAGTTTAATGGAGTATAATACATTTTTATGAATCAGTTTTCATTCTTTCGTTTTTCATTTTTGATGTTGTTATATTTTATTAAAAATAAAGGTTAAAATTGAAAATTTATCTTATTCTATCCCAAAAGAATCAATAAACCAAATATCAAACGTAATAATGATCTCAAACTTGAAGATTATAATCAAATAGATGCATTGAATTAAATAAATCAACCTATTTCGAATCCTGAGAAATGATTCTAAACTCAAATTCGAACCAAACAACCCCTTTAATTATGAAATTAGCCCATAGGCTAGCTCCTTTTTCATTCACCTTACAAATTAAAGATTAAGCTAATACCTTTCAAGTTGATTCAATCTTAATTTCCACAATCTCGTAAAACCTTTAAACTCTCTGGTAAAGATAAGGACCAAAAATAAAATAAAATTTAAAGCTAAGTTGAGTGACCTCTCTGCACGATAAAATTCGCTTCAATTAGTGTTTACATATCATATCAGAATATGAAAATGATTTCAACTGTAACACACCACTGATCAAATGTTGCTATTTTACCTATTTTAAGTTGTGAACACTGCTTCATGTACGCAGTGGCGTAGCTAGAGATATCAGTCCGTGGGGGCCAACAGGTAAACGTGCTTGTAAAAGTTTACTTTAAAAATTAGATAAACATGCTTGTAAAAGTTTACCTTTAAAAAAAAGTAAACATGCTTGTAAAATCTTTATTCTCAACAAGTTCATTTTAAGCAGGTTCGAAAAACAAAACAATGACAATAAGATTATTTATGATTTTTCATGATTTAACTACATAGAAACATGAAAGAAGTTAAAAGAAAATGGAGTGTATAATCGTTGGTAGGATTTAAGTTTATATACTTCATAAAATATATCGTGCCATTATATTATATGTAAAAGATCATTAAATTATCATTTAGAATTGTACGAGTAGAGAATATAAACACAATCCTTTTTTAATTTAATTTATTAAATTAAATTTGGTCAAATAAAACTTATGTTAGTGTTTTAGATTAAGTATACTAATTTTTAATTACCTAGAATTATTGTCTTTTTAAGTTTTGATTTATAAAAATTAAGAAAAAGAGATATATGAAAGAGGGAAAAAGAGAAAGAGAAATATGAAAGAGTTGAGGGGAAAAAGAGAGAGAGGCAAAAATTAACAAAAGAGAAAGAAAAGAGGTAAAAATATGCAAAAGAATGTTAAATTCAAGAATTGAACACGGTTCCCCCAATTTAAGAGTGAAAGTAACTTTTTTTTTTTTTTTTTATTTGAGGAATCCGCAGCCGCTACCTTCGGTGCGCTCTGGGTAAACCTCAACTCCTTGTACAGTAGCCTGCAAACCACACAGAAAGTTCAACCACCTAAGAGTGAAATAACTTGACCACTAGACTAGAAGATCCTTAGATAATAATAGTAAATGCTTAATAGTTTTCAAAATTCCAAGGAAGCATTGGCCCCCACCAGCCCCCATATAGCTAGACCCCTGCATATACGTGCTAATTTCCCTTTTATATGTATCCCTAAGTAAGGCCTACTCTTATGTCACTTAGAAAAAAAAAATAATAATAATAAAGGAAAACAATAACCAAGATTTTCTTTTTGCCTTTTCTGATTACATAATTTCAATCGGCGTAGAATAAGTCAAATCTTTGCAACATATATAAACTGTGTAATAATAATGGTCAAGTCAAGATGAGGCAAACTGTCTAGAAGAATGTCTAAATCAGTTACCAAGGATTTTTTTAATATAAAGTAATTTGTACTAATTCTTATAATAGGATTTTTTCTATTTTTGTTATCCAATATTTAAAATATTGTTACTTTTTCCAATTTCATTGTTATTATTTATTTTCCACTTGAAAATCTTCTTTCTACTTTTGTGGTGTGAAAATGTAAACTTAGTTAAACTTTCTTAAATTCTTCCATCTGGTCCTTTAGCAACAGTTCTTCTTTCTAACATTCTTCTTTCTCTTCCAACCCAGATTCAAAAAAGAGAGGATTTTTTCTAATATTCTTTCTCTTCTTTCTAATATTCTTCTATGTCCCCATGTGATGGCATAGCGGTGAAGGTGGGTGGCCCGGGACCGATAGGTCATGGGTTCAATTCCCACTGGACACGCTATGTGTGAGTCTGTCACCTTGTCACATTAAGGGTGGTTTAACTCTTCTGTGTGGTTTGCAGGCTATTGCACAGGAGCGAGATTTACCAAAGGTAGCGGCTGCGGGTTCCTCGTCTAAAAAAAAAAAAGAGAGGATTTGACGCGTTTGTGAGAATGACTATGGCTACATTTTAAAATTTGGTTGCTGATTATGTAATTACTGGTTACCTAATTGTGCATTTTTAATTATCCAATCACACAATCAAGTAACGCATAAGATTTTACCTGATGTCAATTATATATAAGAAAATTAACTCACTATACATAGAATAAAAAAATCATGTATATCAAACTCGTCCTTAATCATGACCATTTAAAACATTTATGTTGTAGGGATCATCTCATATGTCCAACCGTTGAAAGAAATATATCATAAAGTTGGAAAAAAGATCGTAATATAATTAGTCAAATGTGATTTATATCTTACTTAATGCAGGCTTTAGCGGCTCTTTCTTCATCATATATAAATCAATTAAATTCAAAGAAAAAATAATTGTAGGGATAATCTCATAATCACTCTACAAAATAAAGAATAATATCGGTCTTTAGCTGATATAACTTTATATAATCTATAAAAAAACCAGTGCAATTTATATCTAATTGCGGTAGACCGCATAAATCATTTTACCGAGATTATATAAACATACAAATTTCATTAAATGATGCAGCCACCTCTCTCCCGCCTATATATGTACAGTTTTAATACAACACAACACGTCAAAATCTCATTATCCATCACATAATAAACATGGCCGATTCTCAGCAGCTCGGAACAGAATATAGTGTTAAGGAACTCGTCAAAAACCCCATTCATCAAATCCCACAAAAATACATAATCGATCAAGAACCCGCAATTTCGCCTCTCGAAAATCCATCCTCTTCCGTCCCAATCGTCGACATGAAGAGACTTCTGGGCAAAGAAACTAAGGTTTCCGAGATGGAGAATTTCCACTCAGCATGCAAAGAATGGGGCATATTTCAAGTCCGTTTTTTCCTTCGTCTTCTGCAATTTTACGTATTTAAATACTTGTTTCAAGTTTTTTGCCTTAATTTATTTTGATGCAGCTGGTAAACCACGGCCTCGAATCATCTTTTCTGGAGAAGATGAAGATCGAGATTGAAGATTTCTACGCGCTGCCATTGGAGGAGAGGATGAAATACAAAATCAGAGATGGTGAATTTGAGGGTTATGGGCAGCATTTGGTGCAGGGATCGGGCGATCAGAAAGTAGATTGGGCTGATAGGTTTTACATGATCACAAACCCTATTTTCCGGAGGAAGCCTAATCTCTTTCCCGAGCTCCCTTCATCTCTCAGGTCATCAAGATTTTGTCTGTTGAATATAACTTAGTTGGTATTTCTTTTTATTTAAAAAAAATAAATTCTTCTAGTGAATTGATCATTAAGTTTTATGTTGCTTGGATTTGGGGCTACGGAGACATAAGATATGGTTGTCATTAAAATTAATATTCAATTTCACATTTTATTGTGTAGGGGTCTGATCAGGATATGGATACAGAAAAAAAGTAGGTTTGAATTTAAAAAAAAAAAAAAAAGAAAATCTTCAGTATCGTACTTCGTTTACTCGTATTTTATAACATATATAGTTCTCTACCCACACTTTTGCTCCCTTTTAGGTGAAATTTAAGGTTTTTAGTTTATTATGGCATGGCAAGGAGGAATAGGTAGTTCATTGTTAATAAAATCATGACTAGCCTATAAATTAAAATAGAAACTCATTTAAGATAGCGATATATCTTTTTAAATTTTTGTCATTAATCCGACGCTAAATGCTAAAGTGCTCAGGCAGGGAGGTGATGGAAACCTTCATCTCGGAACTACAAAAAATCGCGATGGTTTTACTTGGATTGATCGCCGATGCGCTAAAGATTGATCGGAAATATATCGAAGAGATGTTTGAGAATGGGATGCAATCAATGAGGATGAACTACTACCCACCATGCCCGGAACCAGACAAGGTCGTCGGGCTGACGCCGCATTCCGACGGAAGCGGCGTCACGATCCTCCTCGAAGTGAATGGCGTCGAAGGTCTTCAAATCAAGAAAGATGGTGTTTGGAGGCCGGTCAAGTTCTTACCGGAGTCGTTGGGTGTTAATTTGGGAGATATTGTTGAGGTTTGCCCACAAAACTTTTTGCACGTTTTTTTCTTCTAATTTGTGAGTATTATTAAATAATATTTTTGAAGAGTTAGGTCTTATGGTTCTTTTGATAAATAATTGAAAATAACAAATAATTGAAAATAAGTAAGTGCGTCCCTATTTATTTTTCTTTAAATAAGTCTATGATGATAAATAATGGCAGACTACACATAATTGAACTTTGACCTAATTTTAAATTATCTTTGTTCATTCTTTCTCTCTCTTTTCTTGATATTAATATTATTTTTTTAGAATAATACCCATCAATAAGTTGACTTAATTTAGTTGTTCAAAATCTAGAAGAAAAACTAGGGGTTTTTTTTTTTCATGTCAAGAAGGGACATGATTAATTGTACTAGTCTTTGTTTCAATCCAATCAATTTTTTATTTTTATTTTTTCCTTTTCTTTTCAAAGTAGGGTATAATTATCTCCATCGAATTATAGAAATGGCATCGTCTTGATTTAGTTAGATTCATAAATTAAGATTTAGAAAATAAATATATAATTTACTATTTTCCTTAGTTCTAAATCAATTGACTTAGATTCATTCAAATAAATCAATTAAGAATTTAAACAATAATAGTTTACTTGGATTTTGTTTCATTGACTAGACTTATGCATTATGACACGTAAATAATTGTTCAGCATTAGAAAAAATAATACTATTTGATTCCATTTTGATTCTATTGACTTGGTACATTGTGACATTACCTAATTAAGAATTAGAAGCATTCTACTTGATTCCAGCTTTATTCGCTTGGTTCATTGACATATATGTCGAGAGCAGTAGTATACCATGTTTCAAGATATAAACTCAAGTACGACTCATTTATTAATAAGATCGAGCTAGAACTTAATTACCGTGCACATGATTTTTCGTGGTAGGTCCGAATTCAAGAAAATATTGACATCAAAGAGCTACCATTAGGTTAATTAGTGAGAATTAGTGTGGAGTTTGTTAGTAGATCCTACAACAACATCCCTTCATCAATAAAACACATTAATTGACGAGTTAATTTATATGATTTGCAGGTGTTAAGCAATGGGTTGTACAAAAGCATTGAGCACAGGGCAACAGTGAATTCAGAGAAAGAGAGGATCTCTGTTGCAATGTTTTTCAACCCTCATTTTGAAGCACAAGTTGGGCCTCTCTTGACTACCCACAAACCAATATTTAAGACCATGTCTATGGAGGAGTATGTCAATGGCTTCTTCTCCAGGAAGCTCAAGGGCAAATTCCTAGATTCCATGAGAATATGATCCGACTTCTATACAAAAATATATAGTTACTGCCTTTTATCTTATGTGAATACAATAAATTTGTGATTTGCATCTATCTAAACGAGGATCGCAATTACGATCTTACAAACCATAGTCTTTTGAAGTAAAGGTGTACGAGTTATTTTACAACTTTACTACTATAATTTCATTAACAAAACATGCAAACATAATTTATAAGAAATATACAATTAATTGGTGTAGATTCATCTCTCGTCATAAAAAAAAATAAAAAATAAAATTTAATAATGAAACATAAAATATACACAAATGGTTGAACAATTGTCCAATCTGGCAATCTGGTCCAGGTTACTTTCAATGTCAAGTTCAGAATGCTTACATTTACACCCTGCACATTTATTAAGATTTTAATTCACTGCTATTAATTTATTAAATAATAACCCTACTTGTATTCTATAAAGGTTTGTGTGTACACTTTTATATGAAAAAGGTCATATATCAATTTTCTTATAGTGTGGTACACAGAGTGGTATACGAAAGTGGTACATACAAATCACTCCTCTCATATTCAACTTTTTGAAGCCTACTCATCATATTATTAAATGTTTTATCTTTTCAAATGCGACCAGAGCATATTGTTGAGATATTCAAAGATTTGTTAGGAGGATATTAAGGAGTTAATTAGGGGAATTAGAGAGATAAATATGGAGGTTGATTTTATTCCAACTCCTATATATATCTTTGTAATTGATCATGAATATATGAATGTAAAAACATACGTTTCAACATGGTATCAGAGCCAGACTATATTAATTTCTTTTTTTTCCAAATCTTCGTTTCCATATCCAAAATACCAAACTCAGAAGAAGAAAAATCCAATCTTCTTCCGCCCCTTTCATCTTCACCTCCGCTGATATAAAAAAAAAAAAAAAAAGAGTGAACAAAGTGATTCGTCCGGCACTAAATCTGTTCCAGTTTTGGTTCAATCTGAAGGACCTTTCAATATTGGTTTTCCTCTTACCGAATCAAATTACGATGTGTGGTCTCAATTGATGGAGATGCATATTGCTGAACGAGAAAGGCTCTCGTATATTACGGGCACTACTACTTCACTATCCGCATCCGACAAAGGATATGACAAATGGAATGCGGAGAACCAAAAGGTAAAACGTTGGCTTTTGATGTCCATGTCCCCTGAAATTATGAAACATTATCTCCGTATACCAACTGCACGTGAAATTTGGAGTGCTCTTTCAAAAGCATTCTATGATGGTAATGATGAGACACATGTATGAAATCTCTTTCTGTTTACTATGGGGAATTGACTGAAATATTTCGTGAACTGGATCATCGTGACAAAGTGGTCATGAAGGATCCCGATGATGTTATTGCATACCGGCAGTCTATTGAGCGAACCCGCGTTCACATATTTCTTGCTGGATTGGATAAAACTTTTGATCAACTACGGCGAGAAATTTTACGCCATGAACCTCTCCTCAATCTTGAAGAGTTCTATTCATTAGTTCGTCGTGAGGTCATCAGATCTACTACTTTGAACGAGGATGTTGAACAACCTGAAGCTTCCGCTATGATTTCTCGCCATCGACCTAGTTCGAAGTCACAAGAAAGGTCACACTCATCCAACACAAAGAATTCCAATAATTCAGACAAATCTACATACAAATGTAGTCATTGCAATCAAATTGGTCACTTGAAGAGTCGTTGTTTTGAACTCATTGGATACCCAGATTGGTGGGATCCAACAAAACATCGAAATTCTAAAAGGGCGTCCACTGCTTCTGTTGCTCATACCAAGAATGATCATGCCACTTCTCAGTCTTCTACACTGGTAACAACTGATAATACTGGAGGTAAGGCTTTAAATATCTCTACTCCTGTTTCGGATAGTGCATGGATAATTGATTCTGGTGCTACTGATCATATGACATTTGATGTTAGACATATCTCAACCCTTAATCCTTCTTCCCAAAATTGTGTATCTACTGCCAATGGTAATACTACTCCTGTTATTGGGGAAGGATCTGCACATCTTACTGAAACTTTAAATCTAGACTCTGTTTTAGTTGTTCCCTCCTTAGATTATAACCTCCTCTCTGTCTCTCAAATCACTACTACTTTATACTGTGTTGTGATTTTTTGGCCTGATCATTGTGTGTTTAAGGATATTCAGACTCGGCAAACGATTGGTTATAGGGTTAAGAGAGGGAAGCTATATTACTTGGACATTGGATCAGATACTACTAGCAGATTACAACATGCCCTTTCAGCACAAAGTCTTGCTTCACCAAAGAATATAACAGAGATCTGGTTGTGGCATCGGCGTTTGGGTCACGCCTCATTTGGTTATTTAAAGAAACTATTTCCTAGTTTATTTAAAGATTTAGACATTTCATTTTTTAAATGTGATGTGTGTGAACTTTCCAAAAGTCATCATGCTTCATTTCCTTTGGTGATGTTCCTTTTATGATAATTCACTCAGATGTTTGGGGGCCATCTAAAATTCCTACATTGGGTGGGTATCGTTGGTTTGTTACCTTTATTGATGATTGTACGAGGATGACTTGACTTTGTTTGATGAAATCCAAATCTGAAGTTCCATTGTTGTTTCAAAAGTTTTATAACAATATTCATACTCAATACAATGCTCAGATAAAAGTGTTACAGAGTGATAATGGAGGAGAATATCGTAGTTCTGGATTGCAGGAATTTTTGGAGCATCGTGGCTGCATTCATCAAACTAGTTGTCCGGGATACTCCGCAACAAAATGGTGTGGCCGAACGAAAAAAACCGGCACTTACTTGAGGTTGTTCGAGCTTCCATCATTGAAGCTAGGATGCCTTTATGTTATTGGGGTGAAGCCCTTATATCCGCTGCATATCTCATTAACCGTGTTCCTTCTCGTTCTGTCCAATTTAGAACCCCACTCCAGATGCTTACAGAAAATGCTCTTGCACCTCCACTTCCAAACTTACCCCCACATGTTTTCGGTTGTGTCGCATATGTCCATATCCATAAAAACCAGCGTAGTAAGTTAATGCCTCATGCTTTAAAATGTGTCTTTGTTGGATATGTGCTTCATAAAAAAGGCTATAGGTGTTATCATCCTCCTACCAAACGCATGTATATCACAATGGATGTTGTCTTCCATGAAGATATTATGTATTTTGCTATGTCTGACTTTCAGGGGGAGTATCTTGAGGAAATTCAGACTTTTGGATACAACCATAGAGACAAAATGGTGGAAATATTTCATCAAGATAAAGGTGAGTTGGAACCAAATCTAAATGTGGGTAGTGATACTATTCACAGTGAGATAATAAATGAAGAAGCGAAAGAGTTGGAATCTAGTAATCAGAACTTGGATCTAAGTGAGGATGAACATGTTCTTAGTCAAGCACATGCTGAAGTTGAGCAAGAGCCTTCCTCAAAAGATACACCAGACCAATCATTGTCCGAGGAACTTCCTTCCACAATTCTCGAATTATCTAAGAGAGAACTTCCTTTACGTCGTACGAGAGGTATCCCAAAACCTACATATGAACCTCAATTGTCTAGTAAAGTAAGATATCCCATGAGCCATTTTATGTCTACGCATCGCTTGTCAAAAACAAATCAGTCATTTGTCAATCAATTATCTGTTATATCTATACCTAATAGTGTGCAGGAAGCCTTAACCGATCCAAGATGGAAAGCTGCAATAGATGAAGAAGTGAATTCCTTATGGAAGAACAAAACTTGGGAGATCATTGATCGACCTAAAGGAAAACAAATAGTTGGATGTCGATGGATCTTTACCGTGAAGTACAAAGCCGATATCACGAGTTGAGCGTTTTAAGGCGAGATTGGTGGCAAAGTGGTTACACCCAAAACCTATGGAATTGACTACACCGAGATATTTGCACCTGTAGCTAAAGTGAACACAATTCGAGTATTGTTATCTCTTGCTGCAATTAATGATTGGCCGTTACAACAATTTGATGTAAAAAATGCATTCTTACATGGAGAACTATCTGAAGAAGTCTACATGGATCTTCCTCCGGGCTGCATGGCTAACGAAAGACAAAATCAGAAAGTATGTAGGTTGAAGAAATCTCTATATGGGTTAAAACAATCTCCAAGAGCTTGGTTTGAGCGATTTACTAAGTCTATGACAAATTTTGGTTATAGACAGTAATTCTGATCACACGTTATTTTTGAAGAAGAGACAAGGACAAAAAACTGCACTAATTGTGTATGTGGACGACATGATTGTCACAGGAAATGATCCGGAGGAAATGAGAGTTTTGTGAGATTATTTGTCAAAGGAGTTTGAAATGCAAGACTTAGGCTCATTAAAATATTTTTTGGGAATTGAAGTATCTCGATCAAGTAAAGGTATTTTTTTATCTCAAAGAAAGTATGCATTAGATCTTCTACATGAAACTGGTATGTCAGGTTGCCAACCAATTGATACGCCAGTGGAAGAAGGGTTGAAGTTATGTGTTGCAGATAATCAGGTCCCGGTGGATAGGGGGAGATATCAGAGACTTCTTGGGAGATTGATGTACTTAACTCACACGAGACCAGATCTCACTTATGATCTAAGTATCGTTAGTCAGTTCATGCACAATCCGAGTGAACAACACATGAATGCAGTAATACGCATTTTGAGGTATCTAAAATCTGCTCCAGGGAAGGGAATTCTATTCTCCAAGAACACAAATAATTCAGATATTAAAGTATATACAGATGCTGATTGGGGTGGAGCTGTTGATGATAGGCGGTCGACTTCAGGTTAATTACTTTACTTTTATTGGAGGAAATCTAGTTACATGGAGGAGCAAGAAGCAGAATGTTGTTGCACGATCAAGTGCCGAAGCTGAGTATAGAGGAATGACCTTAGGAATATGTGAAGGACTATGGCTGAAGTTTCTCTTAGAAGATCTAGGCTATTCACCCGAGCAGCCGATTCAACTATATTGTGACAACAAATCAGCATGTGATATAGCCCACAACCCGGTTCAACATGATCGTACAAAACATGTTGAGATAGATCGATTCTTTATCAAAGAGAAATTGGATGGAAAGATTGTGGAACTACCAAAGATTTGTTCAGAAGATCAAATAGCCGATATTCTCACCAAATGAGTATCCAATCGAGTGTTCTCAAAGTTCTTAGACAAGTTGGGCATGTGTGATATTTATGCACAACTTGAGGGGGAGTGTTGAGATATTCAAAGATTTGTTAGGAGGATATTAAGGAGTTAATTAGGGGAATTAGAGAGATAAATATGGAGGTTGATTTTATTCCTACTCCTATATATATCTTTGTAATTGATCATGAATATATGAATGTAAAAACATACGTTTCAACACATATTTCCGATCACTACATACATACCAGGGTATAAATAACACAAGATTAGTTCGTTAGTTGTTAGATCGAATACTGAAAAATTCAAGATTGAGTCACAAATCTAAATGTTCATTGTTTACGAATCAAATGTAGGTTTTACTTCTTTTGGATAAAATTCACCAATTACTTTGATTTAATAATTTCCAAATTTGAGATATGACTGTAAAGTCTTAATTATGATATTACCTAATATAAACATTTATATGATACAAAACTCTGTCACCTAACATCCTCACAAGTAAATATTGATCATAACTCATAAGTTAAGATCTGCTCATTTCACAATTACTTTTAATAGAATATTTAGTGATTTAGATAAAATCATAACATAGTCGCGCGACGAAGTGGACATGGGAGTCATGTATCGAACTTTCGGATCCCGAAATCTCAACCGCCGAATGTGGCGTAGAGGCGCAATTCTATAACAACTGCAAAGAAGAAATGGTTGAAGTAACCGCCATGGAGGGATCAGAGAAAACTAATTCATCATCGATGAAGAAGACTAATGTCGATTCCGATTTGAAGGAGGCGGAGACCGTCGCCGGCGATTCAGAGAGCGCACTAGCGCCATCCAATCCGCCTCCTACGCGGCATCCGTTGGAGAACTCCTGGACTTTCTGGTTCGATAATCCTTCCGCCAAATCAAGACAAGCGGCTTGGGGAAGCTCCATTCGTCCTGTTTATACCTTCTCCTCCGTCGAAGATTTCTGGCGGTACTTATTATTTTATTTTTTTTGTTAGATTTGGATTTTCTTATGAAACGGCTTATCTGTTGTCGTGCATGAAGTTGGTCGCATTTAATGAGAATTATTTATTTTGTTTCTGTATTTATCGTACGTTTAACCCTAGAAATTGAATTTGTGGGATTGTGTTTGGATTCCTACTGGTATTTGAAATTTCCACTAGAAAGTAGGGGTGAATAAAATTCTGAATACTATTTCACGAAAATCTGCATTTAATGAATTATGGTTTTTCTTATACATGGCTTTTTTAGATGTTATACAATTGTTTGAGAGAATTTGCTTTAAAGAGGAATAGAAAAAGTAGTATCAACCTGTACACGAGCTAAACACATAATACACGCGTTTTTAATGCTAAATAGGTTGTCACTTGGCAAGCTTTAATGGGTGTAGTTGGTTTATAATTAGAGGAAAAATACTGAAACCATGATCACAGTTCTAGAGCAAGATTCCAGAGAGAGAGAGAGAGAGAGTTGTCAGCTGTCTGTCTAGTGTATATGTACTTGAGAATGCTGCTATTTCATTCATGTTCTTGTTTTATCCTCAAAACAGAATCAACTTTAATGTTTGATCATGGTTTATAGATGGATACAGTTTTTTCTTGAACATTGCCACATTCCAGTGGAAATCAAATTGTAGTTGTTACAATCTTGATCATTTTCATTTGTCTTATGATGGTGCTTGTGTGTTGTCTCTTTAAACAACAATTCCTTTTACATGGTTTGCAGAGTTTATAACAACATACACCATCCCAGCAAGCTGGCAGTTGGAGCCGACTTTCATTGTTTCAAAGAAAAAATTGAACCAAAATGGGAAGATCCTGTTTGTGCCAATGGGGGGAAGTGGACTGTTAGTTTTTCTAGGGGCAAATCTGATACTTGTTGGCTCTATACGGTATGTATGCTTAATTAGGTTCCCCAACTTTTTTATTCTTTGTGCTGTCTTTTCTCTTCTCTGTTTTCCTTTTGCTCCTCTAATTCCTGTTATTGGTGAGAGGCAGTTGTTAGCACTGATAGGAGAACAATTTGATTATGGTGATGAGATATGCGGAGCTGTTGTGAATGTCCGAGCCAAGCAGGAGAAGATAGCTCTCTGGACCAAGAATGCTGCCAATGAAGCTGCTCAGGTATGTTTTCTCTTTGGTGTGTTGTGAGAGTGATATTGACATTCTAATATTCATTTAAATTGATATTAGAAAGATGATCGGCATTCATGCCTTTGTTTTCTGCATTCTCTGAAAGTTTTGATTTCTGATTCATTTGTGGAATTCACCAGCTGAGTATTGGAAGACAGTGGAAGGAGTTTCTGGATTACAACGAGCAAATCGGTTTCATATTTCATGTAAGTCTCTGTTTGAGTCCTATCAGCCTCAAATGCTTCATTCCTGCATAATCTCTGTGATCTAATTTTCTGATGCAGGCTGATGCTAAGAGGCTTGACAGGAATGCCAAGAATCGCTATACGGTGTAAGGTGTTTGTGAAGAGCAGTTTTTCCATCTGGTATGGTCTATATTAGAAAATATCAGCAATAAGCCCCTCTCGTTACAAAGATCCATCCCCTACGAATAATATTGAATCTTCATTGTACAAGTCTTGTGTATGTATGTTCGATGGTACAAGATAGAGATGAAGTGTTACGGACGTAGTTTATCGACGCCGGAGGAAGCCGGAGGGGAAGTCGGATGTGCTGGGCGCTGGAGCTGGTCACGCTTGATGGGCTTGGCTTTATTTATAAGTTTATTTACTTTAGTATTATTGAATAATGGGCCTGCATGTTTTGGCCTTGGTATTTATAAGAGTAGTTGGCTAGGGTTTTGCATGCTTTTGCTTTTGGGAACATTAGTGGGGACGAGAACAACTTGCTCTCGTATATCTTGCTTAACATATTGAATTAATTGTCTTCGGTTTGCTTAATTGTGATTCTATTCCTTTTACTCTAACATAAAGCTACGAGCCCGAAAAGGCAGAATAAATAAGAGAGAAATAGTTCTTCAAGTGGAGTTTTGGAAAATAGAGAATCACTTTGGAAGGATTCTTGTGTTGAGGAGATCCAACATCTGAGAACAAAATGCATTATCATAATTCATTTTATTGCTTGAACTGTATGCTTCATTTCCATCTGAAATTGAATTGTTTTTTTCTCTGATTATTTTCTTTTTTTAGCTATTAGGTATTCTAACAATTGATATATTAACAAATATATACTGTATTAACGTAGATTCGTTTTGATATCTTGCACTGAGGATGAACATGTGACTAAAGGTCATTGCATGAAACTTGTCATTCCTTTATAGGGTGCTTATGGATAACTAATGTGAGCTTCTTACACAAAATTATATTAAATTATTAGTGAATGTGATATGTAATATTATACGAAAATCTCTGTAGCTTTTAATGTTCAGACATACAAGGTAGAGAACACATGTAAAATTGACTTTGTCTTTTGTCTTGTTTTTTTATTGGAAGCCGAGGATGGTTACTATTTTGATCGTATAGTGTTTCTTGCATTATGCTCTAGGCACACATGCTTGCTTGTTATTAGGACATCATTTGTATAGGAGTCGCATTTAAGCCTTTTAAAGATTTTTCAACAGATTTTTATTATTTTAAATAAAATAATGCTTAGCCCATTCGCCAACCCCAGAAGATCATCTGTCCCAAAAATGGTGGCCCATTCGGTGGGCCATCAATCACGCCCCGCCACGCGTGCATTGGTGGCCCACCTTTTTAAAACTAAAATATTTTTTATTACTAATATGGTCCACCAATGCACGCGTGACATGACGTGATTGGTGGACCACCGAATGGGACATCAATTTTGGGCCAGAAGATCCGGCTTGTAGCCAAACACATAGAAACCTGAGATGCTATCCGGTTAATTGTTTAGATGGTTTATTGGTTTCTTCGCCCGGTGAATTAGTTTAGTCATTATTTATTTTCAACATAGAAAATTGTCATTGTACTTTTATACTTCGTCCGTCTCATTATTTATATCTCATTTGTTATATTTGTTTGTCACACTATTCATGTTTTATCCCAAAAGTCAACATAAATTAGTGCTACACAATCATCCGGCCCCATTACTTTATATATTTTCACCACTATTTTATACCTTTCCAGAACTGTCTTAATCTCTGGGTCAAGTTCACATGGGATATAAATATTGAGACGGAGGAAATATTATGTTATAATTTTATAAAACAATACTTCTTCCATTTTAAATTATATTGTCCACTTTAATTTTTGATTTTTTTTTAAGGATAATGTTTAGTTGTGAGTAGAATGATGTATAAATTTTCACTATATTTAATTAAAAAAAAATCTGAAAAATGCACTTAGTAGTATTTATATAATATATTTTAATAATAATAAAAAAGATGCCGTTTTCACATCTAAAAGTGTAGTACATATTTTTTTTATATTAAATTATCAATTTATAGTATACTACGAAATAAATAGTACTAGTGTGGAGGCGACGGTTTCTTTTTATTGTCAGGTTACGAATCTTTTCAAATTCATTTACGTGAGATGAAGAATAAAAAAACAATTACACCCAAATCAAGAAAAAGAAATGACCAAATTGATTCCTTTACTTGACATTTCTTCTTCACCAAGCTTCTACGTTTCGAGAAACCCAGTCATCCTGAGAATAAAATTCCGGAACTCATTCAAATCTCTCCCCTTCAGAATCCCCCCGCAAATCGACAGCGCCATCATTTTCTCAGCCAAGCGCCGCCCTACGATCACGTGCGGCGGCACCATCTCGCCGTCGTCGCCGCTTTCGTCCGCGCAACGGAGCCACGCATTCCTCGTCTTCTCAACCGGAATGTTAACCGGAGGCGAGCTCCTTTGACTCCTCGTGTTGCGATAGCTCGACGAGGGACTGCGGAAATCGCGGTCGGCGGCAATTTGGTCGTCGATTTCTCGGAAGACGACGTCGGATTCCTGGTACTCCTCTTCCGCCATATTTGATGGTTGGGAGATCGGGAGGCAGGTGAGAAATGGGGGAAATTTATAGAGGGGAATGAGAAAAAGATATGAATGATTGAAGGAGTGAATCGTAGTGAGTACACTTCGATTGCTGGCGTCACTACGCGAGGCGTTGAGTGCGGTCTCCGCTTTCTAAAAGTTGCCTTTTTTATTTGGTTTGATTTTTTGAATTCATTTAATGTGAATTAAGCGACGCTGTTACTTGCGCTTCACGGCTTCTTGTTTCTTGCTTTCGATCTTCTATTTCGATATTCTTACATTTTATGCACGTTATAACAATAAACTATACAGTGTAAGATCCGATCATATAGTATATGGGTGGATCCAAAATTACGATAGATAGAGAACTTAATTTCAATTTTGTTAAAAAAATTATAATTTTCGAGCCAATTTTTTTTTTCATTTCAAAAATTATACTCCCCTCGTCTCACTTAGTTAGGGATGGCAAAAAGACCCGGAACCGTTGGACCCGCCCTGGACCCGCACGCGATGGGGCGGGTAATACCCGCCCCGTACGAGGACGGAGCGGTTCCGGACCCGACCCGTGCCGGGTCCGGGGCGGTTCCGGTTCCCACAGTGGACCCGCCCCGCCCCATGTAGAACCGAACCGTTTAGACCCGCCCCGCGCAGGACCCGCCCCAGACCCGTCCTGCAATAAAAATACTGTAAACGGGATTCGAACCCGCATCAATAGCTTTTGTACATGAACTTAATCCAGACTTTCCAGTTGAGCTAATACACACATTCGTTATTCTTCCACATATATAGTGATATTAATATATAAAAATATAATATACTAAATTAATACATCTAACATAATTAGCTTATAATATGTAAATATTTACTTTTCTAAACTTCAATATACTATATTCAAAATTGTAATCACGACTCACGAGTATGTATTTCGAAAATAAAATTAACATTTTCTATATCATAAAATAAGTATTTTTAAAATATATATGTTTAAAACACAATTTTTTATTTCTATTCTTTAATTGAAATGAATTATATGTGTAAATACAATCATGTAAATGAACAAATACAATTAAAAACTTTTTATAACAAGTGAAAATACATCTAACAAAAAATTAGCTTAGAAAATATAAATATTATTAATATTAACTTTCTAGATTTCAGTATTTTATATTCAAAATTGTAATCATGAACATGTATTTCGAAAATGAAATTAACGTTTTTTGTGTTACAAATAAGTATTAATGAACAATTACAAGTTCACAATCGAATTTTTTTCATGACTAATGAACAATTGGAGTTTGGAATCATAACATATGCATAGGCAATTCATAAGTTCGTAAGAATCATAAGATTTGAAAGTATGTCTGAAAAATTAAAGAAAGATGATGAACAAAAAAAACAAAATTTATATTTGTTCATGTAAGAAAATTATTGATACAGGTGAAAAATTATACTCTTATCTTATTATTTATGAACTTCAGTTATAAATTGATAAGAATTATAAAATATGCACAAGCAATTGATAAGAATCATAATATATGAAAATATATTTGAAAAAGTTAAAGAAAGACGATGAATAAAAAAACAAAATATATATTTGAAAAATGATTTTCGTTATTTTTGCCTTTTTATCGTTATTTTCATTTTATATATTTGATGTGTAATAGTACTTTAATAAGAATCATAACATATGAAAGTATATTTAAAAAAATTAAAGAAATATGATGAATAAAAGCTACAAAATATATTTGAAATGTTATAAACTAAATAGAACGAGAGAGTAAAAGAGAGAAAGAGAAAATAGATGTGTATTATTATGAGGGTGGAGTCCTCTATTTATAGAGTACAAGATGGGCTAATGGACTTTTAGGGTTTACATGGTCATCACAATATATGGTAAGTATATATATAAAATATATTTACAACACTCCCCCTTGATTGACCATCCCTAAAAGAAATTGCTGCCTCGTTAAAACCTTGCCAGAAAAACCCATTGGGATAAAAACTGGACGAAGGAAAAAGAGTACAGCTGCTCCACCTCAAAATAGTCATTCTTGATCCTTGAGTCGGCGCATATCGATCTTGTATAACAACTTCTTGAATGTTGGTAATACCTTTGTAAAAGAATCTGCTAGGTTGTCACTTGAGCGAATTTGCTAGATGTTGATGTCGCCACTCTTTTGGAGATCATGTGTTGCATTGGCTCTTTTATGAATCAATCTCAATGACTCATTTTCTCATGTGTTGGGTTGGATGCCTCGTTAAAAACCTTAACTAAGAAAACCCTTTGGGAAAAACTTAGAAAGGAAAAAAGAGTACAACCATTTGACCTTCAGGGTCATTTGACCTTTAGGAGTCAGTCTAATCTTCAGGATTATTTACAATTTGTTACTCCCCCTCAAGATAACAATCTTCAAGGTTATCTTTAAGGTCTACACTAATACGTGCAACACAAATTTAATTATCATCAAAGATAATAGCATGTTTGTCTCGAAGATAACAAATGATGGTCAATACCATTTTAAAATTTTCAATTGCACATAAGTAAGGAACTTCTGGTCCTCATTTTTGTTATCTTCTATAGGTCTAAATGAGTCTCCATCCACTTCAAGTGATTGAAGCAACCATTAGGTAGCTATGTGGATGCAATAAAATAAAATCTCTTTAAAGACCTTTCAGGTAGGTCGACTAGCGTAACTCCATTAGGGAGATGCTCGATCTACAGGTCGAGACAATTATTAGTTCAACCCAAGTATTTTGATTTGAACTCCGTCTTTAGGCATGAGTTGATTTCATCAAGTACTTTTGTACATAATGATTCACATATCCTCAGGAGAAATTTGGAGTGATGTGTTCTAATTTTGTATTCCGCGGACTTCTTATCTCTTAGCACCAATAAATCTCTCACGCTTCTGGCGCTAATGAGAATCAATTGATTTATATTTTCTATGAGGAACTTCAGTTCTTTCATGGTGCATATACAACAGGTATATGAGATTTTAGTCACTCCTTTTGCACTAAATAACTTGATGAACTTCTGGTTCATAGTGCGTGAATCTAATAATTAATCCAACGAGATATTGCGGCATTCTATCATTTATGTTTTATATCTCCCCCTAATGCCGACAAGCACGTGAGTTGGATTATCAATGAATAAAATAATTCATAATTACTTTTTCTATGTAAGTCATTTTGATGGAGTATACATATAAGTATTATGTTCTTCAGGAGTTTCAATCAAACTCAAGTCATCATTTATGTACCCTTCGTCAAGGAATTCTCGTCGTTATGATTATATCATATACGGCTGTACTATTTCAGCCCTTACAATGACTTTTGCAGTCTAATTGACAACATTTTTTTGACTTACATGCTTTGAGCAAGTTAAATCCTTCAGGGATCTTCATATATATGTCACTATCTAATGAATCACATTGATAGTATTTACTACATCCATAAGGCGCATAGCAAGCCTTTTGTGACATAAGTTGATTAATCAAATATAATGACGTCCATTTATAGGAGAGTACATATTTAATTCCCGGTCTTTGAGAGAAGCATTGTATTACGAGTATTGCCCTATATTTCGCATTTTTTCATTTCTCTTTGTAACAAAGACACATTTGTATCCTTCAGGGATATACTTTTTTTGATTTTGGACCTACAGGTCCAAATATTTCCGGCTTTCTAGGGAATATTAATTCACCTTATATGACTTCGTTCCTCTTTGGCCAATTATTTCAATCTTGACAATCTCTTATAGATCGTCGTTGAGGATCCTCTTTTTTTCATTTCAAGAGTCATATTAAAAGGCGAAAATAATGTCGTGCGTCCACGACGATATTTGATCTCTCCAATATTTTGAGATCTCTATTTTCAGACGCTTTTAGTTCTTCAGGAACTTCATTTGATTGATTAATCAGTATCGTCATTGTTTGGTTCATATTTTGTGCCCCTTTTCTTAGACACAAAATTTCTTTTAGAACCAATTGGTCGACCATATATTTGACGAACTTTTAATGTATTTGCTGTCATTTATACTTGTCCTTCAAGAACATGAAATCTTGTTGGGGGTATTTGCAGCAAATGTATGACATTGTCACATCTTTTATATACATACTAAAGCATCAAGAAGTTGATTCGCAATCTTTTGCAAGTGAGTCTTTTGACTTTTTGTTCACATTGATTACTTCTGGAATCCAAATGTGACTAGTTTGTTCTATGTTTTTTGTTGGATGTAGATTTCACATTGATTACTTCAGGAATCCAAATGTGACATATGTTCCACCTAATGTATGAAATGTTATTTCAGCATAATAACAATCTTAATGTAAGATCATTTTTATACGGACAAATACCATTTTGAGTATGGATATGAGCAACTAATTATTCTATCTCAATCCCAAAGCCATATGATATAAATCCTCTTCAGGAGGAATTGGAGTTTAATAAACTCACTAGCTTTATCAAGGCAAATCTTCTTGATGGAATTGAGCTCTTTATTTTTGAAATTGTAATTTTACCAAGTGCTACATTTCTTATAGAAATCGAGCATTCATGGAAATTAAGAGATTCTTCAGGATCTCTTTGCAACGCCCATATGAATTTTCAATTATGTTGCGCATCAAAGTTGTTTGCAGATGTTCAAACTTATCATGTCAAAGCATAGAGCTCTTTGAACTTCCGGTTCATGACATGTTTTGTCTCACTTATTTCTATAAATGTGTAATACATTCAAGGTGGTAGTTTTGTTAGCTTTTGGCTAAATACAAAAGAATCACTACCTTTATATATTATTTTTTCAGTATGGTATCCATTGCAGCGGATATCCTTAAAACTTAGTAAGTTTCTTCTAGACTTGCTAAAGTAAGGGCAAACTTAGTAGTTGATTTCGTATCATTTGATAGAATGACACATGCTCTTCTGGAGCCTTCAATAATTTCGATGCACTAGATTTGAAAATCTTGTAATTTAGGATGCATATACTCGTATCGAGTTTCAGGGAGGACAATCAATTATATCTTTAAGCAATCCTATTGGGATGCTTCATTTCTATTGTCTCTCTCATGCCCTCTTATTGGCAGATGAACATCGATATCAAGAGTGCATTAATGTCAATAAGACATAAATAATGTTTTTCATTCAAGAATAACATATATCACGAAAATGTGAGTTGCTCTTTAAGAGTATTTAATATTCTTCTGGAATATAAATTATGCTACTTCAGGAGCAAAAGTTAAATAGTATATAAAAATACTATATTTGAGGTATTTCCACAAACATGTGATGGTAATGTTACTATCACAATATGGTCATTTTTCATTAATATAATTGTGCTACTTCCGGAACAACAATTTAATTTATTCAAGATAAATGAAATCAATATATTACAAATTTTGAGATCTACCAGATCTCACAACTATTCTTGAAAAGAAATTAAGCAACAATAGGTTTTGGAAATGCAATTCTCAAACATAGAGGAGCTTTTGCTACCACTCCATGAATTAAGTAATACTTTAAATTACAACATACCTTTATCTATATATTGTTCTTTAGGAATATGCAATATTCATCAAGAATATTAATTATGCTACTTCAGGAGCAACAATTAAACTAAGATTAATGTGATATATGATTTCAAATTAACAACTTTTAGTTGTTCCAAGAACATGGAGAGTTAATTGTGCTACTTCAAGAGCAACAATTAGAGTTATGAACATACAACATTTGCCAAAATAAAAAGCTTGAATTGTTCTTCAAGAACATGTAGCATTCTTCAGGAATACAAATTGTGCTACTTCAGGATCACCAATTTAGTCTATATTAAACGACTTCAGGCGAATGACTAATATTTTCGAGAAACCCAATTGTTCTTTAGGAACATATAGTGTTCGTTGGGGATATCAATGCTACTTTGGGAGCAACAACAATAACAATTCAAAAATCAAGACTCACTCATCAATTAGACATTATATGAATTGTTCATCACGTAATATTCTTCAGGAATATTAATTGTGTGCTACTTCAGGAGCACCAAATTAAGATTATATGCAGTAAAAAAAAACTCGGTATATTGTAAATACATAGATAATATAAGTAACTCTTTAAGAGTCTATAATATTCTTCAAAAATATTAAGTTGTGCTATTTCTGGAGCAACAATTAAATCATTTAAATAAATAAATTCAATTGCTCTTTAAGAGCATGTAATATTCTTCAGGAATATTAAATTGTCTACTTCTGGAGCAACAATTGAATTGTTCTTTAAGAGTATGTGGAATATCAATTGTGCTACTTCAGGAGCAACAATTATGATCAAAGCATTAAATAAATATGTAAAAATGTGTAAATGTTCTTCAAGAACATGTAATATTCTTCAGGAATATTAGGATATTGTGCTATTTCAGGAGCAACAATATAAATTAACATACAAATAAATGTTTGAATATGAATAAAAATGTGGATGAACATCATGAATAATATAATATGTTTTTGCTTTGATAAACGTTTAGATCAGACTAAGAATCTTAAATGAATAATTCCTTTCTTTTAAATACCAATCATAATATATCGTGGTTCATCAATTAAAAAAAAAAATTAAGGGGAAAATTCATAAGACCAATTTTAGTAACGGCCTCCAATAATTTTTTTTCTTTTAAAATTATTGTTCTCGGCAATTTCCCTAAATATTTATCTAACACGCTTTCATGATTTTTAAACACATCAATGTTCGAACGAACAAGTTTTTAAGAATATTAAATACTTACAAACAAACCCAAATTACATACCTTAATGTTCTTGAATTAAGATATTTGCATGTAGTCGTTGACGACAAGGAAAGGAAACAAACACCGATCTTCTTTGGCCGATGGGTTTCTTCTTCTTTTTTTTTTTTTTTTTGTGAGAGAAGAGTTTTTCGTGCTGATAACGTGTTATAAACTAAATAGAACGAGAGTAAAAGAGAGAAAGAGAAAATAGATGTGTATTATTATGAGGGTGGAGTCCTCTATTTATAGAGTACAAGATGGGCTAATGGACTTTTAGAGTTTACATGGTCATCACAATATATGGTAAGTATATATATAAAATATATTTACAACATGAAAGATAATTTTGTTTTTGTGTTTTATTTTTATTTTTCACATGAAATATTAGTCATGCTTACTACAATCATTATACTCCCTCCGTCCCATTATTCTTGTCCGGTATACCAAATCGGGACGTCTTGAAATTCTTGTCCACTTTCCATATTTGACAAAAATCGGATTCTCTGTACTCTACGTCCAACGAAGTACTAATCAAGAGAAATTCTTGTCCCCTTGGGATGGCAAAGTTGGTGAAGGTGGTTGGCCCGTGACCGATAGGTCCTGGGTTCGAATCCCACTGGAAGCAACTTTGTGGAGCCTGTCACCTATGGTTAGCCTAGGGTGGTTGAACTCTCCCGTGTGGTTTGCGGGCTATGCACAAGGAGCGGAGTTTGCGATCTTGTAGAAGGTAGCGGGTAGCGGCCGAGGTCCACGTATAAAAAAAAAAAAAAAAAAAAAAAGAGGAATCTCGTCTTCCCGTGCTTTGCTGCCACGTTGGGCCCCCCACCGTTGTTTCCGTGTAGTAAGTATATCGCATTTCTCCCTCTAGGAAGCAACTAAACCGCTATCATTACACGCCACAAACTGTTTTACAATTATTTCTTTTGTATTTATTTACTCTTTTGACCTATGTCTTTATTATAGGAAATTAATGATTTTTTAATTAATACATTAACTAATCAACTCATCCACATGGCATTGCATTATTCTTACATATTTGCAGTTTTATAATTCACAAACCAACTACACCGGTAGCTCCTATTAAATACGATCAATGCGTTGAGGATAACAAATAAATGGAATCTATTTTTTTAGCAATGAATGATTAAGAGAAATTTGCACCCATTACTAATTGGATGTGCATGATATTATCATATATAATAATCTACAAACCTATAAATAAATTTGCATTGGTATTAATTCTTTGACATTTAATATGTTATAAGACTACTTTAACATAAGATATTTTATTAGAAGAAAAAACACAATATATTTAGGCTCCATTTAGAAGAGCTTTTCTGCAGCTTATTTCAACTTATTATAAAAAATAAGTGTTTTTGCATGTGTTTGGGAGAGCTTATGAAAACAGTTTATTCTAAACAATAATTTTTTTTGGCTTATTTTCATAAGCTGGTAGGAATAGCTAATGAAAATAAGCAAAAAATAGCTTATGAAAAATATGTCATCATATCAAATCCCCTGACAATAATTTTTTAAACTATATATTATTTTTTTCTAATTAAGTGCTTATATATAAATATAACAAAATGCATCAGTTTATTCAATTTAAATATTTATAACATAAAGACTTATGCATAAGTACTTATGCTATAAACACTTATTAAGCTGTTTTTCTAAATGGGACCTTAATCTATAAAAATATGATAAATTGTTAGTATTGAATGATGTGGCTTCTCTTGGATCGTTCATGAAGATTTTTTCCCAAAAAAGTGGTAATGGCTTTAAAGGAGAGGAGTTTACGTATGAGGTGGCTTTTTGAAGAAAATACGAATTATTACGCAAAACAAAACTTCAAAGTGTCATTTTCTTGTAAAATTTGTTTGCCTTTTCATGAATTAATACATGATAATGAATCATATCCAGTTTCAGATAATGACACTTACCCCTATTAATTAATTCGTACCCACCTGGATATAATAAGAATGACTCAAATTCTCTCTATAAAAATAAAATATGTATGCCATCGTATCTTTTCCTGATCGAAATCCCCAATAAAAATATTAATTTTAAAAGAATTCGTCATGACATTATAACTTGCAACTTTCTATTGGAGATCCTGAAGAATATATACCTAGGCTTCAAGATCAGTTTATCCACCTATTCTACGAGGGAGTATTATATCAAGATTAAGAGAGGTGAAAGAACTTTGGATTAATAAACATATGATTTTGTATTTTTTTTAATTAACTAAACAAAATTGAATAGTATTAATGGTACGGGCCTATGTACTCTTGCCGCATATGAATAATCAAGAAGCCCAGAATGATACACAGTATATTTTCCATCTTATGACCTACATACGGCCCAATTTCTTCAAATTCTACATCCTTGTATTTTGGATGCCATGGTATTTAATATATGCTCTACATAAAGTATTAGCTGATCTGTTAGTCCTAAAAGTTTCATTTTAAAACTAGGTAGTTTTATGTAAAAATACATAATTTTATTTGGGACAAGATTGAGAGGTGTGCATTTATATATGATAGAATAAGTGGTACAGTTAAACATGGATAAAGTAATAATATCGCTAAAATAATAATTTATTCTGGTTCCGATATGGGTCAATGCACTGAAATAATGTTCGATAAAGTAATAACCTCATTAAATGAATATTTTTTCTCGATTCCAAAGTTATTACTTTATCGAGGTTTAACTGTATGAGATAAAATATCAATAATTTTAGAGTTAACTGAGAATAACCACCTGACATGAAACATTAAACAAAACTACAACATTGTACATTGTCCTTATTAGAAAACAAATTAGTTAAGCAAACATGTCATGCCAGTTTTTTAGTTCACATGCTATGAACTAAACAGGGCCTGAATCTTAGAAGAACACAACATTAACAAATGAACATTATAGTATAACAAGAGTTGAAGATCCAACACGAATCTCTTCCTCCAAATTTGCTTCCTTAGTGGCATCAGCTATTAACACGACAAAATATGAGATTGAAATACGACATGATGAAATGTAGAGGATGATTATATAGCTAGTAGTCTTACATTAACTGAAGAGATGTCTGGTCATGCCTATGGTAATCCTGATCTGAGGGTTGGAGGCCATTGACTTGAAGATAATCCCGATCATCGAACGGCTGATGAGGTTGCACGAGCTCATGATACTGATCAGAACTACCAGGCATCAAGTTCATGTGCTGCTGCTCTCTCTCACTTTCAGCTATCTAAACAACTAACATCCATTAAGAACGAGAGAGAGAGAGAGAGAGAGAGAATAATCAGACTGCAAGTCAATCTCCTATAATCAGAAAATAAACCTTTGCTCGAAGGTACTGATTGTTCTGATGCAAGTCAATCTCCTGCTGGCAATTTGGTTTACATGAAAGAGAAAATAATCAGACTGCAGCTTGTAACAACACAAAAAGATATCGAGTAGAAGGTTGTTTTCCATCATTTATTTTCGATTGTTTTCCAAAAAAATAGATACATGATCATATCTCTAATTTGTGTTCATCAATAGAATATTGATATGTACGTGTTCGCATTTAATAAAAATATATACTAGCTAGCTAGTATGAATTTGTTAACACTATGAAATTAATTATTTTATTTTATTTAAAATTAAATAAGATATGTATCACCATATATTAAAAAGCAAATCTCATTCGCTTTGTCGCATTACCAAATTACCAGTTTTCACTAATTTATTAGTAACTCTAACTATTCGAAAAAGTATTTATAAAAAATCATCAATCAAAAAAATCACAAAAGAAATGAATCGGCCGGGATTTCTTTTATAACAAACGAAAACAAATATAATTATAAATACAAAGAATTCACAACTTACCCTCTTTTGCATGTACTCGATCTCAGCAAACAATAGTTCATTCTGCAATAAGGCAGAAATAGATTAAGGTTGGTTAAATTTGCATGTAATGCTTTTTTTAATTAGTCAAATATGATATACAAAGAATTTACTAAAAATAAATAAAAACTAAATTGATTTTCTATGATTACCTTCTTGACTCGGATTTTGCTAATTGCTTTTTCAACTCTGCCCTCCAGATTCTTGAGCTCTCTCAGATTTAAAGCCCCTAAACATTCGCCAACCATGTTTCTGTACCGAATACAATTAAAATATTTAATTATTTCATAAGTTGCAAAATAAAAAGAAAAGATTTTTTGAGAAATATTATTACTTGTTATTATTCTGCAAATTACTGATCTGTGCACGAAGTTTTGAAGACTCCTGCTGGTAATACTGAAACAAAAATAGTTGATTCGAGTAAATTACAACAGAATTGTTTGCATTTAAACAACGAACTTTAGACGCCTTTATTATTTTAATTACCCTTGAACGAGTTAAATACTATCGGGTCCACATTTACTATATATCAAGTCAATCTGAGACAATACATAAATTGGTACCTGAGTATTGGCTTCAGAAATAGAGCCACTACTTGAGGAATCTGATGATGCTTTCTTGTACCTCTCAATGGTTGCTTTAACACTGCATTCGTAGTTCAAGCATACGACGTCGGATCAATAAATAAATACACAACATGTCTAATTCACATGATTTAATTAATATGTTGAAATAAAAATCAACTGACCAGGGACCACTGTTAAAAGAATAAGGTAAAAAACCATCTTATTTTTCTCACTCCGCTGTTACCTTAATATCTTCGAGACACTGATTGGCTGTCATTGCCAAGCTGGCCAGAACTCGGAGTATGATTGGCCTATATATATATTCCTAGGTCACAAATTCACCCTTTTCTACCACGGTCAATACTATTAACCTTAACACCTTTTTTAACCGGTCAAATTCAAAAAACCTCAGAATCTCAGAACTCCCTCATTGGTCGGCAGTGGCCGTACTTATGCCTCTGATATGACTCTGAATCCTCTCTCTCTCTCTCTCTCTCTCTCTCTCTCTCTCTCTCTCAATAGACACACATATTTATGCTTATTAACTTATATATATAATGGATGACATTTAAACATTTGAGAGATGATGTATCTGTATATGTGTGTATGAAAAGGAAAAACGATTTCCATAAAAGGAAACTCGTGGGATGATGGAGTATTAAAGAAGGTGTAATGGGAGAGCTAAAATCAAGAAAAGGAAGGGAAGTTTTCATTGGTTACCAACTTGCTTTCTCCACTGGTACTTTCCTGTTATAGATTCAAGAACTTTAATGCTCCGTGAAAGCATCAACATGACTTGACACGCATAAATGGGGTTCTGATTTTTCCAAGAAACGCAGAAAATTCAAGCTCGGTTAACATATGTATATATAATGATGGATTATTTATTGTCAAAAGTCAGGAATTTAGAGTGATTAACAAGAAAACCCATACAAAATGTACAGCAAAAAATGAATCTTGATTGATGGATTCGTTAATTTAAGGATCAGAGAGCAGGAAAGACCTATCAATCTGTTTTGAATTAACATATTCAGATCTGATTTAAATTAACATATTCAGATCTACTTATTTTGAAAAGGGTCAGTTTCTTTGTTTTTTGATTTTGGGGATCTGATCGGATCAGAGATAGACCAGCCCAAACCCTAATTAGGGCAGCTTTTTTAATTTGGTGGAGTAGCATGATAAAGGTGGACAAAGAATTCAACGAGTTTCTGAAGCTCATAAAGATTAAGAAAACTAATATTTTTTTCCAAAACCCAATTTCAATATGTGTTAAACATAAATTAGTTAAACCCAATAAATATCAATCAACAAAAAAGAAAAAAAAGACATAGTAAGAGATTAGGGCTATTAAAACTTCTGGCTTAGCCCTCTTTTCTTCATCTTGATGATACTAATAACTATTCTCTTACTATTATTAATGAAATATTAAAATAGATTGATCGAAGAGCTCGATGGGTTACCAAGACGCAAAGGCAGAGAGAGAGAGAGATGAGGAAGATAAGAATGTGATCTGAGTTTCTAACCATTTTCTTGCTCACAGAAACACTACGCTGCTTCTGCTGCTGTTTTTTTTTTCCACCAAACACAAAGAGATCTTTACAATTGCCAAAAACATGGAGTAATTGGGATCAGAAAAAGAGCAAGCCATAAAGCAGAATGAAGAGAAAAACAAAATTAGAAAAGATGTGCAAAAATCTATCTCAAGAAAAAATCTTGACTGTAAAAAGGCTTATGTCCTTGACCTCAAATTGTTTCCTAATATTCTCACACGCTGTCTGAAAACGGACAATCAACCCACAATTTCATTTCAAACTTTCAACTATTTAGTACCCCTTTTAGATTCCCACATCAAACAAAAAATACCCTAGAATTTAATATTTTCAAGATCCCTTTTTTCTTGAGAAACATAACATAATAATATAATAATCTGTACTTACCTGTTGTTAGCATACTCATAGAGGCGGCCTCTGCTTGAGAAAACAACTAGAGCAACCTCAGCATCACAAAGCACTGATAATTCATACGCCTTCTTCAGCAAACCATTGCGCCTTTTGCAGAAAGTTACCTGCCGGTTCGTCGTGTTCTCGATCCGTTTGATCTCGATCTTCCCCCTCCCAATCTTCCTCTCTGATGACATCTCCCTTGATCGATCACTTTGTTGTTCCATTTTCAGCTGGCAAATTTACACAAAATACTTTTTTAATTTTGTTACATAATTCATGTAACCCTAGTTTATTTTACCCTCTAGCTCCTTGTTTAAGGATAATCACAAACATCTTCTGAAATATGTAGATAAAGAAAGATGAAAATATTTTCATAAACAAAGGCACCCTAGATTTTTCATGCTTAAGCAAAAAAAAGATTGTACCTTTACTAACCTGGGGTAGGGTTTGTGGGGTTTTGAGAAGAAAAGCTTGAAGTTTTCTTTATCCAGCTTTTGTGTCACAAATCTGCAAGAAAGGTGAAGACAATGGGAGTTTTCTCTTGCAGTTGTGTGTATTTATAAAAAAGGAAAATGACTTTTTATTTTGATGATAAGTATAATTCAAACTCATTTTGTGGTCAGCAAATAACATAATACCCTATGAGAGAAAAATGTAGTTAATTTGGGTGCGAGGACCCGGCCTCGGTATGACGTATTATATACGTAGCGTGTATTGATGATATACGACTAGGCGAGAAACTAAGGGGAGATGTAAAACTGTCATCTTATACGAAATTAGAAATAATAATGGGAGTTGCATAGTTAGATACTTCAATTTCATGGACCACATATAGAGAAATATTTACATTCCATAATTTATAGAGATAATTAATCTCTAATTAGTGGGATGGTTTATTACATTTGGTAAGTTTTGCTTTTGTTTCTCTTTTCGTATATAGTCTTAGATTTGTTTTATTAATCTGTATAATTTCAGTGTCGGATGGTTTGATTGAAAAGAATTCTATTGCTATCTGTATGACTTTGCTGAATGTTACATAATCATATTGAAAATAAGATGCCCATAATGGAAGGTAATTAGCGTTTCTCTAAACATGATGTTTGGCATGATTCTTACTATAAAAATCACGAGAATAAATATAATACGTACCCTTAGGTGGAGAATTTTTTATTTTGAACATCAATTACATTTAAAAAGTTTTATTAACGCGTAAAAACACAAAGTGTAGGCTGTAATGATTTTTCACAAGACTTCAAAACCTTGGATAAATATACAACATTCAATTTATTAAAATTTGTGCACACGATAAAAATAAACTCCAAATTATGTTCTCATTGATATCTTTAAGTCAAAACTGCTGCATAGTATTTTTCTGGTGGGACTATTTAATTAAGGGTGTCAATTTTGTTAAACCGAACCAAAATCAAATTGAAAATTTAGTTAACTAAAAGTTCGGTTAACTATTTTGCATAATCAAATATCGAGCAAAAAAAATGATTTGGTTTGGTGTTTTAACCAAAAACCCAATGTGGTTTGATTCAATTCAATTTCAATTTTAACCAAAATCCAAAAAAAAAAACTTACAATAGAAAAACATAAAAAAATGCATCATCTTTGATCAAATATAATAATTCTTACTAAATTTCTGAATTAAAAGGCATCGAAAGTAAAACTATGTATATAAAATCTATTCAATATACAATTAAAATTTACTACTAACAATCTAAAACCAAGTACAAATTAACTAACACATTAAGAAGAACCATATAAGAACAGGAGAGTAGAAATATAAAAGAGAAGAAAATAAAATAAAATACCAAACTTTTAAAATAGGTGTTTCTTAGACTGCTTTTAAGATATAAAAAATAAAATATTTTCAATTTGACTTAGTTTGGTTAACCGATAATTAAATCGTAAACCAAACTAAAAATTGAAAATACAAAAAGTAAAAACAGAATACCAAACTTTTTTTTTTGGTTCAGTTCAAAAAAGCTTGGTTTAGTTCAGTTCGGCCGCTAAGCGACCAGATTGACAACCCTATCTCTATCATTATGATAGACAATGCAAGATTTAATTTATCTAATTTATAACCTCATGTAGCTGCCCGAGATTACAACATAATTAAAATAACTCATGAAATTTATCCATTGATCTCATTGTCGAGATTTACTAAATAATTAGGAAGTTTTAGCATCAAGAACCAATGTTCTTCGCTATCTAGACTCAAAATGTGTTAGTGAAATTCAAATTCGTAACACCTTATCATGTTAAAGAATTAGTGGGATTCAAATTAATTTACGAACTTTAGTATCACACTTTAAACTTCTTAAGAAATTTGCATGGTGAATGTATAAGCTCAGAATATGCAAATAATATAAATATTTTATTATCATTATATGATTGAGCTTCCCACGCATTAGGTGGTAAATATCACATCACCCCATGACTAGATTTTGCCCATACCTTCTTGTTTTCTCTCTCATGTCAAATTGATTAATCAAGAGAATGAGAGGGAAACCTCTTCTCATGACTCTTGACCCTGTTTTGCTATATTTAATCAATTAATTGTCTTGGCAGATATGTCATTCTTCAATGAAAACTCCTGCCTTCATAAATAATACTCCCTCCGTTCCACTCCATTAGTCCAGTTTTTTTTTCGGGTCGTTCCACTTCATTAGTTCACTTTTCTTTTTATCTTAAAATAACACTCTTATATATTCTAGTGGACCCCACAACTTTATACTACTTTACACACAACAAACAATTTTCTTAATCTTCGTGCCGAAAAGAAAGTGGATTAATGGAGTGGAACAGAGGGAGTAGTACAGATATAACTCATGTTAAAAACAACATTTTAACCGAAGACAGATAGACATATATATATATATATATATATATATATATATATATAGAATGAATATTATGAGATCCAAATCTTAAAAGAGAACCGATCTCGTCCATCCATTTCGCAAATCTAAGGTTCTCATTTTATCCCCAAAAGCATTTAAGATTAAATCAAAAAAGGAAAAAATAGGCTCATTAAGGGCAAATTTGTAAACTTCTTTTTTCTTTTTCCCTAGCCCTCCATTTAAATTTTTTCGTAGTCATGTTCAAGGTTTGATATTTCATGCATACCGTAGTGTATTTATATGCTTATGGTATGTAATTTTTTTGCATATCCCTTTTTTATGTACATGTGTGTTTATATATCTGCATAGTGCCCAATTTTGATTTGCATGAAAAACACGTTATATATGCATAACTTCTAATACTTAAATATACCAAAACAAGTGTTCGCCTACATTAGTTCAACTACTGTATCAATAAAAACATAAGTATCACCATAACTTCTAAGTTTTACATCCCAAGTTGTTCCAACAAAAGAGACTCACAACCAAACTTCTAACTATCAAGCATTTCTTTCACATATTCTTTAGAATCAAGTTCATTCTCATCGGCATGACCAACATTTCTTTCACACCATTTCGGTGAAGGAATAATAGGGTTTACAGTAAGGCTACCTTCCTCCTGGTGTGTTGTCGCGGCTCCGATTGTTGCTCCTGTGTCAGATCTTCTGATCTGTGTCCCGGCCTTTTTCTCCCTCTGGGTGGTCAGAGATCTGAAGAAAATAAATTTATTCTCTCTCTATAAACTCACGCCACTCTCGATTTTTATGAATCAATTGTGTGAGTTTCTGAACAGAATACTAATATATATAGGCTTCAAAAACCTATATAATATTAATATATTTGTAGCCCATTAATTTAATTATAATCCAATGGGCTTCTATTAAATCAGCCCATAATATAATTAATTAATTTATTGGGCTACTAATATTTATCAATTAATTGGCCCACCAATTAATTCCGAATAAATAACATTATTAAATAATGTAAAATACATTAATCCATTAATAATGAATTCGAGAGATAATAAATTACTAGGCAACTAATTGGGCCACATCAGGGATCCAATACAAGAAATAAAGTTGGGCCTCCAATTAATTAATTATCCATGCTCAGCCCAGAGCAAAATTAATTAATTAACACAGATTCATTCCACTTGAGAATCCGTGTTGACTTACCCCTTTATCCCAATTTGAGCAAGGGCTTGTATTTTAGACTTAATCGATCTCCGTATTTAAGATAGAAATATCCGTTAATTAATTAAGCTTACTGACTGCTTAAATTAATTAACATCTTGTATTCCTGAGTAGTACCACTCGACCTTATTAACACGCCTGAACTTAATCAACCGGCCGGGTTTAGTGTGCTAATCCTTTCGAGTTCCTCAGGGGATATTATCAACCCATTTTACTAGGATACGGATGCAAGATACAGACAACCAGCCTGAGCCACAAATAACTACTAACACCCAAGATACGTAGATCCCGCCGCTCATTTGACGTTCACTATAGTAGGTCAAAGTGATAGATAGCCAAATGCACTCAGCTGAAGTCTTACCAAGCTTAAAATCAGCTAAGTCACCGAGATCTTGGTTCTCCACTAAGGTCAGTTAGGAGAACACATCTCACTGTGATCCGTCAATACACCACCTTAAGTGTACCATTAAAGACAAGCAGCTAAGACAAGCCACTTCTTATCTAAACTGCAGCTTAAACCGACAACTTCATCCTTAAGTTGTCTCAGCTATATTAACTGTTTATATCTTGTTAGTTCAACCAATTTGTGTTGTCTTCTGTGATACCCGACACACCACACAAATCTAACTATTATACAAGATAAAGGATAACATGTGCAAATATACATATTTATCAGATAGGAGAATAAAATAGTGGTAAGGACAAAAACACATTGTATGCAAGCATAAAAGTGCTTCCAAGATACAAAATCCCAACAATTCTCCCACTTATACTAAAGCAAACTTTTAGTATACAATGTGTCGGTTCTAAGTAAACTAGTATTTAGCCGCAAATCCTATCTATCACTTCTCTTCTCCCACTTATACAAAAGTTTACGCAGATCCTAAGTGGGGGGCATCTTTACTGATCCTAAGCCACGAACATGCTTCTCGTAAGCGGAATTGGTAAGCTCTTCGTGAATGGATCAGCTATGTTGTCTTCGGTTCCGATCTTTTCTATGAGTACGTCACCTCGATTTACGAATTCTCGTATAATGTGGTACTTCCTGTCTATGTGTTTAGACGCCTTGTGAGATCTAGGTTCCTTAGAATTTTCCACTGCACCCGCATTATCACAATAAATTGTGATTGCCTTAGGCAAATTCCGAACTATATCAAGATCTTGGAGAAAATTCTTGAGCGGATTGCCTCTTTCGAGGCTTCAGGCGACTACATACTCTGCTTCCATGGTTGAGTCCGCAATGCATTTACGCTTGCACTCCTCCATGAAATGGCTCCACCTCCCAAGGTAAACACATAGCCCGAGGTCGACTTCTTCTCGTCTCTGTCAGCCTGGAAATCCGAGTCTGTATAACCCAAAGGCATAAGACTGTCTGATTGGTAAACAATTCTATAATCTCTAGTCCGTTTAAGGTACTTGAGAATATTTTTCACCGCTGATCCAGTGCTCTTGTCCGGGATTAGGCCGATATCTTGAGACCATGCCTACAAAGATATGAGATATCCGGTCTCGTACAAAGCATTGCATACATGAGACTACCGACAATGGAAGCATATGGTATTAGTCTCATACTTTCTATCTCTTCGAGGCGTTTTAGGGCAACGATTCTTGGATAGAAAAATGCCATGTACCGAAAGGTACTTGAACCTCTCTTGGCATTTTGCATGCTAAAACGAGTAATAACAAGTATCAATGTAGGATGCTTGTGACAAGCTTAACATCCTTTTCTTGCGATCTCGAATAACCTTGATCCCAAGGTTGTAAGCGGCTTCACCTAAGTCCTTCATTTGAAACTGCTCGGATAACCATTTCTTTACGTCGATAACACTTCAACATTGTTGCAAATGAGAAGGATGTCATCTACGTAAAGTGCAAGAAACACCTTGTTCCATTAACACGGATGCGGTATACGCACACTCGTTCGGACAGGATACAAATCCATAGGATTTGACTACCTCGTCAAACGCTGGTGCCATAACCTAGGGAAGCTTGCTTAAGCCCATAAATAGACTTCTTAAGCTTCCGGACTAGATGCTCTTCGCCCTCCTTCACATAACCATCTCGGTTGTTTCATATAGATGTCTCTACCTTTTTCAAGGTGCCCATTTAAAAATGCGGTCTTGACATCCATTTGCCCGATTTCTAGGTTCATGTGAGCTGCTATGGCAAGGGAGAATTCTAATAGACTTGATCATTGCTACAGGCGAGAAGGTTTCTTCATAATCGATACCTTCTTTCTGGGTAAAACCCTTTGCCACTAGCTTGGCCTTAAATGCCATGATCTCTCCATTCGAACCTCTCTTTCTTTTGTATACCCACTTACTACCAATGGCCTTGCGGCCCTCAGGTAGTTCAGTGATCTCGTATACATCCATATCCGTTATGGACTTCAATTCTGAGTCCATGGCGATTCTCCAAGAATCTGCATCTATGTCTCCCACTGCTTCGTTGTAAGTCCAGGGATCCATGATGTCTTGTTCATTTGCCGGAGATGGTCGAAGTCTCCCCGGTGAACATATACCGATCGGGTGTGAATATCACCCTCCCGCTACGTCGAACAGTGTCGGGAGTTGTGTTAATAGATTGTGCGGTTGCTCGTGGAGCTCTATCTTGCACAAGCGGCTCAGTGAGTGGGTCTCGATCACCTTGTAATTCCTCAAGGATGATCTCGACTCGAGACTTATGATTACTAATATAATCCTCTTCTAAGAACCGAGCGTTGGTGCTAACCACGATCTTCTGTTCTTTAGGATCATAAAAGTATCCACCCTTCGTTTCCTTCGGATATCCTATGAACAACATAACCTCTGAACGTGAATCCAACTTGTCGGCCTTGTTTATTCAAGACATGAGCGGGACACCCCCAAATCTTTATGTGGTGCATACCTGGGCTTGTGCCCGCTCCACAACTCGACTGGAGTCGTGTTAACCGACTTAGATGGCACACGGTTTACCAAATATGCTGCAGTCTCTAGGGCATATCCCCAAAAGGAAACTGGCAAAGTTGCATAACTCATCATGGACCGAACCATCTCTAAGAGAGTTCGGTTCCTTCTCTCTGACACACCATTCTGCTGAGGCGTGCCCGGTGCTGTCAGTTGGGATGTAATCCCACATTCTGTCAAGTAGTCCTTGAACTCGTTGGATAGGTATTCCCCCACCACGATCGGATCGTAGTGTTTTGATTTCTTTACCTAGCTTCTTCTCCACTTCGCCTTGAATTCCTTAAAGGTTTCAAAGCAATCCGACTTGTGGTGAAGAAGGTAAACATATCCATACCTCGAGTAATCGTCAGTAAATGTGACAAGATACTCATACCCTCCACGAGCTTGTGTAGACATAGGTCCACACAAGTCAGAATGTATCAAACTTAATGCTTCTGTAGCTCTATAACCCTTTGCCTTAAAAGGCCTAGTCACCATCTTACCTTCCAAGCGGGATTCGCAAGTTGGAAATGGTTCAACTTGGAGAGACTCCAATGATCCATATTTCACCAACCTTTGGATCCTATTTAGATTGATGTGACCTAGTCTTAAGTGCCACAGATAAGTTTGATTTAGCTTAGAAGATTCTTTCCTCTTCTTAGGATTTAATGATGAGGAAGCAACATTAACGGATGTACATGGATTAGATGTAATAGTATATAGAGATCCATTTAAAGTCCCATTGCAGATAAGATCTTTCCCTTTTGAAATCGAAATTTGATCATCAAAAACAGATCTATAACCATCCACAATAAAAAGTTTTGAAACGGAAATAATGTTTCGCCTAAACTCGAGCACCAATAAAACATCTCTTAATACTAAAATAGAGTCTAAAACAGGTAAATGTAAATCTCCAATGGCAATAGTCTGGAACTCGCGATCCATTGCCCATGGAAACCACCACCTCGCCATCGGCCCGGAACCCTTTTCGCAGAAACCCTGCAAGGTGTAACAAACATGATCGGTGCTCCGGAATCTACTACTCATTCATGGGTAGATGCGGAAACAAGCACGATTTCGATTACTAAGGCGATGTGTGTACCTTTCTGCTTTTGCCTTGAAGTCGGGACATTCAGTTTTCCAATGTCCAACCTTACCACACTTGAAACACTTCCCCTTAGGTTTTTGAACCCCTGCAGTGGGTGCTAACTTCGTGCTCCCACTATTTTTCTTGACGTTTGTAGCCTTCTTGCCCTTTTTCTGGAACCTACCTTTCAGAGGGTTCCTTGAGTCGCTAGTAGTGTTCAAGATTTGGGGTTCCTTTACCTTTAGTCGACCCATGATTCCTTCACGCGATAATCAACTCACTCAAAAGTTCATTCGAGTGTAGTCTTTCCTTGACATCACTACATTTAGGCGGAAATTCTCATATGACTTAGGTAGTGAATGTAGAATGACGTCCTATCTTGATGCCAAGATCCAAGACGCCACCAACTTTTGCAAGCCGATCTAGCAGCTCGATCATATGTAAAACATGATCCTGCACGGATGCACCTTCAGTCATCTTGCAGGTAGTAACCTGCCTCAGAAGATGAAATCTCTGAGATCTGTCGGTCTCACCGAACTTTTCAGCCATGGAATCCCATATCACTCCCGCATGAGGCGTATTATCATGCGTGAAGCAAGAGAATCAACCATAGTGGATAGAATGACAAAACGAGTCTTATCATTATCCTCATCCACTTTTCGATTCCCTTATCCGCTCCTCGGTCGCCCCCTTCTTCGGGGAGTTCGAGGTTCGGGGAATGCGAGAACATACAAGATCTTCTCATTTTGGAACATTAGTGTAAGGTTTCTCCTCCACTCTTTAAAATTGTCAACACCCTTTAAGGGTCGGCTCATAAGACCATTAACAACAGCTTGAACAGACATATCTGAAAAATAATGTAAAATAAAGCATGTAAGGAAAATATTTGCACATAATTCGTAATTAACGATCATTGTAACCTTTTGAAAAACCAATGATGTTAAAAACCTCGAACCGCTCTAGGAATTTCACTAGCAAGCCACGCGGTGGACGTTTACTAGCGTAACCACTAAACCAAGCTATTTACCTAGCTCTTTAATTCCAATCCACGTCTGGTTCTTAAGACGAATGGAATTAATAGTTCGATATCGTTGGACCATGTCACTATTAAAACGCGGGAAGGGACTTCGAGGGAAGTGAATTGTACTGCGGTGACATCTAAGCATTGACCATTAATTTGACCAAATAGAATCAAATTCTTGAAATTGACATACTTACTCGAACCATGCCGCATTCAATTTGATCTAATCACCCATCCTATTTAATTATTATCTTCTAGAGTACTCGTGTTTACTAGGCACGCAAGCCACGCAGTGGACGTTTACGACTTCGCTCCCACTACTCAATAATAATCAAATATTATTTTGGAAAACTCATCTCACAAAACCGGTAGCTCAAAAATGCAAGCAAGCCCGCGAGGTGGACGTTTACTTACATAAT